>PVKB01000645.1:0-312994 GCA_004027205.1 Ctenodactylus gundi | reverse complement strand
CACTTAATGACTTTCTATCTAACTCATTAATTTAGATGCCTATGGTGATAAAATTCTGTTGGTTTTGTTAATGAATGATTGCTCATCAGAAGGTGTAAAGTCACACTAAATATAATTTGCCTTAAGCTCCTAGAACAATAAAAAAGTTAATGGTTTAGTGTATTGTGATTTGGTTTTAAATCTGTTTTCTGCTGAAGAATAGTTGCTCTCTTAAGGTAAAACAAAGGCCTGAACTCTCTCTCTAATGCCTCACATGTCATTACACACACACACACACACACACACACACACACACACACACACACACACATGTTTTCATTGTGTCTTAGACTTAATCATGGAAAAAAAGGAAAATATACATATACTACATATACTAATTTAGCCCAAAGGGGTTTGAAGGGTTTCAAAAAATATTCTAGGCTAAAATTTCAGAAAAGTTAAGTTACCATAGAAGTGTCTAAAATCTATAATACAATTTTAGGAAAGAAAAAAATCATGATATTTAGAGATTAGCATTTTACCAAAATCCCTTAGTGGATAAATAGTCTTCTTTAATGATGTTTACTAAAAGTTTTGACTCATTTGATGAGCATTGTAGACACTAAAAAAATCCTCAGGGCTCTAGAAAGAAGGATTTCTGTTTGCAGCATCTATGCTGGACATACCACGGCACTGAAAGCCTTCGATCTGTGATGCTGAGCGCTGAGATTATCAATGCAATTTGAATCATTCAGTCCAGCACATATTGTCCTTGTAAATATTTTCACCACAGAGACATCAGCTTACTCACAAAAAATAAAAGTTGGATAAGGAGAAAAATTAGGAAAAACAATCAAATAGCTTCCATAATGAATATGGTTTAAAATCAACCTGTTGGTTAGGTCAGTTGGGGTACGTGTGGAATGGGGCAGAGCTCTAGAATGAATAGTTTATAAATAAGTTTATAGGTGCTGAAGTGTCACTCAGGGGTTAGAGCACTTACCTAAATATCATGAGACCCTAGGTTCAATTCCCCAGTATCAAATGATAGCCACCACGCTGCTGCATGCCTGTAATTCTAGTTCTTGGGAGGCTGAGTTAGGAGGATTGCCCTGAGTTCTAGGCTACTCTAGGCTACATAGTAAGTTCAGGACTAGTCTTAACTATAAAGTGAGACCCTGTTTCATTAAGCAATTGATATAAATATTGCTTTAATTTTAAAATGAATATATTTATATATTATTAGAATTTAAAAGGTCTGATGATGGAAAATGGAGGTTAGAAGAAACATTAATTTGCTGTTGACACCCATGAAAAGCCTTTTCTATTGAACAAAGTGGTCAAATTACAGAAGTCTCATACTAGATGTTTACATCCATTCTCAAGTCATTTAAAGTCACCTGTGTGTTCAGTACCGACTGACAACTGCACTTCTCTCCTTGGGTGCTGGTGTTGATGGAGCCTACCTTTACTTGCTGTGATGCCTTCCTTGTCCTACTCAAGGTGACTGGCTGGGATACCACGTCGGGGAAGAAGCTTCCCTCATCTCTCTGCCTGATAGAGCATCCTGACGTTCCTGCAAACCAGTCTTATTAGCTTTCTCTCTGTGTATGTGCTCATTTTACCTTTCTTGGTGGTCGTACAGCTCCATTACGTGAGAAAGGATGCCAATTTCTCCTCAGGCTCAACCTTTACCATTCAGCTGTGATTTGAATTTGGTTTGTGCTCAGAACAATTGCTTTATAAAGTCAATTATTTATTAATCATGAAAAAGAGCCACGTATCAGGCTTCTAACGAACAAAGAAAGAGACACGGAGCTAGAAGCACATATATTTGTGTCTATCCTTAATGTATGTTTCTAGCTCCATATCTCTATTGTGTGCACTTATTAGAAACGTAACACATGATGGTCCGTATTTACCATTTGTGGTACAAAATTGTTGAACTTTTAGAAATAAGTTTCCCTACAAGGCTCTTCATACCCAAATGGTTTTATAGATGAATCCTTGTGAACAAAGAGGCCTAGCCAGGTTTAATTCGGTTTGTAGAGTTCAACAGCACACTAGAAAGACAAGAGGATGAGGAGGAGCAGGAGGAGGAAGGGGAAGGAGAAGAAAGAGTAATAATGAAGAAGAAGAAGAAGAGGAAGAAGAGGAGGAGGAAGAGGAGGAGGAGGAGGAGGAGGAGGAACTTTTCAGATTTGTAAATCTCCAATATCCTGGCCAAAGTTGATACATAGAAAATATTTTACATTGAAATATTAATAGAACATTGTAAATAAAAGATTAGTACATAGAATCAAATAAAATGTTACATGAATAACACACTCAAACACATAAGGTTAATCTTGGCACATTCTGTAATGCTAACTAGTCAAAATAATATATTTCTTTAAAAAATCTTTGCTGATACCAATAGCATCCCTGCCAAAGTGGTTCACTAACACATGAACAGAGAACACTTCCTTAGCACAGCGGATATGTAGGCCCAAACAAGCAGCCTCAGAGGATGGTCGTCAGAAGTGTGCGAACGGAGAAACAGGATCCTGTTGTGCTGTTTGCTGGGTGTAGGGGTGGTCTGCAATTCCTAGCTGGTTCAGGTAGACACATAAATAAGATAACAGTAAAAATCAAAGCAATACAGAGGGTGTGAAACGATAAAATATCCTCTTCATAAAATAAGCTAAATCAATAACACACAGTAAAAAAATAGATCAGTGGAGAAACTTAATTCCTCAATCTGTACATGTACCTGAAAATTAAAAAAAATGTATATAATAACATGAAAATGTATAGTAGAGTGAAATAATTACATAAATGTATATATTTTTGTTTGAATGATGAACTATTTTAAGCACACTTTCTGCATTTTAAATAGATCTCAATGATTTAAGTGGATTTCACATATGAAATATTTAGGTACTCCGCTTTTTTTTTGGCGGGGAGGTGGTGGTGGGGGGTGCTGGTTCTCAATCTGTAGTCTGTAGGCCAGGCTGGTCCTCAACTTACTGTGCAGCCAGCAATCCTAGCTGGTGGAATTACAGACATTTGCCACCACATCCAGCCTCTATTAACTGTGAAGACAAATCATACGTGGGTCATTTGGAATAATAACACAGAGCACAGTTTTCTCTGACTGCATTAAATTGTTTAAAAATTTCAATACTGACAATAAAAAGCAATAAATCATATATACTAATGATGTTAAATACCAAAAATAGATTTAAGGTTATGGATTCTTTATAACAGTTCAATTTTATATTGCTGGGAAAAAATTAAAAGAATAAGGGGATCACTAACTCACTTTTAGTTATTATAGCAAACTAAAGTCCACATAAAAGCAGGTGATAAAATATGACAATAACATACATACAAGTTAGATGTGAGTTTACACACATGTAATCTTGGATTGGAATTACAACATCTTGATGGTTACTGAACAAGCACACATGAAGAAATGTCCATACGGTGTAATATTTCTAATATAATTTTTGTATCTTGAATACTAAAATACTTGTTAAAATTCATAATAAATTTAGAAGACTAGTGTCATTATTGAAAAGTATTTCTTTGTCATGTGAAAGACCAATGTTAAGTGGGCTTGTATTAAAGAAAGTATCAGTAGATGATTTAAAAAAGGAGCACTGGTGCAGAATCTTGGGGGGAGAGAGTATGACTTCACAAAAGAAGGTGCCTCAGGTCAAAGTGACAAGTGACTCTGTCAAGGAAAATATTGGCATAAGATTTTGGATAAAAGAGTCCAATAAAATAATTCCTTTTTTCATATTGAGTTCACAACCCTGGGGAATCAGCACATTCAACAGATGGATTTTTAAAAAAAAGAAAAAGAGAGAGAGAAGGAAAAAAAGAACACGCAGCCTTACTTTCCACATGAAGAATCCATGATCCCCCAGGAAGTTGTGAAATCTGTGCCTCCCGGGGAGAGAAGCTGATCCTCCCTGCGTGGGAGGCAGTGGCTTCAAGATGGCAGGAAGCAGAGGAGAACGCACGTGCTTGGGAGGCATCGAGATCGTGAACTCAGAGGCACGGGGTCTTGGGCACAAAGAAAGGTGGCCTGTTAACTGTTCTTGCTGAAATTTTGAGTGTCATGTCCTGGGACCCTGCCTAGGCCTGGGATGAGTGTAGGCAGCTGCGGCTCATACCCCGAGAATCTCCCCCGAGGAGTCCGCAGGCGTGGGGCCGCTCCCTCTTATCCCAGACCTGTAGGCAGCCGCAGCTCATCGTACCCAAATTCCTAGTTTTCCGTTTCCATGCTCTTACCAAAACCCGTGGTCAGGTTTAGAAAGACCTGCCGTGCAAATTAGGCTACTTTCCGAATCCAATCTCCGACCCCCCAACCCCCGATCAGTAAATGACCCTTGTCCTGCTACCTGGTGGACAGTCCTCCCTTAAACTCCTCATAAGCCTGGCCCTCCCCTCCAATAAAAGAGCTGTTAACCCTGAATCTGCCTCCCAGATGCGATTCCGCCCTACTCAAGCCCCCGGAGACCCTGTTCCGCAGACTTTGCTGGTTCGTTATCACCCAACATCAAGTAAGCTGTTCTTGAGGACAAAAGAGGACAGCAGGCCTCACTGGAGCTTAGAGCACTGCCTTCGTAGGCACCTGGCAATGCGGCAGAAGGCTCTCCGGGATCGTGGGTGATTTCTTCCTGTGGGGTCCACAGCGCATCACTCAACAAGTGTCTCTGGAGTCCTCACGGTGTTATAACCACGGCGAATTCATCATAAAGATGAATCATATGGCTGCTGCCCTCAGGGAACTTAAATTCTAAGGAGAAATATGAACGTGTCAACATAATAAATTATAGCATGGGTTGTAATTAAGGTCAACCGAGGATCCGGTGCGGTCACGTGGGCATTTATTCAAGTGCCGATCGACGGTATGCATCCAGCGCTGCTCTGATGCACTCAGAAACATTTTTATCTCATTTGATTTTGACATAGGACACAGGAGAGGTGAGAGATAAATTGAGCTGAGTTCATAACTGGATTTCCAGTTCCAGGAAAGGAATTAACAAGTTATTCAAATAGCAAGGTGGAAGCTTAAATGATTTCAACCATGAAAATGGCATTATTAGATGTGTGTTAGAAATGCCAGGCTGATGACAGTGTGTTAAATAAGTCAGCGGGGAAAGGAAAGAAGTCATGGGGAGGATTTAGAAAGTTTTCCAAGTAATTCAAGTAAAGAAAAAATCATAAAGCTACAGGAGAGTTAGCAGGAAGGAGAAAGTGACTACCTGTAGTGCCTACGTACTTTTATTTTGTCCAACTATTTTTAATATTTGGTTTGGGTCTATCTTTGTATGTTTAATCCTTCACACTCCTTTGGAAACTTACTGCAATGCAGGCTGATTTAGCTATAGAGTATCATTCTCTCCTAGGGACAGGTTCGCCACAACATTGTTGGATAATTAAATGTCATCACTGGACCATAACACTTGGTAATACGTTTGAGTGCGTATTTCAGAAGACGCATGTGTATGTTTTTATAATTGACATAGGAATACTAAAATAAAAAATGGCATGGCAAGAGAACTTAATATGATGAATAGAAATGCTGTATATTGATGCACATGGAATATTTCATAAATGGATACTTACTAAAATATAAGTTTGATACCTTTGAAACATTCTGAAACATTTTTTATAGGCTAATCAAAAGAAACAAAAATTTTCTCAGAAAAACATGGGCATAATCAGATAATTGGTCAAAAGGAGAAATATTCAAAACCACATGACAAAAAATCAATCTAATTAATAATAAAAAAACGATGAACACACTTAAAAGTGAATAAGACATGAAAAAGTCAAAAGTGAAAACGGAGGAAACCAGACATGGTGACACATGCCCATGATCTCAGCACTCTGAGGCACGAGGCTCACAAATCCAACCTCATCTTGTCTTAAAAAAATAAACTGAGAACATAATTTAATAAGAAGGCCCTCACTTTAATTCTTAATGTTACCAGACAAGCAAACAGATAAACTTAATGAAAAAGAAAGAGAGAGAGAAAAAAAAAACAATAACCAGGAAGTAACTAAGAACATACTGGAATCTGAACTGATTTAAACATTTTGGAGCACTGAACATACTCCACTAATACTCCCTATAAAACTCAAAATTTGGCATGCCTCTTAAGCAATAAATCCACTTTTTAAAAAGAAAGAATATATGCATAAAATATTCAGCAATATTTCATTATAAAGTATAGTATTACAGTAAATTTAGCAAAGAAATTGTTTTGTTTCTTTCATCAAATAAGATTTATTTAGCTAATTAAAAATGATAATGAGATTACTAATGCATATGATGAAACATAAGTACTTTTGGAAAGATATATTTAATGCAACATTTTCTTCTTTATATTATTTATTTGAATCTCTCTTTAGAAACAGTTGGAAGAAAAGCTATAAAACATAAATACTTAGACTCTACTCATATTTTTCCATTAGTAGTGACAAAGGTCAGTGAGTAAAGTAGCTATAATACACTAACAATAATATAGCATGCACAAGGCTTCATTGTTTTCTAACTTGCATTAATCAACCTACAATCGAGCCAACGATTGGTGGCTACTAGTTTATTATGCCATTCTCTTTGGATTCCCTATTTGCTTCTTTGTTTCACTTTGGGTATGTGGTAAACCTACTGCAGACTTCAAGGAAAAAGGACCTGGTCAGAGGGCTCTGGTGGGTACGGAGAATTTTAAGTGACACCTGAGGGTGAAAAGAGGGCACAGCAAATGGATACACAGCAAGTCACACGATAGTAAATGTTTGCAAGGGTTCTACAGGGGCTGAAATCACCTTGCTACTCAAATGCAACTGGAATAATCTGACTTCTGAGCTCCAGATACATTTTTACTTTTCTTGCATGTCCAAAGATTGAACCCAAAAGCACTCTGCCGCAGAGCTACATATACCCAACTATTTTCTTTTTCGTTTTTCTTTTTTTTTTTTTAAAGTTTTGAGTCAGAATCTCACTAAGTTGCCCAGACTGATCATGAACTTGCAGTATGCCAGCGGTAGTTTTCCCAGTAGCTGGGATCACAGGCATGCACCACAAGCCAGCCTCTCCTTAACACGGGACTTGGCACACTCATGTGCACTTTCTGGCATTCGATGGCGCTTCTTCATCTTAGCTCTATCTCTTACATTTTTGACGCATTCTATTTTTGGTTGTAAAGTTTAGATTTTGCACATCTTCCCACTCTCTACTGCATACTCCGAGTCCCCTGGAGAGTGTACCTGGCGTTGGCAGTCGTCTCCACTTGGATCCCAGAACTTTTGCTCTGGTCAAGTATAGGCCACATCATGCTTCACATATGTGGATCCATGATTCAGGGATTTTCCTGGCAAAGGCTGAACTTAGAAAGAGAAATGAGCAACTCGGCAGATGCTTCAACCAAGGTAAGGATTTAAAGAAACCTGACAAATAAATGATTCAAGATTTGATTTGATTTGATTTCTTATTATAGTAACTACTCTAAGTATTTATTTGTGTTTATTAAACTATAAGAATATATTTACATTAGAGTCCAAGTACAGTATAGAATGAAAAAATTTGAGAAGCATCTTAGGAAGGCATATCCAACATACACTTGCAGCTTTCTTTCACCAATTTTTTAATGTTACAGTAAAAACCAAAGTTTTATTGTTTACATACATTAACTATATCAGATATTCTATATGTGGCCCATGAAATATTCTCTTTCTTCAAAAAAAAAAAAAAAAATGAGCCTGAATCCTGGCAGTCTGCAAGTCAGACAATCTTAGTGTAAATGATCCAGCCACTAATCTTTATTCAAAGAATAGGCACATGCCCATAAGCACTAAGTTGTAGGTGACATTGGGGCAAAAGTATACCTCAGAGTGGAGAGGGTTTTAGTAGCAAGCCCAAGGCTTTGGATTTGATTCCCCAGTACCATATATGTGAGCATGGTGATGCACACCTGTAATTCCAGCCCTATAGCGCTGCGGGAGGAGGATTCCTGTGTATTCAAGGACAGCCTGGGCTACATGATGAATTCAGAGCTGTCTGAAATATAGAGCAAGAGGCACATTTGAGGCACGTTTCCTATAAACTCCGAATGGAAACAAACACTCTCACAGGTCAATGAAACAAAGATAAACAATTCCACTAAGATGGTAAAATATTTGAACAGATGAGACATTGTCTCAGATAAGACGGCGTAGGTGGCAAGAAGTCAATTAGATAATGTTAGTCATTGTTTGTCATTATAAATGCATAAAGACGCTTGAAGAGAGTCGAGCAGTTTATTAATAATTAAATACGTTTTTACATAGCCTCAGCCACTCCATTTCACGTGTCTAGTCAAGTGGAGTTGCTGCATAGGTCAATGTAAATATGTGTACCTGAGAGATCAGTCATTTTATCTGCAGTAGTAAAAAATGCAACAATCAAAATGCCCGTCAACAGATGAAGACATAATTTTAGTATTTGAATATACTGGAATACTTCTCAACAGTAAAAAGTAACCGTAGCAAACTGTAGGTTTATACAAGTATTAATATAAACATGATTTTGATGAGAGAAGACACCGTAGAGAAAGAATAAATATTCAAACGTGATTACAATGACAAAAAATACATCTGTGGTTTCATGGAGAGAACAAGAATCAGAGGCGTCACAGGAAGATAGTAAAAGTGCACAAAACGTCCGCAGGTGACTGATGTGTGCCCAGGCTGACCTCGGATTTAGTGAATTTAGTGACTGCTTTATGGGTGTGTTCATGTGGAAGTATGATCAAATGCTCAGTGAGACACTTGAAAATTATAGTTCATAAAATTTTTGTATAAAAAGCAATAAAATGTTGTACGCTTACTTAGAATTAACAATATTTCTTATAACAAAGGAATGGATGCATTTCACCTACTGCTGAGCAATTTTTCATTTGTATAAACTTCAAAGCCAGGCAGACCTGACATGCCTTGCAACAACGTTTAACAATGTTTACTGGTAAGGGAGTATTTCAGTGGTTATTATCCCTCAAAATAAGGTTTCCTTTTGTGATGTGGGACATATTTCTATTATTCGAAGGTGATGACTGGTATATAGAAAAGTAATGTGTAAAATTTATTTATTTATTTATTTATTTATTTATTTATTTATTATTTATTGATACAGCATCACTCTGTAGCCCCAGCTCATGCCAATCCTCCTGTTTCAGCCTCTGGAATTTATTTTTAAGATTTGTGGTTTTACTTGCATGAAATGGATCTTAGTTTTTTAAAAAAGACCACCAATCTGATTTCTACACTCTTTACCAAACATTGAATTCACATATATTTAACAAAGCAATCGTTACTTTCATAAGAATACGTACTTTAACATAGTGCTAATATTAGATGTCTTAAAAAGTTAAAACTTTTGTATACTTTCCTTAAAAATGTATCATTTTCAAAATAGAGAAGACAAATATAGATCATCAAATATAAATTCATTTGAGAGCATATATATTTCCTTCCTTTTTTCCTTAGTGTAATATTATGAAAATTGTGATTTCTTGTGAGTTTATAAAAAATGTTTCACTTTATTCTCAATTTGTTCTGTTTCAATATGTAATTTAATGATCAGAATAACCCTAAGTTCAGGTAGTTCCTTTGCACATTCTGTAAGACCCTTGGCTAAGGTGATTCAGACCCAAGATTGTAGGGAGGTGAAGGGTAGACTGGAAAAGTGCCCGTAGTTAAATTTGGGCTATTAAGCGCTGTGCACAGGCAGTGAAGCAAAACTTTTTTCTTTATTCCGGGAGAGCTTTGTTCAGCACATACTTTGTACGTTCTTTCCCTTTTATTTAAGGTCAGGCAGGTCACGCTCATTGTTTCTTTTATTTTTTAACATTTGACTTCTATTTTTTCCCCTTACTTTTTCTCTTCCTCCTTCTGCTGCATTTGACCAGATTTTCTATTGAAAAGTTTGAGTAGAGTTGGAGAGAGACAGGAGGGAAAATGGCTGGGATCTCGTCACTTGTCAGATAAATCCCAGGGTGCCTCTGCTATATAACCAACAAATTGATTGATTTCTTTACTCCTGGAAGTCTGAGATATTATTGCACCATTTAAGCTCTAAGATAAAAGGTCTTTGCCTCGAAGATGCTGGTAATACAGGGACATTTCTGTAACACCCACAACTGTTATTTTGCAACGTGAAATATTTCTCAACAAATGCCACGTTAAAGGGAAACACCAAAAACTCAGCTTCTAAGGAATATATTTAATGTTGGTGCTTTAATTAGTTACTTCTAACCAAATCTACCTTTCTTCCACTTCCTTTTCTTTCAGTATATTTTTCATGACATTGGGTTAATTAGTACTTGCAGAATAAAAGGTGTGGGTGTATTTTCGACTCAGTGTGACCATTGTTTTGGAAATTAGTTTCTTCATAGTAGGATGTATTAATAGGATAAATGTAGTAAATATTTTAAGTTGCTGCAATTTACTTCTATAATATAGTGCTTCATGTTGTTCATTGTTTCAAAATCAATCGATATCATAAAGTTTTAAAAATATTGAAAGAAATGAATGTATTAAATGCACATAAAAATGACCAATATCTATTCATAGGACTTAAAACACAACATGTTCTCCATGATTTGGAATTCTAAACATGCATTCACAGAAAATCTCAACTTTTATTATCTTCCCGGCTACCCTGAGGTACAATTTGTATACAATAATTTGAATATAATTAATGTATACAATTTAGTGAGTTTGAGTCGAAGCTTATGGTGTCACTATAAATATCTCCAGAAATTTCCTTTCATTCCTTGATTTTTCTTTGTGTGTTTTTATTAAGAACACTTAACATGAAATAAACCCTCTTGATATTTAAATGCGCAACAAGTTATTGATAATAAAAGACAAGGCACATGATGTAAAGTAAATTTCTGAAACTTACTCATAAGTAGAAATCACTTTCTACACCAGACATACAGCTTCCCCTCTGTTCTTTTTGCCAGTCTGGCCATCATTCTTTTGACCACCTTCACTCTTTTGTCCATCATCCTGTAGTATTTGCTCTTCAATGCTTAATTTCTTTCACTTAACACAAGATACTCTGAGTTCATAGATACTGCCTGAAATGGCGAGATTGTCCTTCATAAAAGCCTAATAATATTCCACTTGGTATGTGTGCTACATTTTTCCTACATACTTTGATAAATATTTGATTTGTTTCCATATCCTGGCCTGTATAAATACTGTGCCCATAAATATAGAAAAATATAAACTCTAAAGATCCCAGTTTCAACTCTTTTGGATATATACTCAGTTGTGAGATCTAGCAATTTAAATTTTTTTTGAGGAATATACAGTCTTATCTGTAGCATCTGCCAGTTTGCATTTCCACTATCTCTCCTAAAAGTTTCCATTTTCTCCACAATCTTACCAACTCTTCTGCTTTATAACAGCCTTTCTGAAAGGAGCAAGGTGAGACCTCACTGTGATTTTTATTTGCATTCTATTTATAATTACTGTTGTTGAGCATTTTTCCATAAAACTGCAATTTTCAAATTATGATGACTTCTTTAACTCAAGAGAATAGGCAATTAAAATGGGAAATACTTGAATCAAAAAGTCTTAAACTATCAAACTCATGTAATAAATTCACTGTTTTGAAATTATTTTGGTTCCATAAAAAAGTAACTGGTTACCTTAATGAGCACAACTTCAAGATTTTCAATGTAAAAGAACATACTTATAGGAAATTATCCCAAATAAAAAATAGAAATTTCAGGTTGAAATTGTGAGCCTATAAAATATCTGTGTGTAAGTCCTACTGAATGAATATATTTGAAAGCAAATGATACAAACAACATTGGGAGTTTTCGGGGCTCAGGGTAGTGGTCTCTACGGGCCATTCCCCATTAGAAGACCCAGAGATCCTTGGAGAAGTGGCTGTTTCATGTTCTCCTATTGGACATCTACAGAAAAATCCGGGACATTTTGTAAAGCAAAATGTTAACAAAAGATATATAGACTAATGGGTCACCTAAAGTGACTGTCACAGTCCTTTGAACATGAAGGGATGAAGGGAAAGGGCTCGCTAAAGCTAGATGTGTATTTGTCTAATGATCACAATGATGATGGAGTAATAAATCCACAGTACATCATAATCCTCACTGTTCATCTTGAAAATTACCAAAATACCAGATCAGTGTTTCAAAATTGATAAGCAAGTAAAATAATCTAACATTTATCATATTTTTATGAATTATATTTTAGATAGCAGCAACTTGGTTAGGAAAGCTTTGTATATAGACTATTTCCAACTAAATTCCAAAAGAATTTTCCCCAATGCTTGATGAACCATAAATTTATACAGTTACAATGAATGATTTAGTGTAGTTTTCAACAGGAATTTGTTAATTAGAAAATCAGAGTGAGGTGATCTCAATCTCCTCAAGATAATAACTTCAGTAAAGTTGTAAGAGGTAAATATATCTCCATATCTGACAGACAGAAAGGAAAGTCACCCAACAAAGAGTCTTTGTAGCCTGACATAATTCATCTTGAGTCAGAACAAGCTTCCAAGTTCATATGAAGTAAAAGAAATACACGGAGAAAATCAACTAGAAAGCATTCTACTACATCCCTCTAAAAGTAACCAAACAAAACATGAAAAATGCAGCAGAAGAATCTCCTAATTTTTCTAATAAATCATTACTCTGTTTTATAGAATAAAATGATTCCAAATAAAAAAGTCTGAACCAATGTAACAATTGACTGTGATCTGTGCAGCCTTCTCATTTTTAATAATGCAAGACATTTTGCGATTACAAGATATTTGATATGAACTGGTTATTGTATTGCATTATTTGTGAAACCTTAGTTAAATATTAATGTTTAATTAAAAATATGGACAATATGAATGCGAAATATTTCTCATTAAGTAAAATATCATCTAGCAGTCAATTGCATAAAAATTCATATATAATATTTTTATTACAACACTATGTGAAATGTAAGTAACAGCATACATTCCCAGTGATTTATATCTTATTTGCTGAAACACTAGTATTCAATATAACTATTGAAATTCATACAATTGACATTTCATACTTCTGAATATAAAATATATATAAGATTTTAGAAACCCATACAAATAAGTATTATTTATTTTTGCAATTACCAATCGCTTTTTACTATACATGTACGAAGTATCTTTTTATTAACTCCTATTTTCTAATTTATTTAACAAATTATATTAGGCACTATGATATATTAATGAAGGCAATTAAAATATATAAAAATCAGAAAGCAAACATGTAAAATAAAGTGCAAATTTTAAAGGTTTTTGTTGTTTTAGTTTTTATTCTTTTGAACTGAGAAAGTAAAGCACTTGAGCATTGTGAGATACTAAATCTTGGAAATAGTTTTGAAGAACCACATAAGCTGTGCAAAGGTCAGCTGGTGATTTAATTGGTAAGGAGATTTTTCAGAAAGTAAAAATCCTTGACTTCTTTTGAGTGCACGTGAAAGAAACCATAGAAAAGGACTAGGATGTGAGCTGCCTCTTCAGAAGGCAATTCAGATCCAAGACATGGACCTAGGTAGGTAGTAGAGTCAGGGAGAGACGGAAGCCAAAGTCTGCAGTGAAGGCCTGGTGCCCACCATGGTCAGTGAGGACTCAACATCACCTGAAAGTCTTCTGAGAAACTATGAGGAATTTGTCTCTAACTGATCCAGGGGAGAAATGAGGCAGGGGGATTTATCTTTCTCTAGGACAGGGATGAGATTTGCTTACGTAGTTGTTAGTCAACAAATAATGTCATTATCTCTATGCAAGCAGATATTAAAGATAAGTGGCACCTGGACTTTCAACTCTTACTCCTGCCTTATCTTGAGTCCTGTCTCTCTTGACATGTTCTCTTCTTTCGAAGAAGCTGCACTAATTCTTTAGAATATTTAATATCAATTTTCCATGTTATTAGGGTAATACTTTCATCTTTCTTTCAGTCTGCTAATATGAGGACTCGATGTGTTTAGATGGAACCATTGTTAAAAATCCACTGCGTAACAATTACTTGTGTCAGTTTTTAGAAGCTTTCTTACCCAAAAAACATGCTCTATAGTTCACGGTCTTCTAGACTGAGGACATAGAAGCACATTTGCAATTGGTCTCTAGGAGTGACGGAAAGAAGAGTCGGCACTTCTTCCACCGACCTTTTCTGGTTCTGTACTACATACGGAACAACACACCGGGGCATGTGATGATCCATCTGGCACACTCTGTCCAAAATTTTTCTTGCAGGAGAAATATTTGAAAAACGCCAATATCAGCCTATTAGTTTCCATAAGCTCTCTCATGATAGTGCTGCTAAACCCACCGTCAGACAAAGTGTCAACTCTTCTACTCAACACTCTTAGCAGCTTTACGTGGTAAGATTGTGTCCTTGAGAGATGGTGTGGTCTTAGGTCTCAGTGTAATCATTACTGCTGCGGAGGCAACACCAACATGTATTTGCTTAAAGACCCTTTCTGACAGAAACCCCTGCTGCTGCTCTCAGGAACAATCACCACTGCACCTCCAGAACTACGGTGTGCTTGCACAGGCACTTTGCACAAGCCTAGGAGAACAGGAACAGCTGTGTGGTAGGCATACCCATCCGTGCGCGTGGCGATCTGGTGGGCAGATTCCACCGATGTAAGGTATGGTATAATGGACACGCCCAAGACCATCTAATCCTGTGTTCACCTCCATAGGACTGCCCACTCGCTTTTATCTTGGGGATCATTAGCTCTCATTTTTTTTCAAATCTTTCTTTGTGATGTCACAACTAAATATTTATGTATAATTCATTATTCTAACTCTATTTTTCCCAGATTCATGTGTCCTTGAAAACTATATTGGCAATCAAGCTCCCAGTTTGAAGCATTTCCCAGTAACGATGATTGGCTAGCACTCATGATTTGCACTTAAAACAGCATCCACATATAAGGAACAAGAACAACAACAACAAAATATCAAAAGCTAAAAGTCCAGGATCACATGGCGTCATTAATGAATTCATTCAAACAATAAATATTAACACCTATACTTTCAAAAATCTTACAAATAAGAAGGAAGAGGACACTTCATAATTCATTCCATAAAGCCACACTCACCTGACAAGAAAGGCAGGAGCAAATAAAACTCAAAAACTTATCATCGACATATTTGCAAAAGTCTTCAACAAAACATTGGTACAACTGAATCTACCTGCAGTAAAAGCATCGTATATCATGACTGTCCTGACTGAAAGGGAATTTTTTAAAGCAAGAATACAAGAGGTTTTTTTTTTTTTCCCCCACAAACAAACACCAGCACTATAAGCTTTAACAGAATGGAATGATGAGCAAGAAAAGTTTCTACACTTATTATTGTACTAACTTATTAAGTGCAGAAAAATACTTGACAACATATTTTTATGATTAATCTGTAAGTACAAAAGGGATTTTCCTCAGCTAGACATGAACTACTTATGAACAATACACAGCGAGCATCAGAGTCGAAGATGAAAAACTGGAAGCTGTCCCCTCAAGAGCACTAACAAGACAAAGATGTCCCTTTTCAACATTTATCTTCAACTAATATTACAAGTACTAGCAGAGCAAATGGATGCATAAACTATGTCTAAATGTTTCTAATAATTCTCAAAAAAAATGCTACAGTTAACAAAACACTGCAGTGTTCCAGGATATAATAGCTACATACAACAATCTTGCTCTATGTACCACCAATATGTAGACTGAGAAGAAAAATTAAGAAAATCTACCCATGATTTAATAAAGATAAATAAAACACACACAAATAAATTTTACCAAAGACATAAAAAACATATTTACTAAAAACTACAAAACATTTTTAAAGGCAATAAGAGAAAACTAAGCCAATGCAAAAGAATCCTGAGGTCTTAGATGAGAAAACCGAGTCATAGGAGGCTCCCCGACGTAACCTAAGGGTTCTGGTTCAAAGCCATCCCTAGCCCACAGTCTATTTCTTTTTCTTCAAAATGGAAACACTGGTTGTCAAATCAGTATGGAATTATAGTGGGCTATGAATATCAGAAATGTTTTCTAAAAAGTAGGAAGAATCATTATTTATGATTGTGAAAGCTTCCAAAAGCATAAAGTGATCCTAACATAAGGATAGATCTATAAATAGATAGAATGGAATAGAACGCGGAGAAACAAAGCCATGGGCCTACAGATAATTGGTTCTTGACAAGGTTTGAAGACCATTCAATGTGTGAAGTTTGGGATACTCTACAAATAATACTAGAATACTTAGAGACCCACGTGCACCAACATGACATAAAACATGAACTCATATGACACACTACAATTAACTCACAGAGGATCCATGGTCGAAGTAAAATAACAGCTGAATTATGAAATATAAAAATTGACATGAGACTAAAGGAAGATATTTAATGACTTTGGATTTGGAAATATAATGAAATCCACAGTCAGGAACTATCACACGACAGACTTGTCATTGTTTTAGAAACCTGAAGAAACAACAATTGCTTGTGAGGATGTAGGAAAATTGGTGATGAGTATTTATCATCAGTCAGCTCCTGTGGAAAATTACTTGGTTAAATATATAAATTAATGACATGAGTTAAGCGTGCAATTACCCCGTGCTACTTTCAGGTATAGAGCAACAAGAGTTGGCACAAAAAGTCGAATCATTGCTACCAAACCATTCACAACTGCCCAATGATGAGAACCAGCCCGAATATTCATTATCAGTGAACGTAGAAAGACACAAAGGAACACTATTCAGCAATAAAATGAGGTCAATTAATGACATGTGCTACAACTACAATTTATGAACCCCAAATATTATGCTAAATTAGAGAGACATGTAACATGCATAATGTGTTCAAAGTTATCCACTTTATAACGTGTCAGAGTCGTTTCTCTAAACCTCAATAATAATACAAACAACAATCCTACGCATCATACCTACGTTGGTTTTTGTGGTCATATGCTCGTGAACACTTAGCCTGATTTCCTCTTGTTTTTTGAGAACAGTGGTGCTATGAACAGGCATGCAGACATGTGCGGCTGAGGCATTGCTTTCAAATATTTTTGCGGAGTCACATATTGCTACAAAGCGATTGTATTCACTTCTAATCAAAATTTAACAGTCTTTGAATATAACTAGGTTCCAGAAAATAGAGTGCAAGTGCTTTGGTTCATTTCATAATTTATCAGTTCTGAAACGACTTATTTCTGTGAATTTTTTGAGTCTTTTGAGTACCTTAGCTTGGAGTCCTTCCCAGAACATTATATCAATATAAGCTACTTTTAATGGCAATACAATAACATATGTTTGTATCATTGTTTTAATATTTCAAGAAGCTTTGAAATGCAGCTGAGATAGATACAAAGGCAAATTGGGCCACTAGCAGATTTTCAAACTGGATGAAAATTCTGCATCCTCTTCCTAAAAATCTATAATATATATCCATTGTAGTTTCATAATCATTGGTTAATTCCTTTAAGAACTTAGCTGTATATAATGAAAGTTTTTGATTCATATCTTCAGGTAATTTTCTACCATTTTCCTCAATGATTATGTTTATATTTTAATAATGATTATTTGATTTTATTTATTAAAATGAAATGAGATTTAAGTTTACTAGCCCACTGGTATTTTTGATAATTTGTTGTTGATATTTTATCAGTTATTTAATATTATTGGTAATTACTAAGTAATTGCAGTCTATTTTAGTTCCAATATCTTGAAAATAATGATGTTAATTTCAAAACTTAAAAACTAATATTGTTAAACTTTAAAAATCTTAAAAATATCCTCCATTTTGGATTCAATTCCTTACACCACCAAGAAGAATTTTTTTCAGTCCAAGGCACATTTCTGCCAATAATGTTTTTTTTTACTCATATGTTTCAACTTTATTATAATTAATGTAATTAGACTTTTAGCCTCTTCTTAATTTGTCGGGGCATTTCAATTTGGAGAGTAAGAGGAAAACGTTATTAAATAACAGCGTTTGAATTATATCTAGTGTATTCTAATACACTTTGAATTTGCTACTTAAATAAGCTGACATGTGGCAAATGAAATTTAATGTTGACAAATATAGAGTAATGCAAATTAGCCTCAGATATAATAAGTAACAAATGAAAAATTACAAGCAATTGAAGCAATGCATGAAGACCTTGTAAAAGACCTTCAAGTGTTTCCAAACTTTTCGAAATCTTAGCTGAAAACAAGCTCCACACCAGTGCTTGATGGCATAGAAATTAAAACTGCAAAACTTGAAACATATCCAGCTATACATTATGAAAATTTCAATCGGGTAACACGGTTTTAAATTGAAAAACAATTAATATTTTTCGTCAGTACACATGTAGAAAGCAGAGTGAGCTCAGCTGGCCTGCTCTTTGCACCCTGTTAATATTAGTCTTAAGACCTTGGAACGATTGGGAGAGTCGGGGCACTTACCTGCAACTTAGACCTCTGCTCCCCGTGAGAGGTGCTGTCGGGTCACCTTGTGTCCTTCCTCTTTAAAAAAAAAAAGATGCAGTGAAAGCCTGTCCACATGGTGTTTGTCTGTCTGTCTGTCTTTCTATCTAGCCATCTAAGTTTTCTGTTTTTCTGTTATGTGGATTCTAAAATTATACTTAAAATGTTATACTTTTAAAAAGATAAATACACATAATTTAATGGTTTTAGGCATAGACGATTACAGATTTTATGCATACATCGCCTCACATACATTTACTTCGTCACTGCATTATTTAGCGTCCACGTGCAAGAAGGGTTCAAAAGTCATTCTTGTTGGGCAGCTGAGTTCTTGAGTTATAAGCCATCCACAAGCTTATGAAAAGCGTGTCTTAAAATAAAAAATAATTAGGAGCAATTTGCAAAATCAACTGAGATGAGAAAATGTTTAGCGAGTTTTCAATTTCAATCACACGAATTTAATTTATCTAAACTTACTGCATAGCATTTAGTAATCCTTTTTGTTTGTTTGTTTTTGTTCCTTTGGATCCCAGAACCTGGAACATTCACACTGAGCTACATCCTCAGACTTTTGGGGGTTTCTTTCTTTCTTTCTTTCTTTCTTTCTTCTTCTTTCATTTTTTTTTTTTTTGAGACAAGGTCTTACTGTAGTCAAGGCTATTCCTGAACTCACTATGTAGCCCAGGTAACATCAAACTCTAAGCAATCCTTCTTCCTCAGCCTCCTAGTGCTGTGGTTACAAGCATGCACTGCATTTATTTATTTATAGTGTCTTGTTAAGTTGCTAAATTATCCAGACTGGGTTCAAATTTGTGAGCCCCCTGCCTTGCCTTCTAAAATCCATCAGTTAATACTACTGACAATGATAATACACTCACTGCTAATACATTATATTATGGTAAAATTTTCCTCTCCCACAGCAGTAGTGGAGATTCTTAGATCCAAGGAATCTCATGCAGTTCAGAGAACTAAAGCATCTTAAGTGCTTAGTCTGTGGAAAATTGAAACTAACCTTAATTGATAAGTACCTTCTGGGGAGAGGAATTGACCAGACACCCTAATTCTGCAATATGTCATTCCTAAATTCCTGCCTATCACATAAAATCTTTATTTGAATTTTGATGTATTTTATAATGTATAACATATAACATCACAATATAATGTCTATATCCCGTTGAATCTTTATGAAAACTTGTAATTAACTAGATATCACAATTCAGTCTTGTGGAGCATTATATAAGAACATGAAATTTTCTTAGCATTTAAAAAACAACAATTTCATCTGGGCTAGTCACAGACATCTGTAAACCTGTCACTCTAAGAGACTGAGGCAAGGGGAATGCAAGTGTGAGCCCAGCCTGGACAGTTCAGCAATTTAGTGAGACTTGGTCTCAAATAAAAAATAAAAAATGGGACAAGATGTAGCTTAGTGTGAAGATCCTGGATTTAATATTCAATATTAGAAAGAAAGAAAGAAAGAAGACAATTTTATAATTTAACATCTAAATTTTTTTCTTGGAATCAAGAGAAGGGTAGCTTTTTAGAATTTTCAGTCATATAACTTTAAATATTCCAGTATTTAGAAAATATAATAAGTGAAAACTAAGGATAAAAATAAACAGTACTGAAATTCGTATACGTAGATATATACTTGCAACCTTGGGCATAAGTAGATTAAGTTGTTTAACTGAATAACAGACTTGTAACTGATACCTCAATCTTCCTTTAATTTGATTTTGACCGGTGCATAATAGTTGCTCATGCTTATGGTGTACACTGGGCCAACCCTCCAGGCCTCTTTCCAGATGTATGTGATAATGAATGCAAAACATTAATTAAATACACATGATAAAATGCTACATTATTTTCAAATATATTAGTTCAAAGAACATGCTGGTTTTTCCCTTGAAAGCATTCATTTAGTTGAATTTTTACATCCATTTACAGTAGAATGATGTTCTTTCCAACGGAGTTGAGCAGAGGAGGGCTAATCTTTATTCATAAGGCCAATAAATTAGTTCAAAGGGCGCATCTGCTAAAGGGTAACGTGACCGTGAGCAAGAGGAATGGTGATTTTGCTTAGCTTTCCAGTGACAGGATTATAAAACGTTTGGATTATTTATTCTTGGCTCACTGATAAAGCTGATGATACCGCGGCAGGTGGAAACTACATGAAATGCTTTCTGTGTTGGTTTTATAATTATACCCCACAGAATATACGTATTTATAAATTTTATTTCTGCAAAGAAAACATTTTTAAATTCTATGCAAGTCCATGTTTTTATAATAATTTCTGTCCTTTTGGAAAGGTAAATCAATCATTCCAGGTTTAGATTATTTTGCTTTATTAGTAATGCATGTAGCAACTTTATTACCTTAGTTTAATATTTTCTCATTCTGAAAAGCATCATTTTGTCTATTCAGCAAGAAGAGCAAAATTCTCCTTTATTTTTAACAAGCTAATGAATACCTGAAGACTTACACAGTATTCAAATAAAATGAACAAATTTGCTTATCTGTAAGTACAATATGGGAAGGTGCCTCCTTCTGAGTAAACTGTGATGCTTGTCATTTGTAATACTTTGTAGAACAATTAATAGTTTGATTTTTGGAATGATGTTTTATGATTCCTGTGGCTTAAAATAGAGCAGGGCATTGCAAACTTCATCTAACTATGCACAATTCTGCATATATATCTCTTTTTCATTTTTACAGAGGAAAAATCTATTTTCCTTGTTACTTTCCTTTAGCTTTAGGTTCTGGAAGTCTATTAGCTATTACTAATTTGCTCCTAATAAATACGTCGACATTCATATGTAGAATTAAATATAAAATTTTAAAATCATATATTTTCTTTCTAGGGTCTAATTTCGGGTGAAGGACAAAATCTTCAAAAGGCACAGCATATAACCAAATAGAAATACAACAATAAATCTCCAAGTCGTATGTATGTACAAAATTACCAATCATTGAATGTTCACTTTCTCACGGTATTCTTACATTTTGATACTTATTTTGATCAAAAAGTTAAAATAGTAAAGGTAAGCTATGCCACTAGATAGTGGGTCATCTTCTATCATCAGTGCCTATTAAAATGTTTCAGCATGGCAGTTGCTCTGCCCCCCAGAACCTTCCTTCTTAATCTCTTCATGCCTGTTTCTTTGTAGATGCTAGGTGTGACTGTTCCACTGAGCGCCACGCACACCACGCATGTCTTTCATCCAGGGAAACAAGGTTATCAATACTTTTAATCTAATCTGACCAGTCAACAAATTCCAGAAGTCTGACACCAAATTGATTTGCCCAATTTTTAGGTTTCCCTAGACAAAACTGCTCCTCATAAAAATTTGAATTTGATCACAGAAGTAGAAAGATTTCAAATGTAAAAAAATAGGAGGTTGCTAACGCAACTGCCTTTTGTGGGTTCTAGGGAGCTCTTTTTGTTAAGAATGGAACTCTTGCTGGACCTTTCTGCTCTGTGGAATTGACCCGTGGACCTAATTATCACCTTCTACTATTCCTCAGCTTGGAGGGGGAGATCGACTTGGACTATCTTGATAGATGAGCTATTGGCTTTAAATGTAGTCTCTCAATGAAGAGTCCCGCTAAGATGTTCAAAACACTTACTCAGTGCATGGACTGTCCCCACCAGCCATAACTCCTACACGTCTCAGGTGTCGGTGACCCTGCACAATCCTGGCAGGCCGTGGGAAAGGCGGATTCTTCTGGTTAAGAAAATTGCTGGAGTGGGATTCAGCAGAGAAACTGTCAGCTGTTCGCGTTTTCACTACTTGCAGATGATTTCTTTAGGCCTATAAAAGGCAAGAGGGATCAGGGCAGAGCTCCAGCATGTTATGGAAAATAGAGCAAGAAAGAATACAGTTTGTCCTAGGGAGCTGGAAAATTCATCAAGAAATATAAGTTACAGGCTAATGCTCATCCCAGAAACATTTCAACAAATATTATCAAATTAAATCCTACATGGGAGCCGAGTAGGTGCCTCATAACGAGGATGGTGGAAGATGGACAGAAATGCAAGTTAGCCTTAATGTCCAGGAAAATTGCACCTCTGAAGAATCAAAGAGGCAATTCTGATTCTTATCCATTAGATTCCAGAGAATCTTTTGTTAAAATTCAACTCATTCATCAATAAGAACTCACAGAAAGCTTGGAATAGAAGAAAATTTCTTTTAAGATCAGAAATAAATTTTTAAAAAGTCTGCCTTCACAGTTTCGGCTCAGCGTTATCCTGTTGCTGGCAGAGTATAGCACAGGATCAGACGAGGTAAGGGGCTTGAAGATCGAAAAAGAAGAAATGAAATTCAAGTTAATCATAGATAGCATGGATGTTTACCAAAAATGATAACACCTTAGAAAACAATGTCTCGGTCAATTTGCTGAGTCTAGAGCAAGGTACCCAGCATGTTCTATTTATTTACTTATTTAGAGGCAGGGTCTCACTCTGTAGTCCAGGCTGGTCCTGATCTCACTCTGTAGCCCAGGATGGCCTTGGACTCAGGCAATCCTCCTGTCTCAGAATCCTGAGCACTGGAATTACGGGCATGCACCATCACACCCAGTTTTATGTGGTGCTGGGGAATTGAACCCTTGAGCTTGCTAGGCAGAGCTTTAACCACTGTGCCATTCCTCCCACCCAGCCTGTGTAATTTAAAAAAGAGATTTATGTTAGTGCTCCCTCTTAGAGGGTTCAGTGTAAGGCTGGCTCCAAAGCAGAAGCTGGCTGGCGTGAGGGCTCAGAGGTGAGAAGCCGCTGAAAACATGGCGGCCAGAGAGGGAAGGGCGGCTAGCTAAAACAAGAGCACAGCCCCCAGGTCATGTCCCTGGGGATCCACCGCCGTCAGCAGACCCCGGCTTCTGATAGTGCATCAGCTGGGGACTCACCGG
Source organism: Ctenodactylus gundi (assembly GCA_004027205.1). Taxonomy (NCBI): domain Eukaryota; kingdom Metazoa; phylum Chordata; class Mammalia; order Rodentia; family Ctenodactylidae; genus Ctenodactylus; species Ctenodactylus gundi. Next base: position 289,587 of record PVKB01000645.1, on the reverse strand, counting down.
TAGGTAATTCCCAGATAACCTTCCAGAAAGCCTCACCTCTGGGCACACTGAGAACTTCAGGAGACATTTTAAATCTAAAACCACTGCATTCCGTTTAAGAAAACAATTTGCCAAGGCTACAGTAGAAAAGGGATACAAATGTAGCTGGCATATGTGTGTGTGTGTGTGTGTGTGTGTGTGTGTGTGTGTGTGTAAAATCTATCGCAAAAATGTGTTAAGAATCATGTTCCAAGTAGCATAAAAAGATAAAGAAATAATTGAACAGAAACTATTAGATAATCATATACTAAAAACTAAGATGACAAAGTTTGATACAACTTAAACATGGTAATGATACTGCATTGTAATGTGATAATAGCAAGTTATAACTTTGCTACTTTGTGTTCCAGATTGATATTTTCCCTTGACTTGAAAGAGAAACAATGCCTTATTAAATCATAATTCTATGTTATTCAATAATATTTCAACAAATACAATGAATTTTGGATTGCCTTTTCCTCTTTCCTCCCTTTTTCAGGTCTGTACTTCATCTTTCATCACTTTCATTACATCCATTATTATAAATTTAGATACATTTAAATCAAACATCCCGTTATGATGAATACTCAGCTCCATTATGTCAATACGCAGAAAAGAAATCTATAATCTGAATGTTTCACTGAAGTTGTAGATTTGGAAACACAAATCCATCAACGTAATGAAAATGCATTTTTGTTTTTTCTTGCACTTTAAGGCAGACATTTTGTTATCTATTGAATAAAGTTATATTTCTTCACTTTGTAAAAGTAGCTGCTATATTTATTTAAGACAATAGTATGGTAAAAGTTTCTGTCTAAAATAATATGTCACTTTAAATTCCAAAATGCTGTCGCAGGCATGGGGATAGTGCTTAGGGGTTGAGCCCTTGCCCAGCACATATAAGAGAGCTTTGGGTTAAGTTAAAAAGTCACAATTTTTAGAGGTCTATAGTCAAACGTAATTTTTATGCTTCCACAGTGACTGTAATAGTATTTGTTAATTCATCTTGAGCAAATACATAATCTCTTTTGTGAACATATACTTTCAAATTTTGTTAAGAAATTTGGGTAGAAATTAATGAGGGAATAGCTCATTATGACAAAATTCTAAATTGAATTAGAATTCACATTGAATTTAGAATATCAAGTCAGCTGCAATAAAATCAATAGTAATAAAATATAGTGATTTTATGTAACATTGCCAAGAGTATTCTAAGTTGCCTTATTTTGAGTTATTTCTGTACTGAATTTATATTTCGTGGGAGTCAATCGCGCGGAATGCCTATTTTCATTCAAACCGACATATCTTCACTATGTTGTTTGTTTTTCTTAATTCAAAATGTATGAAAAGGAAATTGTTAGCACTTTTCTTACACATGCATGGTAAGTGTAGATATATTAAACTGTTCATTTTATTTTGTATTTCAAAATATGTCTAATAAAATATGAAAATAAAAATATATTGGTTAGGAAGCAGCTTTTCCTGTCAATATTTATCTGTGTGTGTGTGTGTGTGTGTGTGTGTGTGTGTGTGTGTGTGTGTGTGTGTAAATGTGGATTAGGTACCATAGGGAACTAATTGAAGTTTTGCATCGTGATAAAAATATTTATATTCTATCCACACAGGGCTACTAGCCATACAGCAAGCAAACTCTGGTCCTATTAGGAAGTCATGAACACCTCTTGAAGAACTTGCACAAGGAGACTTGCTCCTTACAAGCACAAACATTTCTGGCGCCATGAGACTTCCAGGGCAGGTCACTGAGTGATGTCCTACATGCCTTGTGACCTGTTGTATTGAGAACAGGAGCGGATAGGTGTAGAGACAAACTACTAATTATATTAATCGTATAGAAAATATTAAAAAGTTGACATCATGGTGTATAATAGAATGGTAATTAACAGGGCCTGTGAAAAATAGAGAGCTGAGGAAATGCTGATAATTGCCAATGAGGCTGCAATTACGTGAGAGTAAGAAGCTTAGGTGTGCTGCTATACAGCAATCGGATAACTTGATTATGATACAATATTACTTATTTAAAATGGTAGAAGAAAGACTATCAAGGATTTTCAGCATTTAAATGCTTGAAGGGATAGATATATTTAACCTGATTTAAACATCACGTAATATAGGCATATACTGAAATGTCACATGCTACCCCCTAATTATGCACATTTTTATGTTTGCGTGTTAAGTAACTTAAAATAAGAATTATCAATAAACTGAATAAATTGTCATGTAGAAGATAATATTACAATATACGAACACATACATATTAAATATATTAAGTAAATAAAAATTAGTAGGTGATGTTTTGGTGAAAAGGTCACCAGACTCAAAATATGCCTGTAAAATTGAGTGATGAACTGGAAATATTGCCTATAAAGTGCCACAGCATTGCCTGTACCATTTTAGCTACACATTTAAAACTGAACTGCTAATATTGAAAGTACTTGACACTCTGTAACTTTCAGTAAGTTGTTCTATGCACACGCTCACCTCAGGGATGCTCCTGTCCAAAATTCCGTCTGAATGAATCATGAATAAAGATCACACAAATTTTATTTCATGTGATTCTACATAATAAATATAGTTTTTAATAATTCTGATAGGAAGAAACTCAAAGAAATCCTTAGGAATGTTTCAGATTATATAAGATTAAAATTCCACCTCACCTTCCTGCAATCAGTGAGTTAATCCTGAACTATAAGTGTAAGTCACTGTAAGGGATAACTTCTGAATGATTAATGAAATTTGAATACGAGCCATGAACTACATAATGGTATTTACCCCGAAGTTGAATTTACTGAGTTTAATTAACTACACTGGGTTAGCTTAAGAACATTATTCTCAATTTTAAAAGCTGTACAATGAAACAAGAGGGAGAAAATGAATAAGAATGCTATGTCTGAAATACTTTTGCGGTAGTATATGGAGAGAAATCCATTTATCAGTTTTAAATAAGGTCTTAGTTTAAAAAAATAAAACAAGCTGAGTCAAAAATCCAGGTAGTAAAATTAGCCAGACAGACTGCTCACAGATTGGCGATGTGCTGAGAAATTAGCCAGACAGATTGCTCACAGATTGGCGATGTGCTGAGGATCAAAATCAGAGAAACCTGTAGGATAAATTCTGAGAGGCGAAAATATTGAGCAGTCAGCAGAAACAGGAATAAGGGGCAAATCAAAGAAGAAACGCCATCGTGTACAATTTGTTTCAATAGAAATAAAAATCAGAAGTAAGCATGTAATAAAGATTGAGACAATCTTCTGAAACTGTAGCGGGAAGAGTGGACTTAGTGATATGAAGAAATACGGTAGCTTCAGCCAGAGCTGTTGGAAGAATGGAAAGAACAAACGTCAGGATAAAAGCGAAGGGGACACTAGCAAAGGGAAATTCCAAGAGTTGACACTTGAGAACTTGACTTCTGGGCAGAAAGGGAGCGAAGAGCGAAGAAGGGCAAGCTGCCAGTCCTGCGTGACGGTGATAATGCCAGTAAAACACTGTCAGAGATGGGAGTCTCCAGCTGGAAAACTCAGGTATAAAAGTGTGTAGAGCCGAGAGCAGAGATAAGAGGCTATTCCATCTGTGGCGCAGAGTTAAGGAAACGTGGAAACAAATATCTTAAATGTTCATGCTAAGAGCATCAAGAAAAAGAATTCAAAGGCCCAAAACTGCTGGATAAAGTTGATATTGGAAACTCACTCAATCAGAAAAATTAAATTTCTAATCATGGAGGAAAAGTGCGGAATCGTACCGCCAGGTAGGAGATTCACGAATTTAGGAGACGCATTAAGCTGGTGAAGGAGAGAATAGAGCATTAAAATCACTGAGGGAGAAATGACAGTTTAAATAAAACAACTGTTAATATGCATGAATGTATGTGTGGACACATGTAGGCAAATGTATTCCTGTGTGTGTTTGTGTAATATGGAGAAACAGTAGGTGCTTGTGAAGAGGTCTGTCCCCTTTAGTAGTCCGTGATGTTATGGGGCCAACATTGATTTTTGCACTGGTTCTTGAACGGCACACAGAAGATGCTGCACTTAGTGCAAGCACAAAGTTATGCTATGTTTGTGTGTGTGTGTGTGTGTGTGTGTGTGTGTGTGTGTGTGTGTGAAAGAATGATATCTGTGTGACTTAATATGGGTCCCCATCAGGTAGGTCCATTTCTAGATAAATGCTCTGCCCTTAAGTCACGCCCCTCGCAACTGGGTCCATCTCTAAGAAAATAAAAAGAGTGTGAAATGAGTTTGATTTAAACTAGTTTCTTAATGTAATTTAGTGATCCTGATCAGCTACTTCACGTAAAAATGTCATTAGATCAGGAGAAAAGAGATGAGATTGAATATCCCTAAAATGAACAAAAGCAATTGTATTACTACATGTCCTACATTTTAGAAAGATAAAAATGCATATTATGAATCAGATGCAGGTAGATAGACATAAGTAGTGTGGATGTAAATATCATGTTTTCTTCAACAAATATAAGTAGTAGTTTATTCTGAAGGCTGTATGAATGACTAACGCCCCAGTTTCCTTAAGTATTTATTATTTATCATTACAGAATGGAAAAAATCATAAACCAAAACACTTCTAAGAATCATTGGTGGAAGCATTAGATAGGTAGATTGCTGTAACCACTGTGACACTCTTCCAGCACTTGACTAAGATCACTTTGTGAACTCTTTGAATGTTTCTTTAGTTTATAGTAAGGTTTCTGTCCTTTACCTAGTAAATGAGTTAATTTATAGACTTACAGCAAGTTTAAGGCAGTAGTAACCAACGTTTTTGGCACCAAAAAATAACAACTGTAAGACAAGTTTCCATGCACAGGATGAAGAAATGATATCAGGATGACTCAACTGTATTGCATGTCTTGTGCACTTTGTTTCTATAATTACTGTATTATACTATATGATGATGTAATTATGTAACTCATCATAATGAAGAATCATAATTAAGGTACATCAACTCACTTGTCACTATAAGGCCTGTCATTGGACGCAGTTTTATTTTCACTTACCACTCACTGGTAGGGCTCTGCCAATGATACGAGTCTATCAGGAATTATGGTCTATGTACTGTCACAACTCTCTGCTAGTTAGGTATCTGGGGGATGGCAGTGCCAGCCGTCTGTCAGGTCGTGCCCCAGAGAAGTCAAATAAATGGGTTCACTGATGAACAAGGCAAGGTATGGAGAAGACGCTTTATTGGAAAAAATGATGGAGGCAGAAAGGGGGATTCAGCTTTTGTTAGCCAGAAGGGGACCTGGAAATGTGCGAGCCACTGTGGCTGTCGGTCTAGAGGCTTTTATTGATGAGTAGTTAAGGGCTGGTCCACATTAAGCGGCTTGGTGGTTACGGCCAGTTGCTATGTTCTCCACCCCCAGCAACAGCTGAAATTCTCCACCCTTAAGCAGTTTGATATCCTCCATGTTAAGTTCTTTCACCCTATTTTCTTCGGACTACCTAGCATTCAAACATCACTGGGTTCCAGGGAGTAGTCAGCTACAGGATGTCACAAGCTACAGCCAGATGCTATTTCCTAAACATTTATCATTAATCTTGTTTTCCAGTAAATTTTTCATTTCTGGGGAACCTTTATTGCAAGCTACCTGTATGCCCAATGCCTCCTGTCACATGCTAATGCTGACTGTAATTATCGCTCCTCCTCAACACTAGAATCATCACATCAACTCTGCATCTGCTCTGTAAGCATTAGATTTCCTGCTGTGTGGCTCCTTTCCTAAAAGCCCAATCACTTATTACCAATGATGCTAAGAAGATCATGTTTTGAAATCAAAAGTCATATATTCTAGAGAATGCTTTAGATGAAGATGTGCTCCATCCCCTCCTATCCCCCAAAAGCAGGGTATGAGTCTCCCAGGGGCGGGACAGGTAAAAGGAGGAAACTCCCCTGGGAGAGATGTGCAGAGGCCAGCCAGAGAGGAGGGGAGTCGCTCCCTTTCAGATGAGGAATTCCTCACCCGGCATCTAGCAACTCCACCTGTCTCGCAGCTGGCTGTCGTGGTTTGGACCTGGAATCTCTGCCAGAATCTTCGTGCATTTGGATGTTGTGGAATACTATGGATCCCATGTGATGTTATGAAATGGATCCTTGGTCAGCAGGGCTGGATTACATGTGTGTGGTGGAGGACAGGTGTGTGGTACATTAGATTACAGGCGTGTGGCCTGGAGAGATATGAATTTATGCCCCAGCTTCTCTGGAGGCCCTCAACCTTTCTTTGTGATGGAAGAGTGTGGTGAGCAGCCCCTCAGCACCAGGATTCTCTCTGCATTTGTCAGATGCTCAGGAAAGGAGTGAGACTTCTGAAACTTAGCTAAAATGCGCATCTCCCCTCTCAAACTGTGGATGTTGGGTAATGCGCCTTAGCAGTGAATGTATTACTAAGATAAGAAGAACTAACTTTAGTTACCCGGTTAACCTTGAGCGAAACTGCCGGGCAAGTGGAAACCCCAGCTTGGAGAGTGAACACTCACTTCCATAGTATGGTATAAGAGACTTTTGCTCATCTATCAGAAGAGGTGATTTAATCTATTTAACTTCGCCATCTTCCTCAAAGCTAGCTTCAAATAAACCCTTTTTCTATTCACCGTAATGAGTGGCCTCCTTGGATTAGGCTAGGATGTGAGCACAGAACCTCAGAGATACGACTCTGAGAGGCTGGTAACACTATTAGGTCATTTTCTTTTCCACTCCGTGAGTTCCTTTGTGGCTTTATTCTAGCTCTACAAAGCTATTTGTTTTGATATAACTGTATTTGTCGGTTCTCCCTTGTGCAATAGATGTTCCAGGGAGAAAGTCCATCTTATCAATAATAACAAAGTTATTATTGTGGTTTACTTCATGTACGGTTTAGGAATAACTATCAATAATGTGAATATTACTAACTTAAATATCAAATAATATTATCTGTAGTTTAAAAATTTAGAAATAGTGCATAGAATATAGAAACACATTTCCTCTGATCATTGACACTATAAGGATTCTTTTTGTTTATTGTGTTGATTACATCTTCTAAAGTTTCCATATATAAAATTATATGTATTTATTATAAATATACAAAAATTACATACAAAAAACATAAATTAGGTCATCAGCAAAAAGAATAAATGAATCTTTGTGCATGTTTAGAATTTCTAATAGCATAGTCTTATTTATTATTCAATTTAAAGTTATGTAAAGATCATAAAAAATGCTGTCCAATAAAAAAAAGTATTTCATAGAAAAAGATTCGGAAATACTTCACAGAGATGATAGTACTTGATGAGAACCTTGAAGACCAGCATCTGGATGTGCAAAATGCTAAGGAGTATTCTAAAATGTTGAAAGATCACATGAAAAAGCACAACTGGGTGAGACACAAAATGCATTAAAAGGACAGTCAGCAGCTAAGTAATGTTCCAGCAGAGAGGGAGTGATCCTAATGCATTATACAAAAAAATAATAAAATAAAATAATTGGTCACCATTTTGTGGATGACCTTAGTTGCCAAGAAAGGAAAATTGCAGTTACTTTAGGAGACAATGGAGAGTTTAAATGCTTATAATAAGCAGAAAAGGATCTGCCACTTGTGCCCTTCTCATGTGTCAGTGTGCTTCTGGTTTCTCTGAAGACAGAGTCTGAGACGAGGGCAGTGTGTGTGAGCGGAGATTGCAGAAGGGGAGAGTGAGGGAACGGGCAGCAGAAAAGCCCAGACAATGACGTGCTTCAGGCCCTACGGCAGGACAGGCCCACGCCGCTGTGGGTCCTGGGAATCATCCCAAACCAACTCCAGATTATTATTGGCTCCACGGCCATGACCATGCAACATTTGCTGGTAGACTCCCTGATGCCACTGCTTGACGGCATTAACTCATCCGTGATGCATACTGTGTGTGACTGAATGAAGAATTTCTGCCCCAGAATAAGGCAGCAGACTAAACAGGGGAAAGCCAGAAATGGAAGCAGACGGAGTAAGGAGACAGGATGTTTTTCTCCAGTACAGAAAATGTGAATGAGCTCTTGGCTCCAAGGTTCCAGCAGAGAGTTTACCGCTCTCTTCCTGGACCTAGTCCTCTCCGGACTTCCTCATCTCGGACCAGGTCTCCCTGGGATTAAATAACGGGCTCCACTTCCCAGAGGCTGAAGCAGCCAGCAGCTTAGAGAAGTTACCTTCGCCTTTTCCTGACTTGTAACCACGTGGGCTGAGCTTCTCTCTTGGAACCTTGCTGGATCTGGGGAAATATATTTTCTGTTTTAATAAACTTGCAATGCTCTGATGCCACTACTGAGGATTATTTGATTACCTTCCAGCTTGTTACCACAGTGTCCGTTCCCAGAGGCTTGGCGTTCTCTATAACTGCTCTAGTCTTGTGGCTGAGTAATTTCCTTGCTTGGCCACCAAAAGCCTGAGAAAGCTATAACATGAATAGAGCGGCCTGCCCGACTTTTTGGTCAGGTTACTAAGAATCTGGACAAGGGAGCCTCAGGATCTTCCTCTGGTAGCCGGAGAAGAAGTGTTTCTTTACACAAGAGTTTGAATTGTATTTTGTGCTGAGAATGAAACTTCTTTTTTTGCCTGAGCCTAAAAATCAAGAAATCATCTATTACTCATATAGGCGAAAACAGAAAGAGACTGAGGGTGTAAGACTTTTTGTCTCATTCGATGACTAGGATAAACTTGCAAAGCAGATGTTGCCTTGTATAACCTCAATGTAGGCTAAGTCTCAGTGGATGCTCCTGTTGTTACCAGCCCACGTGTGCAAAGGCATTTTACAGGGAGTGAAGGGGAAATGGACTGATGGCAGAACCCAGGGTCTTTGCACTCAATTTTATCTTCTGCTTCTTTCTTTTTTTACTTTTATTTTTGAGACAGTCTTGTTAAGTTGCTGTGTTGCCCAGGCTGGACTTGAACTTTGCATCCTCCTAGAATGCTGAGATTCCAAACAAATGCCCCAGTCGCCAATGTGATGATTGATTTTTAAATTGGTATGAATACAATGAGACAAGAACCGATTCAAGTCGTTTCATTTCTTCTTGGTCGTCTTCTCCTCCCTTTCCTGTGGAAACTGACCCTCAGCTTGTGTCGACAGCATGTGCATATTCTGTCATTTCTTTTGGAGTTGCACTTTGGCGCTGTGGCTGCACAATGTTTCCTACGACACCTACTTATACCAAATGTGTAATATGTATTAAGAAACCACTTGATCTTCTAAAACAGGGCATGCCAAGTTTACAAGTCAGTGATCATTAATAAAAAAATATAAATTGAATCTTATGTTCTACAGTTTTTGCAGTTTCAATTCAATGTAAATGTACTACTTTTTCAATCAGTAGTTAGATTAGCTACAACTAAATACATAATTTGAAGATTGAAAGAACTCCGCCTTAGTTAAGTCTTGATCCAGTTAATATTTGTTCTAGCTCATTGAGATGACATTGCTTGTATTCATGTGGCTGTGTTTTCCATCATACTGGTATAATTCTTAATGTCTTTTTTGTCAATTTTTTATCTTTGTGCCATTAAAATATTTTATTTAATTCTTCTTCATGTTTCCATGAAAGTAAAATACAAGGGGCAGAATACAGAAAAAAAAAAACATTTTCCTGGTCTCTCTATGATGCTTGTCTTTTATGGGGCCAGTGACCAGCACAGATTTTTTTTTTTGCAAAGGTTGTTAATAGCCTAAGTCATTTCCAATGACAATTTCCTGGTGAGTGTTTACCTCCAGTAAAGTGCTACTTCCAATAAAATAACTGTCCTGTGAAGACAGCAGGAGGAAATCAATATGAAGCAAAATCAGTGAAGTTAATGTTGCATCACTCCGGGATGATATTTTTAGTCACTTTCAATTCTGGTTTACAGTTACAATTACCGTACTAATACACATTTTATATACTTGCCATATCAAAATCATGGAGTAATTCAAGTTCCTAATACAATAACTAATCTCTCATCAAGAATGCAATTTTCTATGATAATATTTACTATAAGATATCTTTGGTGTTATCAGGAGGCTATTTCATCTATTAGAGACCTAAAATTTTGAATTTTATTGCTATTTTTTTCTAAATACATTGATGTGATAACAACAAAAAAAACAGTAGTAAGCATGACATATGTTGAACAATATTTGAGTTTAGGAGAGCAAAATATTTCAGATTATTAGAAACTAGATTTCTTTTATACATCTTAAAATATGTCTGGAAAAATTAAATTCAGTTTAGAATTTCTATACATCCAGAACAAAAAGCAGAAAGGTTGAAAATTGTACCCTATTCATGAGACTTTTACAAATAATAACCCTCCACATTAGCACAAATGTTAAGAAAGATTCAAACCTATGTGCCCAAATTCAGAGAATACCTTCTCAGTCCTGAATCTCATTCCACTTGTAGTAAAAAAGGATGAGAAACATAGAAGAAGCAACGTGAAAGGAAGATTTATTGCAACAGACAACAGCACCAAAGCTTCTGCTCCTTGAAGTGCAGCAAGTAGGGGCATCAGAGCTGGAGATCCCAAAAGGGATGAGACCTTCCTTTATCTTCCTACACCCCCTTTGCCTCTCCTGGACATTCGACGAGGCGACGCTGGTGAGCTGAGATTGTGCTTGGATCCGTTTGTATCCACAAGGACAGAAGGAGAACCAGCGGACTGAAGCACACTTGCTTATGCACGGCCACGACCATCTTAGCCGAGATGTAGGACAGTGTCAGGGGACCTAAGTCACCTCCGTCCTTTATTCCCTTCGGGCATGCCCAGTGCGAAGTTCATGGAACACTTGAAGGAAAAAGAATTAAGGAGAGGACAGGACAGAGGGCCTGACGACTAGCTGCCAATTTAGTAGAGGCTAGCTTCACTTCGGCTCTGCCTTGGAGGACCCAGTGCCCTAATGTGACCTCCTTCCTTCCTTCCTTCCTTCCTTCCCTCCTTCGTTTTTTTCTTCCTTTTTGTACTAAGAATTGAATCTAGGACCTCAAACTTGGTAGCGAAGTACTCTACCTGTGAGATATGCTGCCATCTGCTTTTATCCTTTTATTTAAAAATAAATTTGGAGTAGGGTCTCTTGAAATTGCCTAGGGTGATCTCCAACCTGTGATTCTCCGGCCCCAGTTGTCCAGGAATCTCAGATTTCCTGTTTGTGCCACCATGCCCAGCTTTTCTTTCTAGAACCAGCCTCACTGGCCATTGATGTTTTCCACAAGGCCTTGGCGCCTTCCTTTAAGGAGCGAGACTCCGGATTTCTTTCATGTCATCCTATACGTCACTGTAGGAATCATTATTTCTGGGCCTAAGCTCAAGGTTCTAGTTTCCTCTTCAAACCTTTAAAAGAACTTAATTACTTAAGGATTCGTGTATATCTGAGACCCTTTGTAATAGGATCCCACCTGGCTCTTCTAAATATATACAGAAAGAGAACAGAAGCCAAAGAAAAAAATTTATACGCCAAAATTTGAGTTCTCACATTTATAAGACAGGGCAATACTTCTCACTCTAAGTTTTGTAAATTTACATCGTAGGAAAAAAATCCTAATATGTTCATATGAATGCTGTGAACAATAAATGAGAGCCTTACTGTTGCCTAATGATGATGTTTTATTTATTTATTTATTTTTATTGATTCTTGAAACGGGGTCTTCAGGCTCACCTTGAAGTCATTGTGTAGTTAAGGACCTGAGTTCGATTCCCCAGCACCACATGTGCCAAATGGAGTGGCGCATGCCTACCAACCCCGTGCTGAGGAATCTAAGGCGTCGTGACTTCTGTGGGTTTGAGCCAATCTAGGCTATGATGTCAGTTCAGGACCAGCCGGGACTACAAAGAGAAACTGTCTCAAAATTTTCTTTTTTTTAAAAAAAGGTTGTTTTTTTAAAAAAGTACAACCTTTTCATAAGGACATTTTATTTCAATTTAGGAGAATAAAGTATTTTTATCGTCTAATGTTTTTCTGCTATTACAATGTGTATCAACTTCTTCATTCTGTTGCACATATTTAAATTTTTATTGTTTTTCTGATGTTACGCAGAGCTCTTGAAGGCTGAAATACATTTTGTTCGCTCTTCTGTCTCCCGCGCATCCATTCTAGTATGGGAGCTAAAGTCGTATGACATAAGCATGAGCATGTTCTGGATTTCCTTCATGATGAATGGACAACTGACTTATTACCTTAAGAAAATATTCAAGGATCAGCCAACGTAAGAAGGAACAAAAAAATCGTAAGTTCCACACAAATTTCATTTTGGTATAAAATCAAGTGAATTCAACTTATATATTTATCTTCCCACTATTTTTATTAATATACGCATGTAATACATAGTGTTTACAATGAATTTGGGTATTTCGTGCACATATGTATCATATCAACTTATATATTGAAAACAAATACGGGTAGTGTAGATATTCCAATATACTTACAATGTGATAATAATCTACTCTCTTGACTCTTTATTGCTCTATGAAAAAAAAAATGATTAATTACAAATAAAATCAGAATAAATTGTACAGATAGATTAAGTAGTATGCTGATCTTTCCGTATCTATTACATATTGCATTGCTGTTGCATTTCTAAAAAATACTTATGAAAACTTTCTGTTCAATATAGGTAAAGACTATAACTTTCCAGATTATATTAAAATTATATAGTGAGATATTTCAAGTAACTGAAATTATACTTACACTTCATTAAAAAGATTTCACCTTGCAAAATACTACAAGACAATACGCTAACTCTTAATTTAACATATTGTTGAGCAGGGCTTTTACCTAACATATTCTTACCTCTTTGAAAATGCTATGTTTAGGGGCTGGAGGAATGGCTCAGTGGTTAAAGCACTTGCATAGCAAGCGCTAAGTCAAGCACTACATACCTGAGTTCGATTCCCTAGCAACACATGGGCCTGGTGTGGTGGTATACATCTGTAATCCTAGCACCGGGAGACTGAGGCAGAAGGCCAGACAGGGATCCATAGTGAGTTCAGGACCAGCCTGGGCTACAGTGAGACATCAAAAAAAAAAAAAAAGAAAGAGAAAGAAAATATTATGTTTAAGGTATTTGCATTTAACTGTATCTAACGATATAGATATCTGCAATAAATTATATAAAATATAGATATAATCCTGATAATAACATAATCAGATTATCAAGTTTAATATTCTTTTCAGAAATTTTACAAGTATTCATTATTAAATATCTTATTAAGCCAGAGTTGGTGACTCAAGTTCATAACCTCAGCATCTAGGACTTGAGGTAGGAGAAACACTGTCCAGCCTAGGAAGTTTAATGAATTTGCAAGACCTTGTCTCAAAGTCAAAAATAAAAATGGGCTGGCATTGTAGCCAAGTTTGAAGGTCCTTTGTTCAATCCCAATATGACATACATGTACAAAAAGTATCCTGTGAAGCCACTGTAAAGACACTGTCCTAAGGTCCTTGAGATACATTATAGAGAAGAAAGGAAAAATATATAGATATATTAATACTATATGTTTTATTTGACATCAAGAAACAACCAAAATTCAGAGTAAATTGTATCATATTAAAATGTTAAAATAAGCTATTTTTTAGTTAACTACTTAATATTTTAGTCTCTACCGCTTGGCATTGAAAAATATTGGTTAAAAATACATATTACAGAAAAGTGGCTCAAATGAGAAGACGAAAGGGTCCAAAAGTGTATCATACTTTTTTATTTTTTCCTTAAGCAACTACAAACCTCAGTTAATATTTTAGTATTTTAGATACTTTAAGGAACTTTCTTATTTTATTTGTAACTCTGCCCACAAGTTTTGCTTAATACATTCAATATTTTCTCTTAGAACAAAAAGGAAGTCCTTCTGTCTTTACAAAGAACAGTAAGAGTGGCCGAGCTCAGTGCAATCTCTGCAATACAGCAGAAGACCTGAGCACCAGGTTCTCACTCTCCCCGGAAGAACCAAAGTCAGCGCAGGAAGTTATCCCCCTGTGCTTTGTTCCTGGACGCTTCTTTAGCAACGCATTAATTAATTTACAAGCCGAGGAATCATATTGACAAGTGACTCTACCAAGGAAGCTGGACAAGTTGGAACGAAATGTTTTGTTCTATGGAAGGCACGTAAAAGATTGCATGCCTCAAATCCCAATTCTGAACTTGGATATGAGATTTTTAAAGTACAAAAATAAAAGTTTTCCCCCAGTTATCAATAGAAATAATACAATTTATTTTTCAAGAATTCTACTGTTTGTATTTATAAGAAAAATGAGATGGGTAAGAATCTGTTTGCAAGTTATTTAATCTCTCGGAGAATTTCAAGTAGGAATGTAGCGTTTTCTTCTGTTTACTGTATTGGTTTCCTAGGTGTGCCCTAGTGGAGTACCAGGAATCCAGGGGCTGAGAACAATGGCCGTTTATTATCTCATAATTTTGAAAACAGGAAGTGTGCAATGAAGATGTGAAATGGTCCATAGTCGCTGTAGGAATTTTAGAGGAGAATGTTTCTTTTATCTTGAAAGTTCTGGTGGTTTCCGGATCCTTGTCTTACCCTGGGTGGCTCTGTTCCTAGCTTCCAAATTCATCTTGCCTTTGCTGTGCCTCAAGTGCATTTCTCCTTCTCTCCAATAGGAAGACTTTCCACACCTTTCAATGGATTTAGGACCCTCCCAGATGATCCCGAGTAACGTCCTCTTTAGAAAAAAACGATTAAGCACATCTTTTGCCATGAAATGTAACACACCCACATTTTCAAAACTAGAATGTGGACTTAAATTCCAGAATTCTTCCTGCATAAATTTTAGCTCCTTTTCCCGACAAATAAAACAAGATACATGAAAATGAAATAGAATAATGTTTGTAAAATAGCTTTAAGTTCTCCAGATAAGAAAGTTTGTGTCAAATAGAAATCAAATTACAGTTTTTTTTTCACTCAATTCTCAAAAATTTGTTTGAAATGACCAAGTGACAACTAAGATATTTGGCAGTCTGGTGTTTCAATTTTCTGGGATAGTATTACTTCGGCAGGGTCCTCATCCTTCTTTTTATTTGTTTGCTTATGAATTTTTTATTATCCCTCACTCTTCTCAATTTTAAAGCATGATTGTACAGAAAATGTAAAATATCTTAAATATTATAAAATCTCAAGAAAATAATAGAATATCTGAAAATATTTTATCTGAGTTTTCCACCATTGTTGGAAATCATCTTAGGTTACTGTGAGCTTATAGCAGTGATTATCTTATTTTAAACTTCATTTAAAATATGATTCTTAATTTATTTTACTAAAGGAGCTTATAGGAACAGTTTTACCCCAGAAATACTATAACAAAAAGAAATAAACGTGATGGTAGAAGTTATGATAGATTTTGAAATCAGACGTACTTAAAACATTGAGTTTCACGCTGTTTCATATTACTTAATATTAATTATTTAAGTTATTTAATATAAGCTAAATAGGGATAAAGAACTCAATTCCTGATCTGTCATTTAAAAAAAAATCCTGTAAAACAAGGACATTTTAAACAAATTTTTGGGAATTGAGTGAGAGCAAACATTTCGCTTTTTTCTGCAAGGCTGTATTTCTATTAAAAGTCATCTTATTGTATAACTTACATACTTTAGTCAATGAATTCATTATTTTGTCTGTATGTTATTGCTTACCCACTAGCCAGTATCACTTGAAAATTATAAGTAACTTTACTTGATAAGTGAGGAAACAGGGCTGTGTAAAAATTTGGCTCCTTCAGATAGGTATTCTGTGTACTCTCTTGCTGTGACAGACTCGCTTTGGCCATGATAAATGGTGCTTGAAGTTCCAAGGGCAAAGTTAATGGCCAGGTACTTACTAGCTACATGCTAGTAAAAGCCTGTCACCTCTGCGTCTTCAGGACAAATGACGCTTGGACAAAGTGACTTCCTGGAAGCAGGCACACACAACGGGTTCCTTGCCCTCTGAGCATTCTCTTCTGCCAGTCCTCTAGGGCGGTGATCAGAAACCGGAGCACAGGTTTCACCATCCAGGAAGCCAGTCCCTCACCTGAGCCCTCAGGCTGTCTCCTCAGTCCAACCTCAGGCCTGAGATCATGCCACCCCGGAACAGGAAACGCGGGTTTTACCACACACTCACGACCTTCTTTATTTTCCAGTGTTTTCAAAAGTTAGTTGGAGTAATCCTGGAATCTAGAAAATTAGTTTCATTAGAAAATACATGACCTTCAAGACAATTTCTATAAAACACGTTTGTAGTTTATTTTCTTTTTTCTTTAAGAGAAAGGAGTAAGGTGACAAGGTATATTTTTACAGAGCCTTAAAACTCACAATACACGGGAATCCTGTTCATTTCACTTCAAGAATCGGCAGGCTGCTGCTCTACTCCTGATTTCAAAGAAAAACCTGTGCAAAGAGACCTGGATTCCTACTCCCTGTCTGTCTCTTGGTTCTAGACCTCTTTCTTAATCCACACTTTCTGTTGGCCTTTTGGTGATGAGTTCTTTTAATATCAGGGTTGGGAGAGATAGAGAAGGCATCCAATTTAATTTTTTTTATGTTAGCTGGTTCGGTGATAGATTTTGAATTTCTCCAAGGATGCTAGGCCTTCCGACTCTCCAAGGTCAGTCTCAACCTCATCCAGGCCAGCCAGCATTTTTTTTTTTTTTTTTGGCCAGATTCTCTTTTATGGCCCTCCTTGGAGTACTGATTCAGGAGAGCAGTCAAGGTGGGCCGGCTGCAATGAATTCAGGCAGGTGTTGGCCCTAGGATGCTTTCTAGGTGAGAATTAATCTCCTTCTGGATGGCCTGCTTTTAGATGACCCTCAGGGCTGGTGTTTCTTCGTCTTCATTGCAGAATATAGTCAGCAGCGAGACTGAATGAGAGCACAGGTCCAAAGTTTGCCAATTAGAGAGTAAGAGGAAAAGCTCAGCCTTTTTCTTACCCGTGACCTTTATTTCTAGCATTCGGTATTATTAATGCTGGACGTAGTTTTGAATCACAGTCACTTCCTCACTCACACGGCGAGTCTTCCGACGCTCCCGTTCCTTAGCGTGTCATGCAGCCTGTCCTGTTTTCACAGCTCAGGATTAACCTCACCAGATACCTCAGCTTCCATGCCTAGATTATCAGATGGGTCGTGAGTCCGGATTTGTATTAATTATCACCTCAGATTTGGATTAAAAAGAGGATTAAAGGACATTGTCTCCTTATACTTCACGGTTTATTTCACAGGTAACTGCTTCCAAATTTTTCTTCACATTTTAATTTACATGGTGGTTTTCATTAGCAGTCACTAGAGCACAGAGCTCAGGACCCTGATTCGCCACAGAACCATCAGCTTTTGGGCTTCTATTTTCTCCTATGTAAAAACAAAAAACAAAAACAAACAAACAAAAACAAGAAGTAATATTATTACCAGCATCTTCAGAGTGCTTCCCTGTGAATTAGAGGCAGAATACTGTAGCCCCAAGATGCTGCCTTGTGTGAGAGGATGGGAAAGAGGCCTGTGCCCTAGGAGTGGGCTACTGGGACAGCACGCCGCCCTGGAGACCCAAGGGTGAGGCTGAGCTTGTCTTTCCTTGGGCTCCTGTTACTCACTACTGAAGAGTCCTTGGGTGGGACTCTGGGCCCAGTGGCCTCGTGGGAATCCTGCCAATCCTGCCAAGTTCCCAGCCAATCTCCAAGTTTTACCTAACGACTGCCTTTGGAGGAAACGCTTCGTCTTTCATTTTTGATACAGGAGAAAGAGGGAAGTGTGGCTTGGCACTTGCAGTACGGCAGCTGTGGAGCTGGAACTGGAAGCCCACAACAATGAATGCACTTTCACTTTTTAGTTATCATGGCGTTCTATTGTGTATGCAAAAAGAAGTTAACAATCTAGACCTTTGGAAGTGTCACACAGGATAAGTTGTCATTGGTAGCAGCACTTTTACCAGCCCCATCTGCATTTTATTTCTATTACCATTTCTTGTTATTTGAAAGACCAAAATGAATCACTCTCCCTTCTGAGCTCAATAATACATATTTTGTGACATGTTATAAATCTCTTTTGAGTGCGTGGTTACTGGGTCTGGAATATTGTGCATGAGTTCTATCACTGTACTATACTCTCAGTTATTTCTCTCTCTCTCTCTTTCTCTCTTTCTTTCTTTCTTTCTTTCTTTCTTTTTTCTTTCTTTCTTTCTTTCTTTCTTTCTTTCTTTCTTTCTTTCTTTCTTTCTTTTTGAAGGATCTTGTTAAACTGTTTAGCCTGATCTTCAACCTTCAATTTTCTGTCTCAGCCTCTAAAGTAGCTCTGGTGACATTACATTATCCAGCCCATAATTTCATAGAGTTACAAAGTATCGATTTGTTTATCGAACTGTAACGTTCTGGGAAACAAATTAAAAATGCTACCATTCTTATGCAATAGATGGTACATAGTTCATACTCAGGAATGTTTTGTATATACATCAAATATATCTGGTAAATCACTTTGGAGACCATGAAATGAAATCACAAAATAAATTTTTAAATCCACTAAATACATCAAAAATAAAAATAAAGTCATAATAAATATAAAACTTAAATAGATCGAGATCATTACAGAAGATAAAAAGTTGGGAAAGGATGTTCCTTATGACTAGTTAGAATGAGATGAAAAGGTAATAAGAAAAGAATTAGGAAACATTTCGTATTTATAAGATTTAAAACTGAGTATTTACCACTTTTGATCTAGAACTTGATTTTACCCTTCGTTCCTCTGGCCCAGGATGTCAGTCTATCTCAGACTGGTTTCCTTAACCAAGCATTAAAAACCACTGTATTGGTTACAGGCAAGTAGAAGAAACTCAAATCTTCTACTTTTCCCTATATATTACGAGACTTCTGTTATTTAGGGGGATGGAATAATTTGAACTGAATGGACCACAAAGAGATACTTTTCTACACCTACACCTGAGTTTCTCAAGATTGCTGATCCCTGGGTATTTCTCTTTTGTACACAGAATTTCTGACACTAAATTGTTTTTCTAACACTAGTCTCAAGTCTAAAGAAACTCTGAAGAGATCATTACTTGCCAGCAAAAGACGGTGGAACGAAGCTGAGAAAAAGTAGAGGGTCTCCAATTAAGGAAAATATTTAATCACATATTGAATTCTAAACAACTATAGAATTTTCAAGGATCTAAAAGTATGTATGACTTTTGGCAGAGGATTCTGAGAAACTAGCAGGTCAAGAGGCACGGGAACCTCCCTCCCACATACTTTTGTAGACAATTTGTTTTCAATGTAACTACTCTGGGATTCTGAAGACAGTTGTACACTTGGGATTTCTAGGGGATGGTTTGGACTATAAGTTTTAGCTAATTTTGGTCAAACTCAGTCTGGCCCACTGTAGCCTATGCAGCCATATCCTTTCGTTAGTTCCAGGACAGTGTTTTCATTAGCAGCTTGAACATGGAATGGGGCACCTGGGGTGGACAGCAATGACCCAGAGATCAAGACAGGCATATGGTGACCCCTGTGACCCTGGCATGCTGGGAGCTTGAGGCAATAGGATCACAAGTTCCTGCCCAACCCTGGCAATGCAGAGCCTTATCAAGGCCTTAAAAGAAGGGACACGATCGTTGGTGACGTAGCTCCTTGAAAAGATCCTGGATTCAGCCCCTAGAACTCCTCCCTCCAAAAGGAAAGAATCCATTTCCCCAAATGGCAGGAATCTTATAATGATCAATTATTGATTCTGGTTCAGGGTTGCCCACGAGGAGGCCTGCAGGCTCCATGACCCTCCTCCATCTTCCATCTCTGTTTCCATTTTGGGAGAGATCTATGTGCAAAAGACTTTCAGATACACACACTGCACATGCCACAGGAAAAGTAAAGATCAGAAACGTCCTGAGAGAATTAATGTCACCTTCATAAGTAAGAACGAAAATCAGCAAAAACAATTTATAAGAATTCTTCAAAAGAGTTGGCATTGATTGTCCCAAAAGAAATATTGTATTTTTTTCTTTTCATATTATATTCTAGTTGTACAAATATAGTGTTAGTTTTGCAAAATTATTTCCATAAAGGAAGAAATATATGCATAACATCTCCATAAAACTATAAACATCATATGTACATTCTATTGATTGTGCTTCTTATGGCTATTTTCAGAGAAAATTATAAATCCACAAGCACCTGCTAGAAAATATAGATCATTCTAATGTTGTGGCAACTGAGTGGCCGATATATGAATGTGTCTTATTGTGTACTTGTGAAGGTATATTAAAATGAAATGTAAATGTGATTTTAAAAAGTGTTTCAGATTTTGATTGGTGTTAAATGAATATCTTTACAGAAAGAAGTCTTGGATACTATAAACATATATTTACAGTTTATTTTGTACGATACAGTGAATGTTGTGGGAATCTATAGTTACTTGTGCTGTCAAAGGTTGCAGCAAATGCATATAAATAGTAACGTGGTTTGGTTTGCTTTGGCTTACAGTTTTAGAAGTTTTGGTCCAAGGTTGTATAACTGGCAGTCAGGCAACACATCATGGCAGCATCCAGTGATGGTTGGGAATGGAGAAAACAGGTAAAGAGAGACCACAAGGTCCTATTTCCCCCCTCTGAAGGCCCACTGCCTCCCTTCCTCTAGGCTCACCACTGAAGACTCTAAAAACTCTAATTACTGTCACTCCGAAGAGCCAGCCTTTTAACACATGGGCTGTTGGATGACATACCTGACCCAATCTTTAGTACTGTTACAGCTTAATTAAAAATTAGTTAAATTTATAACTAAATATACCTTATAATTACAATCTTACCTTTACATCTTGATTCAATTCCAAGATTCATAAGAAAGTGTGTATTTTCTCAACTTTTAGTGAAGCTCATTTTTAGAAGTGAAACTTTTAAACTTCAGGGGAAATTATTAAGTTTAGACTAAAGTTCAACCACTTATTATTTTTGTTCACCAAAAATTGTTCTTCCAAAAATGTCATTAGCATATAAATAGCTTAGTTCTATTTTGTTATATTTTTTAAAAGTTATGAAGATTTTTTGCAGATTGAATAACTGTTCAATTTTTACAGAAAAGGTGTTCCAGGAGCAGTTTACCTTCTCTGGGGTAGGAGAACAGTAGGCATTCTGGGCAAAACCCCCACCCCAAATTTGTCATGTAGCACAAACTGGTTGAGCTGAGACCATGACGCAAGATTTGACTCTGTCCCAACATTTCTGTACAACCAAAAAATTAATGATATTTCATGGAATTGTTGAAACTATTAACCATATTGCCTCTCCAATTATTTTCTCTGTCATGTTGTTATATCTTTCTCTCTTCAGCAAAATTACAGCAACAAAAATTGTTCCAATGGGTCTGGTGCTCCAGTCGCTATTTATGACCTTATACGTAGCATTATCTGATGAATTAAACAGAGAACAAAAGATAACATATATGTTAAAAATGGAGAATTACTCAATTTTTACATCTAATGTGAACAAAAAGACTAAGAAAGAAATTCATTGTTGATGGGAATGCAATTTAGAACAGCTATGATGGTCAATGGTATGGAGTTCTCTCAAAAACAAAAAAAAAACTTACAATATAACTGAGTAATCCCGCTACTCAAGGTAGATCTAAAAGAAATGATATTCATATCTCCAAGAGATATGTGTCCTTTCTTTTGTATTACAGCATTATTTATAGTGGCAAGAATGTGGAAAAAGGTCAGTGCTTATTAAAGGATGAGTTAATAAAGAAAATATGGCATATATAGGCAACAGAATTCTGCTCAGACAAAATATTGGTTTATTTCTTGATAAACATTCAGTTTAAAAGACAGCTGAATGCTATTTAAAACAAAGCAAATGTTCTAATTTTCTCATTAGATATATTTCCTGTGTAGAAAATGGCACATTATTATGGGAATTGATTTTTTAAATATCCACCAAATGCCATTTTAAGCTTTAAAAGGGGTTAGCATAAGCGAACTCATAAGCCAGCTGAACATCGCTTCTGTTGTAAAGGCCAACCAAGAACGAGCGACTGAGAGAGCCCCGTGCGTCCTCTCTCTCATGTTAACATATTTATATAGAGCACTAAGCATATTTTCATTTAGTAAGGTCATTCTCTCATCAGAAAATTCTACTCTTCCATATTCTTGGTTTTTTTTGTTTTCTTAAACATTTCTGAATGAAGATTATTTGAATGACACCAAAAATAATTGATTACGATATTTTAAAAACTCAGATTAAAAGACTTTTTAAATTAGGTTTGACTAAGGTGTCCAGCAAAATAAAATCGTGTCTAGCACTTCCTCCTGACAGGCTTTGTGGCACAGCAAAGCCTGAGTAAGTGGCCATCACAGGAGAAACAGCTTATAAATACGGGCTCATTTCTAATCTTCCCACAAGGCACAAGCTGAAAATGTTTGTCCTGTTGTGGAACAATTGTTAAGGCACTTCCTAAAATTTACCTGCGCCAAGACAACGAGTGTTGTTGAGTGCTGAGATTGGGATTTGCCTGCAGAATGGCAGTTGGCAGGAAAGTCATAGTGATCGCATTGAAAGTGTGTCATCCCAAGCGGCGTGTGTAACTATCGCAATATTTTGCTTAACTCCAAAATATAACTCTATCTAACTGTATTTTAATGCAGGTTTTTCAAAAATAAAATATAATGAGAAATAATATATACAGAGAGAATGAAGTGCAGGTTTTGCCACAGGGCTTCCTTAGGCTATTTTAAATTGCATAACATCTCATCACCACCAGGCTCAGTCCCAGACAGGAGGCAGACAGAGGGCACTTTGCTGGAGCTGTAATAAATAACAGGTTCAAAATGCTGATATCAAAATTTGTGTCATGCTTAGAAACAGCAAGGAATGGAAATATAGCATGCAAGTCCCCCACTCCTTTTTTCTTTCAGAAGGTTAGAAATTGGATTTGCCTTGTAATCTTTCAAAACCCACATTTTGCGCAAATGGAATACATTCTAATTTTCCGTGTAGCTTAGCACAGTCATCCAGAGCATTAATAGTCAGAGTCTGACCTCTTCCTGACAATGTTGACTTTCTTCAAAATATCCTAATCAAATTTAAAGCTTCTTATATGACGTATGGCTGCGCTTGTCATCAATTTAACATCATGTCATACTTGTTTAGTGGGATAGCTTTTCCTCTAGTGTTCTAAATGTATTATACTTGAAAATAAATTCCTGAGATCATTAGATATAATGGATTCCAGGAAATAAAGATGTTGTGACTTTTTGACCCAACTACAGTATGCAAATCTTCCTGGCAGTCAAGATTTTTTTCTTCAGCATAAGCTAGCATTTATCCCAGGATGTAGAGCTAAGTTGAACACTTAGTATAAACAGTCGCAAATAATTCCTTCTTGGTTCGAAATCTCAACTTTTTTGGGAGGAAACATTATGTAATGTGAAAATATCCATTTTGTACTCTACACGTGATTAGACGTTGTAAGTTACAAACCCAGAGAGCGTATCTGTACTTTGAAATACCCAACTATGAAATGGGCAGACGGTAAAAGGCCCCGGAGAAATTTACAACGACTGTGTCAGACTGACCTAGCTCTTTAAGTGTCTAATTGCAGGCTCTGTGGATCATCAGAAAGCACACTGATTAAAAGTAGTAGGGAAAAGTCGCTGCAACTCATTTCTCGTGTTTTGATATTCAGAGGAATAAGATACCTTTATTTTTTGGGAGGGCATTTATTGAGAGTCTAAGACAGCACGTTGACATCAGAGCAGAGCTCAAATGCACCTCCACTTGTGCAGAATCTGGCGTGTGTGCACATGTCATCATTCCCCACTGTCAGAGCCATGGAGACACGGGACCAAATCCACCCCTTTGCATTTGAGGTGTAAGTGCTTGATCAGGCATCTTTTACTTTCCTCTTTCACAGGAAAGAAAGCAAGGACAGTTAATTGAGGCGACGTGACATCCAGTAATTTGAGTTCGCAGAAGTGGCATCATTCTCTGTGTAGGGCAGCTGGGAAATTGAGCTGAAGCCGAGGTGCTCTCTGAGCGACAGGAAAGTGAGTCAATTAGGAAAAGCAGGGATTCGGTACTTTTGTGATGCGAATGAAACCTCCAAAAAGCATTGAGTCATGGTCCAGAGCCAAAATTCATTCAGTAAGAATATTACTGAGATAATTTGAAAGCAGAGGATTAGAATACCAGGAACCCAAAGTACATGTTCGAGGGAAATTACTATAATTAAGACGTGCAAAGAAAAGTTGAGCCAAGTGAAGGGCATTCTTTTATATTTCCATTCTATAAAATGTATTTTTATAACTCATGAATATATGGAGTTTCTACTATTCCATGACATTTTATAAAAGACTAAATTTTAGTTCTGATTCAAGATCTTTAAATATTTGTGACTTTTATTCTTGTTCTTTTCATATAATTGTATTTTATATTTATATACCTCTAACTGTGCATTTGCATATATCTCTGAAAACTCAGCTGTCTAATTGTTGTCATCATTATGGTATCTTCTCTCCAATTAGTAACAAGAGAACCGAGTTTTCCCAGCACCTGGAAAACATAAAGACTTTATCTCATGCAGAATGCAAACAATAGACTTACGTTCTGTACGAAAGTAGATCCCATGATTGGTCCATGAATGCAACTGGGTGAGTAGCGTATTCTGGAGGCTAAGAAAGAACAGAAGAAGATAATAGAAAAACTGGGGGATAATGAGATAAAATGCAAATATCATGGATGATGTTCATGGACTAGGAGTCAATGGACATCACAACTAATCGCATTCACTTTTAAAAATGTTCCAAGGAGTAATTTGCAGCGCATGTGTTCTCTGCTTCACTCTGAGTTTGGCCTCTTAGGATTCCAGCATGAACAGTTCACCTCTGTTCAGCTCTTGAGGAATGTTGGAGCACTTAGCCACGTATGCATTTGCATGGCAGGCTGGGAAAGGATTTCCCAGGGCAAAAATCCCAGGTTAGAGGCACCTTGGATCACTGGGCCAGTATCCAAGAGAACCACTGATTTCTGTCCTAAGGATATTCCTGTTCAACTCTCAGCATTGTTTCTGCTCAGGAATTTCTCAGAACTTTGAAAAGAGAAAGTAAATCATCGGACCATTCAGTAGGAAATATCAAGTTCTAAACTGATTCCAGGGAAGAATTCTTATTGGTGTGTGTGTGTGTGTGTGTGTGTGTGTGTGTGTGTGTGTATGTGTGCGTGTTTAGGATCAAACTAGAGATTCCACCTCTGCTAAGCAAGCACTATGCAGCTGAGTTCGGTGTGATGGATTTTAATGGAATTTAAACTTTTTCATAAGCTAAAGCCTAAATTTGATGGGAAAAGAAGAACATTTATTTCATGGAAAATTTCATATTATTCCTACCTAGTGTCCTTGGCAGAGCCATAAACCTTTTTTTCTAAATTCTGAAAAACTGGCAAACACACTTTGAGACTTGTTTAATGAATTTTGAAAATCCCTTATTGGAATTAATCCTGTCACATTACTCTACCATAATTAAAACATTTTTTTGGCTGAATGCATAGCAACGTGATTAGAATGCTTGCCTAGTAAGGGCAGGACCCAAAATTCAGCTCCTCAGAAATGCATAAACTATGTGTAGTGGAACACGCCTGTAGTCTCAGCACTCTGAAGGCTGAGGCAGGAGGATTGACCCCAGGTGGAGGCCAGCCTAGGCTACATAGTGAGTTCAGGATTAGCCTGAATTACTGATGAAGGCTCTGTCTCAAAGTGAATAAATACACAAATAATGCATATATCATTTTTGTGTGAAAATAGAGAAAACAATAGCCAGCATATATCATTATTCCAAAACTTACCTCTAATGGTTATTCTTAGGTTACAAGTTAAAATTCCGTGAATGGTGTTTGTACTTTTTCAAATGTGCAAATGAAAATTCATGTCGATGGTCTTTTTATTTTAACAAATATAATTACTTCATATATAGTTTAAAATCTGCTAAGGTGGTATAATTAAAGATTCATTTATGATTAACTAAAGCAGTCCTTGAACATTACACATAATTTCAGCTTGAGTTTTCAAAATGTGTGATCTCTTTTTATTTCACTGCATCAGTCCCTCTCGCAGTGCCCATGTGGTAATTGAGCATTCTATTATTGTCTATCTTTTTATCCATTCCAGCAACAGCAGTGCAATTCATCACATTTCTAATAGATGCTTTAATCTATACATAGCCTCAATAATAATATGCTATTTACCACAAAATATTGTTTGACAGACTCAACCACGAAATGCTGTGTCTTTTTTTCCCATTGCAATGTATTAATGCAAAAAACAGGGTTAGTAACACAAAGCAACTGGAACTTTTCAAAGTTTGACTAGATAAATGGCACACAGTGGAGGTACATTTTTTAAAGATGAGATATTCACATCACCCTGTAGAACTGAGAACACTGGTGCTGATTTGTAAAAAGAGGGGGAAAGAAGTCCACCACATACATGATAGGTGCACACATTATAAGGAAATCCTAATACTTGACAAGTGGATATTACTGAAAGATGCTGTAATCCATTTTTGGTGTCTCCTCTGCTGGTTTGCTTATATTGCCTCATGTAATGTGTAGACACATGAAGATCTAATACATATAAAAGATGAGTCATTAATATTTTCTAAAAATAAAACATAATTTTATAGGTACAAATAGCATCACCTCTTCGGAAATAGTTTACCTCATC
Source organism: Ctenodactylus gundi (assembly GCA_004027205.1). Taxonomy (NCBI): domain Eukaryota; kingdom Metazoa; phylum Chordata; class Mammalia; order Rodentia; family Ctenodactylidae; genus Ctenodactylus; species Ctenodactylus gundi. The sequence continues at coordinate 262,907 of PVKB01000645.1, read as the reverse complement.
TCCCAAAAGACAGAGATTTTATCATATTTTTATGACTCCTATTAGGTAATATGTAAAGGAGGAATTGTTCTTTTCATAAAATGCAGTACTAGACATAATAAATCGGCAACTTGCAAATAAACAACTGATTTCTCAAGATGTTAATCAAATCACAGATCAAATGGTGAAATTAAAAAGAAACACACCTTCAGTGAATGAGTTTGCATTTTTATTTTATAGAAAGCATGGGATAGCATGTCACAATTAATGAATACAACAAAATTCATTGTCATAATTATCTTGAAAGTATTGAACAATGCATGCTAAACTAATTGATACAAAATTGAGATATTTTCACAAAAACTAATTCTATATTTTAAGCATGAAATTATAAAATAATATTTTGAATTATAGCACCAAACAAAATTGTTCGTAAGTTTATTCCTGTTGCTGCTACTAATTTCTGAGTAAAAACATAGAGAAGTGTTCTTATTTTTAAGTCTCGGTTTTCTCATCTGTCCAAAAGAGATCAATGTAGCAAAAAATTTACCGTCAGTCAACGACATAGAAGTACACTAAGACAAAATAAGGAAATCAGAAATGTTTTTGGGTTATCATGATCACATGGAGTTTCGGCTTTAGTTGCTGGATAATGTTGATGTAAACACTAACAAAATTTAGGTAAGTTTCAGTCCTTGATAACAAAACCTAAATTAAACATGATCTGAATTTCAGTGAATTATTGAAGTTAATTTGGGTGAAACCTTATTTTCAGAAGCATTCTCTACTTTGTTAAATTTCAGGATATTAGTGTGCTGTGGTTGAGCCGGGTTATTATCCACGTGCTACCCTATGGTTTGAAGGTGAATTCGGGGCCTTCTGTAAATCTGAATTATTCCCTATGTTGGCTGCCTAATCGGAGTTTTGTTGCAGCTGCTGCTCCTATTTGTTGTTACACTCAGCAGTTAATTATAAATGATGTTAAAACATTCAGACATCCTGATTGCCAATTTGGCTAAATATTACCTGTCTTATAAATCTAGGTAATAGGTGTCATGTGGCCTCTGATGGGTTCTAAAACAGATGGTTCCACAGAAACATGCATAGACATGTTATGGGGGAGTGTGGAGAGAAAAGGAGCATTGTGCTGAGATGCTTACCTTTCTCTTGAATGGTGGGAAATGAATAAAATAGAATTTTTTAAATTTGCCTTTAAAATTGGTCACCAATTACATTGATCTAAATTGACACATTCACTCCTCATAAAATCTGCAAAACCAGATTAAAGCATTCTATAGGCAGATAATAATTAAGCTGTAAAAAAATTCACATTTGATTAAACTGGAATATAAATCCCAGTCCACATATTGCGAAGATCATTTCCCAATTATATGGTAGTGAAACTGAGATTAACTTGAAGGGAATTCTGAATATGGATAAACATTTCTCTGGATCAGAGTGTGGGGTGCCATGGACGCTGAAAGGCTTCAGAAGACCGCAATGGCTTCTCTGTCTCTATCTTACCAGGAAATCAGAGTTTGGCTGCCAGATGAGACTGTGAAGTGTGTGTGTGTGTGTGTGTGTGTGTGTGTGTGTGTGTGTGTGTGCGCGTGTGATTTCAACTTCCAGAAAACCTCTTGTTTTTAGTCTTCCTACATCTCTTATCATGGACTCACGGACACCTCTACTTACAAAGTGCTCTCTGGAGTATTCACACCCTTAGAAGCATTAGGTGTTGACGCCCTGGAAGCACACAGGCCCTTGGGATCTGAACAAACTCAAATCCATACAAAAGAATACAGAAAAATAGTTTTAAAAAAGCACCCTGATGATGAATAATTTTGGGCTCTTATTTTTTCTCTGGACATCATTCCAAATATGATAATAGCTTTTTCTTATGAACGTTCTATTTTTTCAAAAGGCATTCACTTACTTCAATGGCAATTCTAATCAATAACAACTTCGTACATGTTTCACCAAGAACCACTGCATTCATTCTGTGTGCCATTGTTTTTATGGGAAAACACGACAAAATATTATTTTATTTTTCCTCCTCTAGTAGTAAAATTTAAGAGAATGCTTTTGCTGTGAAAATAGTGTTCAAGCTGAGTGATATGTCAACTATCTTCACTGGATAGTTCTATATTATCTCAGTCACTTTCTCATTGCTGGAATAGGACACCTGACGGAAACCCACAGGACAAGGGAGAAAAGATATATTTTAGCTCCCAGATCAGATGTCTTCATCTGTTCATCCAGAGGAAGCTGGCCATGGCGAAGGACTTGGTGGGAAGCCTAGGCACAGGAAAGCTGCCTATCCCAGTGAGGCGAGGAAGTAGAGAGAGTGTAAGAGCTGGGGTAAAAATAGCCACATCCTGTCAGGCAGTGCCCCCGTGGTCTGCCCTTCTGGTTTCTGATTAGGCTCTTCATGTGCAGCACAAGGAATCACCAAGGGACCAATCCGCTACATTCAGTTAGGCACCATATCTATTTACCTCCAAAACACATGGGTCTTTGGAGGCCATTCCAGATCCAAACCCTAACATATTTCATAACACATATTATACATATATGTTACATGTAACATATATTTTGTGTTATATATACATATTTTAGTATTTCATGCATGGCAGTGCATAGTATAGCTTCACAGTGTGTTCGATAAAAATATACAAGTACAACTTAGGAATTCAAAATGAAAGCTTGAAATATATATTTTGATTTCTCTCAGAGATAGTTGTTCCTATCTCTAAGTAAATTTGCATATAGCTTAAACTAAAAAAAGAGAGAAATATAAGATATTTTTGTTGCCAAAACTTAGAAAATTTCTCTTCGGCGGCAAGCCCCTGTGTAACATTTTCTTCTTGTTGTTGTTGTCTTTCACTTTTTGTCTGGCTGCTGCAAAGTAATAAAAAAAAGAGAAACCCTCTGTTTTTATCTTTTCCTTGGGATGGTGTTTAGGGGCAAAGAGTCACTTGCTGGTCAAAGGGAGTTACTCTAGTTACAACCTTCAGAAGATTCCTGCTTCCATTGAAAGCTTTTCTGCTAGACTGTAAATAGCCTCAGAGCCTGTAATTGGCTGGAGTTTCCGCTTACAAAGGAGAAAATGGTGCCCAGGCAGAGTAGGAGGTAAAGTATTTGAGACATTAAACTATTGTCATTCTTCTAACATAGGACCCGTGCTTTTTAAATCAACAAGGCATTTTAAAAATATCCAACAGACAATACATTTCTGGCTTCAAAAAACTATTCCCTTGAAGAAGACGAGAAAAACCTGCAGTTATCATGTAGGAATTCGATATTGTTGTTTCCTCGTCTGTAAATGACATGAAAAAGTTTAAATAATATAGATGTCCAAATCCAGTGAGAAATCAATAGACACACAGAGCTTCAAGAACGATTTGAGATAAGATGTAGAATATGACTAGTATCATGAATTTGACATTCATTTTTTTCCATTTTATTGTGTATCTTTTTAAAGGATATTCAACTTAACTGAAAGTGGTCTCTTATTCAAGAAAAGTACCTTATATTTGATTTTTTTTTAATTTTGCGCTTAAGAACTCGTTTCTTTACTCCCTATTAAGAAGACAAAACGGTGCCAACGTGTTCCAATTGTTCTTCAGTAAGAAAGTGATGCAGGAGCACAACGTGAAGGAGAAAGGGAGGGACCGAGTGATGCGAACGTTGGAGGGACGTGGGAAGTGATCCGAACACTTCACAGGTCACCTCAGGCCCGGTCGTGGAGCTGGAGGATTGCTCAGCTGGTCAAGGAGCAGGAAGGAGGCACCAGTGCTGGAGTGAGGAAGCGAAGGGATGCCCGGCGGTCTTATTTCCAGAACTAGAATTTGTGTACTTCCCCTTGCAACTTTCTGCATGTCAAAGTGAAGATCTGCATTTGCAGCGTTAGGGAATATTTCAGTTTATGTTCCTGATGACATTATACAGCATCAGTGCTGGAGAAACTCACATGTACCTCAGGCTTGGCCAGCATAAAGAATATCCGAATTCTAAGGCAGCATTAACAAGGTAATTTATTTTGTCATTTTTATTATTAGTCGGTTCATATCTTTTTAATGTGTTTCATTAAAATTTGTAGCATTTATCTTCTGGCTGGGAAATGTATCAATTCTTTTATTTTAAGTCCTTTTTGAATTAATCTCAAAGAACTTCTTAAAAAGAAGCAATGTAATTTTGTTTCTGTTGTACACATTACCACCAATTCTTGGTTTTTGTCTTTGTTTCTAGTCACTTGCAAGCTATGATTTTTTGTAATTATTGGACTTATAAAATAGAAAGAACGTAATATTTTGAAATCAATAATCTTTTAAACATCAAACAAAAATATTATTCCATGTTTTTCCGTTCCTTTTTCACTTTCACCGAGGAGCTTGCCTCATTTTTAAGCACTCCTTCCATCCGTTATGAGGCATGGATGGACCCACAGTGCTTGTGCCACCATCACCTGTTGGAGAGTCCATCTTTTTAGCATTGATTTGGTAAGTCATCTAAATTATTTATTGTATGGATTTCTTTCTATTTATGAACTACGTACAATGGCTTGTGTTGGTTATTTCGAAAGCTTTGACTTTATTATTGGCCATTTATTACACTTTGCAATTTCTAATAAAATAGCTGTAATTAGAAACTTATGCTGCCTTTCATTTAACAAAAGTTGCTGGGGCCAGTGACATATGCCTGTAATCCCAGCACTCTGGCACACAGACAGAAAGATAACAAATTTGAAGGAAGCTTGGGCAATTTAGCAGCTTAACAGTATCTTATCTCAAATCAAAAATAAAAAGGGGCCAATAGAGTAGCTTACTGTAAAGATGCTAGGTCCGATTCCAAGGACTAAAAGAATACTAACCACAACAAAGCCCAACGTAAGTCCTAGAGATCCGATCTCCTTTAGATTTAAAGCACTTAAATTATGGATAGGGATATATCCCAGTGATAAAAGACTTGCCTACCTTGCCTGAGGCCAAGCCTCGGATCTCCAACATCACAAATGGAACAGTTTTCACCCACTATAATTTGTCATCATGTGCTGTGATCACTTGGTGAACCTCTCAGAAGAAAGGTTATCAGTGAAGAAGGCCAGACCCGTTTCCAATTCTCAATTCTTTTCAAAGCCAACAACACTATTGCTTCTTTGTTCATATTCAATAGCTCTGTGGCATTTCCAGTTATATGGTTCCACAAGTGCATAGATCGTATTTTTCTGTCATATTTTCTAGATTGTCTTCTTATGTACACTGTCACCTTCATAGCAGCTACTGTATATCATATTGGTTTTTGGATATTTTCATTCATACTTTCAGGAAGCTCTAAAGGGTATAAAAATAAACTTATCCTGTATTCTGGACATCAGAACTTCTCCTTCTCAGCTTTTCATGATGAGTAATTGATGGTACACTTGCCCAGACTAGTGAAGAACACGTTACATTCGTGTTCCTTCTAGTTCTGACCAAGCTGATTGCTGGTAGTCTATGGTAAAGCTACTCAGAGAAAAGGCAAACATATATAATCATAAAACTATCTCTATAAACACGTTTTCCTTCATAAAACACCTATGACATATAATGTGTATGTTAAAATTTAGAAAATCCTATCAAATATTTCATTTATTTTTAAGTTACTGCTTCAATGTGACTTTCCACTTCTGTTCACTCTACCCCTGATTTTTAGAATCTTATTTTGAGCATTCACATTTACCATTTATTTTTACTGTCTCATTGCTTTGTAATACCTTCAGTTTTTACTTTCATTTCTTTACAAGTATCCACCATACTTTAAGACCCAGTCTTAAAAAGTCTGTTTATATATTCTGCTTAAAATTCAATTCCTTAGCTATGGAACACATTAAAAGAATTTATCACATTTTAGTGAGATAGAATTTAAATTGTAGTTCCAGTATTAAAAGATGGTTCTTTTAGAAAGAGAACAAAATGTTTATGTGGATGATACAAAGTTTTTTTTTTCAATTTTTCTCTAGTATGAAAAGAAAAGAAATTGTGATGATTGCTTAACAAATCTTAACCAAAGAAAGAAAAAGGAGTCCTAAGCTAAAATTTACACAATCAAACTCAATTGCCTATTATACAAAAACTTACAATTCACAAATTGATGCGTTGCTGTTGTCTGAAGTATAGAAGTGGGCCACTTTTTCTTCCACATTTCCTATGTGGTTGGGGAATAAAAAGTGAGCCTCAAAGCTACACGACTTCCCATGAGCTGATGTCTTCTGCAGATGCTGTAGATGTTGATCTATTTCTTCAAGACCTGAGCACGTGACATTGACGAAGAAAAGGAGTTCTGGAAAGATGTAAGTCCACCAAACTCTCACCTCTGTGCCAAAGACTGAATCTGACTTTGACTTCTATTTATTTATTTTTGTATCTCTGCTGAGTAAAGCTTGATGTGGGGTGCAATCTGTGATTCGTAGAGATTTGCTTCAACAACCTGTCCTTTGTGAGAATGCATTCTTTTGTAAAAGATGGAAACACCATCACGAGTACACATATGTATGCGTGTTTATATGTGTATGTGTACATAAATAGATTTCTGCAATTTTGTCTTCGCTATACACACAGATGCCTACCTTATAATTTCACAGAGCCGGGATGTAGCTCAGTGAATTCCTAGACTGGCCCTGAATTAAATCACCAGCACTGCAAACAACAACAAAGAAAAGATAAAAATGTTACCCAACTTTACATGTTTTTATATCAGAACGGATGCCTGAAAGACCTAGCTTCATGAGAATTAGGTGGCTATCAGATCATGGCAAGGACCACAGTTTATGATCTGGCATCTTCGTTGCAATTTGTTATGTAAGTATTCAGAAAAACTCAGTATTTCTTACTTTATAATGAAACACTTATATTTTGTGAATTCAATACATTATTATTCACATAAATGCTTTCATTGTACATGTGTAATATAACCCTTCGAATCAATTATCTAAATTAAGTATCTTTTTCAAACTTTCTCCTTCAGTCTTCACATGAAATTGTCCAGGTTTTCTTTTTTAATGATTAGATGATGTGCATCTTAACTCAGTTTTAAATCACAGTTAAAATTCAATCCTGATTTTTTATACTGGCTAATATCTTTCCTTTTTAATATTTTATTATTTTACTAATATAATAAAATTATCGCTTCAAAAATAATTTTATTTCTGCTTCATAATCTTGTATTGGAGGCAACTACTTCAATATTTTCTAAGTCCCACATCATGATTAATAAATTCTCATTTAATTATGAAGCTAGAGATGAGACTTTAATGCTAAGTATTCAAATTTAGGTTTTAAAATTACATAAATCTCATACATACTTTAGGAGCCAGACTCAGTCTTTGAATTTTAAATCACACTGTAAGAGCTGACTTCTCATAGCTGTCAGCTTCAGCTGGGAATCCTGTTTGCAACTCTTTTCACTTTCTCATGAGGGGATAAATGACAAAGGTGGTAGTAGCACTGTCCTTCTGGTTCATCTCCATGGTCTTCAAATCACTGTGGCTCACCTGCAGATGAAGTATGAAATGAGCCTTATGAGCCCAAATTCCAGCATTGAACATCAACTTCTACTCCTTAGTATTCTGGCCCATAATACCGTGTTCCAATCATTGCACCCACTTTCTGCATTGGCCAATGATCACGATGGAAACTTACTTTAGGACTCGGTGCTCAGGGTAAGTGGAAAATGCATACTGTTAATGATCAGGTGTTAATGTTTCTTGACCTTTGGATGATAGCATTCATTGCTCAGTAGACATTTCATCACTGATGTTTAATAAATTTTGGACTTTTAAAAATGAAGTGTAGAGAATTGGAAAATACATTCCTCCTATCTTAAATGCAAGTGTCTGATTACCTACTAGGTAAGTGGCAACTTATGATCCATTAGAGACCTGAGACTGCAGGGATTCATTTGAAATATGGAGGAAGCTGGGTCTACTTCAAGCAGTGTTGGAATTTGAACACTTGACCACATTTGGCAGACACAGAAATGTGGAAGACAGCTAAAGGCAAAAGAAGAATTCAGATACAGTTTTACATGAACTGCTAGTTGACTAATTTGATTCAGCATGGTAGTACTTACTGTGGTTTGGATCTGGAATGTCCCTGAAATTCTCGTGTATTTGAAATGTTATACATTGCCTATGGAACCATGTGCTATTGGGAGATTGGGGCCTAGTCTGGGGGTGGAATACAGGCATGTAAACTAGATTACAGGGATTTAAATTGGATTACAGGTGCGTCATGGGGGATTGCCACACCTCCCGTACCTGGATCCAGAAGGGGCTGATCACTGGGTTGAGACCTGGAAGGACATATAAGCTGCTTCCTGCCTTTGTTCGTAGACTGGAACAGTTTCAATTTGCCTTGAGTTGGCTTCCTGTGTGTGACGTCATGAGGAGCTGCCTCCGCCTTTGTCTCTGCCATGTATTTTGATTGCTGCCGGCCGCCCCTGAGTGGACTGTGACCTTCTGAAACTGAGTGAAAATAGGCCTCTACTCCTCTGAATCTGTGAACGCCGGGTATTGAGTCACATCAATGAAAAAGCAAGCAAGACCGTAATGAATCCAGCGGCTCCTGACAGAAGGAAAGTTCACATTTATGTCCAGACTCTTCTACGCTGGCCTTCAATACATATTGATCAGAAATATGGGGGGTGGTCAATAGCAAGAAACGGAAACACTTTGTCAGGTGGAACAGCCCAGGAGAAAAGGTATTGAAGTCACTGTAGAGAAGACAATAAATAAATACACAAACTAATATTTTTTCTTTTCTTTCTTTACTGGCACTGGTAACTTAACCCAGAGCCTTTGTACTGAGCTGCGTCCCCAGCTTTTCTACTTACTTAATTCAGTTTTAAATTTTTGAGATAGTGTCATGGCTTCCACCACTGGCGGAGAGCAAGACAAAGCCCAAGATGTATTCAAGACATAGCCAGGCTGTGCTGAAGTCATTAAGAAAGCTACACTACTGTAACTAGATAACATTCCTCCTGTCCTGACTATAAGCCTATACAACACAGACACTAAACTTAAAAATAGAAAACAAAAGCTTCTTACCACATTTGCAAACATTTGGTAATGAACAATTCATATTGTTACATAAAAGAAAGTGAAATAGTGGAGAGGAAACACCTGCAGATTCACAGCGAAGAATGGAATGGAAATATTAAGAAAAATTCTGTTTTCCTACCAGGTAACCATAACAACAAACTCAGAACGTCTACTTTGTAGATTGACTCAAACTCCCACACCACTCAACAAACAAAAATGTACAGCCATTCAATTTATACTGGGCACCAGAGTCATCACTGTGCTCCCCACAATGTCTAGCATTCGGTTGCAAATCACAAGTTAATAAAAAAACATTAGCAAGAGACAAAGCAATCAGTGTTATTAGGCTATTTGACTACTGTGTAACTAGCTCCCACAAACTTTATGAATGCAAACAACACAAACCAGAGGGTAGAACTATCAATGAGAATTTAAAATGTGGTCATTAATATTCTATGTCCTCTATGGGAAGAAAAATATTTGTGCAAAGAGGTAAGAAACTCCAGTAGAAAAGGTATCATAAAAATATTCAAATGCAAAATGTGGATTTAAAAAGAAGAGGAAAAAATCCTTTAAACAATCACAGCAGTATGGAACAGAATCAATAGTGCCTAGTAATAGAAATTAACAAACATAAGCGAAGGAATAATAACTTGGTATAAAGCCAGGAAAGGTATCCACGACATTTGAATGATACAAAATCTATGTGTGATTGGATTCAAATGAAAGAAGAAATTGCAGAGAAGAAATACGTGAAGATTAAATTATTTTTTCAAGAATGAGTGGCATTAGGTTAGAAATCAAAGAGCCTCAAAAAAAAAAAAAAAACATAACCCCATGGCAGAGTCCTAGCCTTCCAATTATGGCATGTTGCAATCCATCTCAACATCTAAAAATAATCAAATGAATAAAGAATCAGACAAAGCTCAGAGAACTACTAGCAGAGTTGACTAAAAAATTGTCAGTGTTCATAAATAAATGTGATTAAAATAAAAAGTAAGTATAAAAATCTACTAAGGATCCAGAGACAAAAGATATACTACATCAGCCTACATGAGCATTCCCCACAGGAAATACATAAAGCACTAAACAACGAAGTACTGAATGCAAAATATAAGATGGGTAAGAGCAATCAGAAGCTTTTGCCCAATGAAAATATACTTCAAAATAAATAAAGCCTTTTTGGAGACAAAAATTTGTATCACTAACAAATAAATGAAACATTTTAACCAGAAGAATATGAAATCAATAGAATTCTTATCTATACAAACAAGAGTGAAAAGTGGTTAAAATAAAAATAAGTACAAAAAAGTAATACTTTCACTTATTAATTTATCAATAGTCTCTGAAGCGTGATTGACTGTTCTTCTTTACATCGTTTTCATTTTTATTGGTACGTATATGTGATATGCCAAGGTAGCATCGCACTCGAGAGCTTTGTGCACATACACATTGCATCAACTTCACTTTGCCTTCTCCGCCACCTTTTCACTTTCCCTCCTCCTCACTTCCGACACTCCTTATAACATCTCCCAAGCAGTGTCTTCATGACACTTTCACTAGCACCTAATCTGTACTAGTTTCTACTGCTTGTGTGTGATGTTCAGTCTTCTTTACTGTAATATAAGATACATGACTTTATTGTTAAATTTCTTCAACAGTGTTCTCACGCCTATCATGGTACATAAAAAGAAACTCATAAACGCTATCAAAATAATTGAAAAAATATGTAGCACTGGGTGTTTATCAAAGTTTCCCTTATCTATTATTGCCTTTTCAGAAGTAAAGGAAAAATTAGTGCTATGACAATGTTACTTTTTAAAAAACTTAACTTAATCACATTTTGCATGGCTGTTTCATCTAGTCAAAGAGATTTCAAGTTTCCTTTTACTTACAATTAAAGCTATGAAACACGGCTTCCACTTTATTGCCTTATTTTTATTACTTCCACTCATGAAGTTCAAGTGACATATTTTCATTTGCAATAATAATATTGGGCTTAGATTTAAAAAAAATCTTTGTGGAGTTATTTCATCTCGATGTCATATTGACCACCTCGAATTGGTGTTTTTAATTTAAATAATTTTCTTATAAGAATGCTGCACATCAAACAAAATTTCAGTCTTATAGAACAACTAGCATATATAACAGTATATGCTTAATATCTAATGGATTATAGAATCTAAGTGTGACTTAATGAGGCTTTCCCAGGACATATACGAGAATGCTAAGAATCACACAGGCAGAAAGACCTACTGTACCACTGCAGCAATGCTGGGAGGCCTTCCAATGTGTAGCGCTTGCACAGCAATCATTGATAGATTTCAAGATCAATTTTAAAAAACAAGAAACAAAATTGTCTCTAAAGTACTTTCCAAATTCCAGAGCTTAACGTGGTTGTCATTGCCTGAAGCAGAAGAGCAATTTAGATATCTAAAAATATGGTACAGTTGTTTGAAACATTCAGCTAGATTTTATTTTCATTCTTGCAAAAAATTTAACAGCATACTATTTTTGACAAGAGCACCTTACCTATACTTTGACCTGATCTGATCCCAAATAAACACATGTATAATCAAAGAGAAATGGAAACTTTCTTCAAATACACCACTGCTATGAATTTTACGAATGCCCCTAGCTATACTATGATCTAATTTTTCATCCAGGAGAGAAGAAAAAAAATCGTTTCTTTTTCTGGCTCTGATTCTACAGTGGCTCTTCAGAAAACTTGATATGCCTGACCAATAATTTTACAATTAGTATTTCATTGCTCAAAAGTTTTGTTCTTTTTTATTTTATAATACCTTCAATCATTTTAAGTTATTAGATAGATTTTAATACGACCACAAAATAACTTATTACAAATGCAGTGTTGAAACATCATTCACATATGAGTTCATAAATTGTGTAGGTCAGAACTCCTAGCATGATCTCTTGTGACCTGATTTCAGTCTGACAAAACTGCAGGCCAGTCTGCACACCCAGAGCAGCAGAAAAATTTCTCCCACACTTGTAGGGGTGTGGAAGAACTCAGATCCTTGCTGTAATAGTCCTTTTTTTGTTTTTCTTGCTGGCCACCAGATAAAATATTTTTCATAGCTTGGAGGGCCAATCCCAGTCCCTTGCCAGGTCGTTTTCCCCTGTATGATAATCATGGTTGTAACATATTTTTCTGTCTGTTTCAAATGTTGTCTAGTCAAGGAAGTGATAGTCCCTGGCCTTTGTGATGAAAGTTTATTCAATCAGAGGAAGCAACGTTTCGTCATCTGTTATCATACGCACTTGTTGGAAAGTCATCACAACATTTAAGCTGAGTTGCTAGGCCTGCAGTGGCTTATTAGACCCTGATGTCCAGAGGAGAAAGAGAAGCTGGGCACACCATTGGGAATCATCAGCACGTGACAGATGTGAATAAAAACAAAATCGTGATGTGGCTGCTACACCTGACCAGCCTGGAGCATTTCAGCACTGAGCCTTGCTGGGGTCGGGGTGACCAACATACTGAATGAATATTATAATCCAATTGGTATTCACGCTCACTACATCACGGAAATAAAAGGAGACTAATATCCAAAGGGGTAATTATATCAACTTTTATCCTTTGGATTATTTATATTTTACTCTCAATTTTGTATTTTAAGTAGTCACCACCCTTTGAGTCATTTCTTCCCTGTTTTTTTCCTTCATTTACATTTATTTGTTGTTTTTGAATTACAGTTTTGTAAGTAAAATGTCATTTTTTTGCCTATAGGAGTTAGTACATTCAGGAATGCTTATTGATATATATGTTATTCTTGATAAAATGTCCCAGAGGCTCGGGAGAGAGAAATAAACAGAACATGTTGACCTCCACCTCATATACAACTTGTATTATAGAAGGAGATATAAATTCTAAACATATTCCAATCAACATGTGCTCTAATAGATTAGAAAATGGAACGATGCATAAGTATAATATACGATAAGGGCTACAACATGAGAAGGTGTAGAATTGTGCAGAGGGAAAGGTGGAAAAAAATCCTTGGGGAGTTATCTTAGATTGGGGACTGGAGTGATCCATCTTAACTGTAACAAAACCTATGGGAAGTGTGTCCTCAAATTAGGAACCATTAATTGAAAACCCCCTGAAGCAGAAGACAGCTTGGCAGCTTGGCATAGTTCAAGGTTTCTAATGTGATCATTAGAGATAGAGATAAGTAAGTAGCAATAAAGCCAAAGGGGATAGGAGTTGAACAAATAATATGATCTATCACGTTTCCCCTTTCTTTATTTCTTTACTCCTTTCTTTCTGCTTCTTTCTTTCTTTCTTTCTGTCTTCTTTCTTTTCCTTTTTTGAGATCTCACTCTGCACTTCCAGGTTATTCTGAACTTTGTAGCCCAGGTTGGCCTTGAACTCACAGAAATCTTCCTACTTCAATCTCCCAATTGACTGGATAACAGGTGTGGACCACCACACCTGGCTTGTGTGGTTCTCAGGAATAGAACCCAGGGTCTTGGTTTGCTAAGCAAGTGTTCTGACTATTCAGCTACAGCCCCAGCCCTGTGACATATCACTTCTTTCAGGAATTTAAAATATTTTAATTGTGAATAGAAACTTTCTGGAAATGTTTGAAAAACAGAATAAATTTATAAGGTGTGTGAGATGAAACTGTTGCTGTTGTCACTGTAGGGCAATATTTTTCTTTAGGAGCAAGACTGGTAGCATATGATGTGCATAGGAAATTCTAGACGACAAGTAGAGCTCTTGGTGGTTTGGAATGGAGGTTTGCATTCAAATGGAGACATAACATGTCACTATGCATTGAAGATGGACATGGGAGACATTACTGACATATTAAAAGTTGAATGTTATTGCCAGGGAGAAACGTCTCTGGTACTTTTGGGCTAACGAAGTAAATGAATAAGAGTGTCATCTGCCGACATGAGGAAGACGCTGAGTATGAAGGTTTGGGAATACGAATCTTTTCAAATAATGCTCCTGGGTAGAACTGAGACCCTATGGATACTACAACATTTACACTGAGCTGTTACTTATGCAGGGGATTGTTACCATCCTAGATGAAAAATAGAAGACTTTTGGAAAACAGTGGCTTATAAATGCTTTAAATAAATATCAATTGCTAAACATACATGTTATACAGTGGCATACTAGGCCTGTGGTATTTGAACATAGCGTAGTTTCAAAGAATAGCTGGAAAGTGGGCTGGAAACTATTCAGGGCAAACTGAAATTTTGAAAATGATTTATATTCACAAAGCAAATAAACACCAATATTTTGATGAGAGAATCATCTAGATCAGCCATCTTCATGTGCTGTAAAATGAATATTTGGGACTTTCAGAAATTGCGGAATCATTTTCTTCTCGTTACAATATCCGGGAAATGTTTTTGTGTTGGATAATTAATAATCAAAAGTGGGCAGCCTGACCTACTTATCAATTAACAGCCGATGTTCTGTATGTCATTATATTCACCATGAAATATTTTATTTGGATAAAGCATGTTAGTCATTACTTGGGTGTATAATTTGATTTCACTCTTTGGTTAAATACAAATACTTTCCAGGTATGGTGTACGTGGAACATTCCAGAAATTCAATGAGTTTGAAAAGAAAACTTGTTGACACCTCTTTCCCCTCATACTCCACAGATCTTCACTCTACAGCTCACTCAAAAATCTCCCCTCAGCACTGTTTTAAAGTGTAAAAGAGAAAATCCAGAGGTTACTCAGAGCCCTCCAATGCCATGAGATACAAGGAAATGCATTTTTATTGCTAGAAACAAAAAGAGTAAAAATTTTATACGATACAGGTTTCGTTTGCACACAGATCTAAATTCTTAAAAAATCAGAGTTCCACACATGTAGATGGCTGGAAATCAATATAGAGAGAATGTTTCTTCTATTTACTTCTTAGTTACAAGAATTTAAAGCATATACTATTTCATAGATGATTAACTCAAAATTTAATTACTTATTTATCATCCAAAACACTTTAACCTCCCACTAATATGATAGTAAACTATGTTTACTACATAGTTTTATTCCATAAAATCATTTTTCCAATTTTTTTTTTTTGCTTGAAAGAGACACATTTCAAACATAAAGGTAAACAGATTCAAAATGAAAGGCTGAAATTCTATATTCCACTCAACTGGGGGACAAAAAATCCAAGCAGGGAGGTGATACTCTTCACTGACAGGGCAAACTTTAAGCCAAAACTGGCCAAAAAGGACGAAGAAGGCCCCTTCGTTCGTGAAAAGGGAGCGGTCCAGCAGGAGGAGCTGTCAATCACAAATATTTATGCCCTGAACAATGGTGCACCCCACTACATAAAACAAAGGCTACTGGACTTCAACACACAAACTCCAACTCTGTCATAGTGGGGGACTTAAATACTCCTTTCCCCCAAAGAGGCAGAACAACCAGACACAAAATTAACAAAGACATAGCAGATCTGAACTACACAGAAGAAATGGATCTGACAGACTTATAGAGAGTTTTTGATCCAGCAACAACGGAATATACATTTTTCTCAGCCACTCAAAGAACATTCTTTACATTTGTTTATCAGCAAAGAGAACAATCAAACTTGTTACATTTCTACCACAACATAATAGTCTAGTTAATTCATTTAATTTCTCACCTGAAACCTCTTAATATAAATCAAATTAAGAATATGTGAAAGTACACATTTTAGACATAAAATTGAGTTTGGCATTTTTATGTGAGAATGAGTTTAGGATATGGTTACCTAAGCTTTCTCTGACAATTAAGTTAAAAGAGCTTACAGAAATGTTCTTGTTAGGGAAGAGCTTATTGGAACCAACCAAAACAGAACTGTGTGTAAACACGAGTAGACACAAACTGAATAGGGTCAGCCTGGCTGGTGCCTTCACTGCGGCGTGTTGGCACCGGAAGTCTGTTGCTCCTGCTGTTCCTGCAAAAGCACTTTCCAGATCAGAGCGTAAGCTGGCTGATGGAGGAGCAGTTTGCAGGGCTTACTTCAAAGGAGAGGTGTGGATGGGAAAGTGTGGCAGAGGAGAAATGGTGCAAACTAGAAATATTCAGATGGAAAGGACAGCCCAGAGAAATGACAGGCAGATGAATACTGAAAATTTATCAGTCAGTTCTCCTATGTGCAAGAAAACTGACAAAAAATTAAGAACAAATATATTAAACCCAAGTCTTAAATGAAACTGACAGCTGTTTTTCATAATCTCACATTATTTAAATACATAGTATTTTTTAAAGTCTCTGAAAATTGATTGTGTCTGCCTCGAAAAAAGAAAATGGTCTAGATCAAAATAGTTCTATAACATCCAGGGAAGATGGGCAAAAAATCGTGAGAATCAATAGCAAAAATAATTTTGGAAAAAAGATAATGCGGACAAGTAATGGCCAATTGGTGCTCCTCTCTGTTGGTGAGTTAAATGACAAGATTTCTTTTGCAGACTTGCAGTCTTATCAAGCATAGCTAAGATTAAACTTTAAAAAATCGACAATATGACTATATGTTAGAGTATGTGTGTAAATGTGTGTGTATGTTTAATAAGTGTGGCTGTGTGTGAAAGAATATGAGTGTGTGTTTGATGGAGTGTCCGAGCATGATATTGTGAGTGTGAGTGTGTCACAATCATACATCCATAACAAACCACCACTGAGGCATATTTTCAGTGAAGTTGTTTCCTAGGAGAGGCACTTGTTTGAAAGTGAGAAGGAAGGCAAATGATACCGGAATAAAGAAAATAAGGAAAAAAAGAAAAACAAAAGAAAACACGTTACCATAGTGCCAGGTTGATGTCACGCAATGTCAAAGAATGGGATCAGAGAGGAAGGAAGCAAGGGGCATAGCAATGGTTTATAGGACCATATGACAGAGGGACATCAGCCTCTACTAAGCTGAAGAGGTCCTGAACTGGAACGCAGCAGCGGGCTCTCTGTTTAAGGATGTTTATGCAGAATGAATAGAGGAATAGATTTTACCAAGAACTCAGTGGCCAAGTCTTCAGCCTTTATCGCCTTTGTTGGCACTTATCATGTATTAACCATAAGCGTTTTAGAGTGAAGTCAACTGAAGATTGTTTCAAGGAGTTAAGTTTATAGTCTGACGTCATCTTGTGTTTCCATAAATTCATGGAGAGGCTCATGGTTCCTCACTGCCTAGGTGCCCACTGCCTCCTGCATTGAGGATGGATGCAAAAAGTGAAAGAAATGAGAGGAGAATGGGAAGATGGAGGGTAGAAGCAGTTAGTGGGAGGAACAAAGGGAAAGAATTGAAGGAAAAACAAGAGAGAAGGAAGACAAACTTCTTGGAGTCCATGGATCGCCACCTGGGGGAGGAGTGAGAAGACAGCAAAAGCAATTGTCTTGTGGTGATGTGAAGCACTCCCATGACATCTTCATGTCTGCGTCTGGTGACTGTCAGAAGCCCCCTGCCATGGCGAGCACCCACTGGTGTTGTCACATTAGTAAGCAGTGATCCGGAGGCATTGTGCCTGTGTCACTTAGTGTGCTTTGCTACTAAAGACTGATTCAAGGATTGGCCGCCATCTGGAAGATCACCTCGCAGTTCTCTTAAAGATGTGTAAGGTCGCGCACTACTCCAGACCAACTGACTCAGCATTTGCATTTTAACAAGATCTCTGTTTGATTTGCACACACGCTGAAGGTAGAGAAATACTGCTCTGTCCTGCGTGGGTCCCTGGGGCGACATTAGCCCTGCTTTACGTGCGGGTAATGAAAAGCCAGGCACTGCGGTACAGTAAACACTGCCTGCTGTCTACATCAAGCGCCTTTCCAGGGGAGGTGGTGATTCAGGGGAGCTCCCTGAGAAAGGAGGGCTGGTGTCACTGAACGTGCTCGTGGGCTACATTACCTAGCAAAATAAATGCTTGTTTTGGGAAGTGGTTGTGCAAATTTCCCCTCAGCTGTACTGATTGACTTTTTCCTCCTTATTTATACTGTATTAATCTGAGTTTTATTAAAAAGCTGGTTTCAATAGGAATATCTGTGCTTACAGAGAAAATATTTTTCCAAGAGTTGAATGGACGGTGGGATATTGACTGGTGACTTAGGATAAAAGTATAATTCAACCAGCACTGAAGGAGGAAAAGCATGCTACCTTGCTAACATCTGGGTGTGCCTTTTTATATGATGAATATTGTGTAAGACATTTCACTACTGAGGCCAGATTTGCACAGCAAGAGCTGAGCCCCAACAGTCAGTCAAGCATCATTTCATATTTATGTTACTAAATAGATAGGCCTGTTGCTCAATAAGTAATTTACACAAATGGTAAAAATATAGTTCTAGAATTCTTGGTGATTATTTATTTGGTAATCATAATTTTAAATTACTTGAATATTTTTCTTTATTCTCCAATATGGACACTGATTTTAATTTTATTTAAAGCCAGATTATACTTTATTTGTGTATATAAACTAGATAGGTGATTCAAATACAAATGAGAAATCATATAGAATATTTATCTGTATTTTTTAATATGTAAGAATTAATACTAAATACCAGTATTTTTTAAACAATCACATCTCCATAATTTTTTAAAAAGGCAATTTTACATAATCATCTGAACCCAAAATATTATTTATCGCTTAGCAGTATGGGAAGTGAGAATTGTTACTCTGGTGGGAACGGGAAAAAATTATTCTCAAACAATAGTTTTCATGTGCTGACTGCATTTTAAGCGATATGTTATAAAATTAAATTAGATGTAAAATTATCAATTGATAATGAATTTTACACTATTGCTAATTTATTTCCCAAGTCCTGCTTATTTTGTGGTCTTTAATACACATAAAGTCTTTCATTTTTTGTTTCATAATATATTCTAAATGTCTATTACCACTTTATTTCTAGATGATTCTATAATTTCACATGATTTTCATACCTTCATTAACTGAAGTCAAAGATAAATAACTGTTTCAAAGTTATAATTGGAGAAAATTTCCTTTTGAATTTCACTAGTAAAATTACAAAATAGTTAATTTGGACATTTCAAAAAAAGTAGTAGAAATAAATGTCACATACAGAAATACACAAATATATATGAACAAATGTGAATAAAATGTGTTTTAAGAGATGCCAGAATATGTGTGATACGTCTAAACTATGTAGATGCACTACGCGATTGCTTTCAAAAAGAAGAATTATCAAGTTTATACATAAAAAGATTGTTGTTAGGTGAGAAGTTTTTATTGGAATCTGTTTGAATGCTTATTTAGGCTTGGCTTACTAAAACCATAAATCAACAACTTCTTGAGAGAAATTGATCAGATGATCTTACTTCTAATGAATGGAAATAGATAGCTAAGAAACACAGGAAAATGTATTTGCAATGCTTCTCTGATGCATGGGATTTCATATCATTTTGCTTCTGAATTTGATTTGAGTTTTCTCTTTTGATCCTATTATATTTGTGTACCACACACACACACACACACACACACACACACACACACCCCAGTTCATTCATGTTGTCAGGTAAACGTGCATGAGGGATGGATGTTCACTGTTTCTGCCATCTTTTGTGTCATGTGACACTGGTTTGCCTGGATCAATGCCTTTGTTTCATCGTCATCGCAACATTCGGTCACTCGATGGGGCTCCCTGACTGAGGAGCATCTTGGAGATGAAAATGAACAGTAAGGAATGTTGCAAACTCTTATAGGCACTTATGTTTTTCTGCAGCATTGTCACCATAAACTACGCAACATTTCACAAATTTGACACATGTTCTTCTATGTGGTTTTCCATATACATTTTGTTATAAAGTCTCCAAACCTCAACTAAAATGCCCATTTTTTAAAGAATAAAGCTAGAACTGTCTTCTGTCAAATGAGATAACATAGACGCAAATGACTAAAGCACTTCCGCAACTGAAATTACATAGTGAGATTGCTGATATCAAAATATATTACAATATATGCATTTATATTATATATATTATATATATGCATACATATATATTCATCATATACACATCTATTGCATTTATTTATTCTTCATTTAACTGTATGTCTACATGATTTATTAATGCAAAAATATTTTAAAGACAAAAATTTAAAAATCTCGAAAAACAAAATGCAACTGTTCTCATTTACTCATTTAAACTTCAGTGCATAACATGACACAATCTACCTTGTGGAAACAGAAAATACCTAAGTGAGGAGAGAGACTTTACTATTTGATGTGGCCACTGTCATTTGCCTTTGACAGATAGAATACAAGGGCAGGCAGAAGAATTGGAAAACGTTCTCATGACACAATGGGAAATATGTAGTATGATCTGATTCATACAATTTTGCTTCTGAATTTGACTTGATTTTTCTCTTGATGAGAAGAGTATGAGACAGCTGACTAGAAGGGGCTCATAGGGTTTGTTTGGATAAAAATTTGACCTTTCTGATAGACTGTAGGTGAGAGTGAGAGGAACATAAAATGTAAGGCAGGTGATGGGCATTGATCAAGTGTTGAATGCTCTAGACTAGTGGCTGCTGGGTTGTAGGTCAGCATCTTCTGTCCTTTTCTGTTTGTACATTGGATCTCAGTCTCACTTGCAAGAGATTGCTCAATTGTAAGTTCCTCACTTATAAGTGATTGCTCAGTTCAATAGAAGCTATATATCCAAGTCCTCATTGTTCAGCTCAGGAATGGCTCATTCAGGTCCCTAGTGACAAGAATCACAGGCTCTTATTTCCTCTCCCCTCATTTTTGACATTCCTCATAAACTAAAGGATGAGAAAATAGATATAACAGAAATAATTAAGAATGTAGATTAAGGACAAAGAGCCAACATCAAGACCATCATGACAAAAAAGGGGGATATTAATCATCAAAATAAGATCCTTCAGAACAAGAACCCCGATGGTCCAGTTCTCACAACAAATCAAATTCCAATGCCATAAAGATTAATTTTAGGAGCTAAGCACCTTCACCCTTCAATATATAGCCTGATCTGCCTTTTATCAACCCAAACACAGCACTACATCAGCCGTGGGACAGATGATACAAAGGAGAGAGCAGTATGTGATCTGTCATTCTTTAGGTTAAGTTGACACTGGCCTATAGTCCATTTATCGCAGAAGTGTCATTAATATTTCTTATAGTATTTTAAATTTTTATGCTTGTCACCACCGAAGACATTGTTCCCACATGGTATCAATCAGTAGAGTCCCATGGAGAGTGTCTGAGGAATCGAAGTTTCCTCCATTTCAGAGTTCCCATATCAGTTAGACTGCCCAGTCTGAGTGTTTGGAGAACTATCACCAACTTTCACTGACATATTTTGCAATACCACTAGTAAAATACAAGATTTGTTACTCTAAAATCATGACCAGATTCTCTAATATAAATAAAACCGTAGCAAGGAGGGGCACATGGAAGACAGAGATGAGACCTAACACGCTATCTAGTTCTTTGAGGGCAGACGCTGAGGTGCAGTGAACTCTCCCATGACTGGACTTGCAGGAGAGTGATCAGTCAGTTTAGGGTCCCAGCACTGCTTTCCTGGGGAAAGGATGACCAAAGATGGCATCTAGCTCCGGAGTGCAGAGGCTGAGTTTGGCAGCAAACACTGTCTGCCCGACCGACTCCCAGCAAAGCAGCCCAGGCTGCTCTCAATCTCAGTGCTTCCTGCAGGTCGAGTCCAGTGAAGACGCCGTCCTGGAGCATAACTTGAAAGCAGAAGTTAAATTCTGCAGCAGCAACTGCCTCAGTGTGTTCCGATCTCGGTTGAGGTCAGTTTTTTTTTTTTCCTATTTTTTAACTTTTTTATTATTTATTTATTTATTTTTATTTTTTTGGCCTGACATTGCTTACATGTGATGTCTCATGAAAACACTACCTGATACAATGGTTAAGTTTTACGAAGACAGAAGCTGAGTTGGAAGACAAATCATGCTGCTAAATTTGGCTCCCAACTAGACAGTCTAGCAGCTCTTGATCCCAACGTGGCTTTCAGCTTGTGACCAGTAAAAAGTCCTTCTTGAGCTATTATCCAATTCTGTCGATGCAGAAGTTGAGTCCAGTATGAGAAACCGCCCTGTTGCTCTTGGCTTCCAGCTGAGCAGAGTGATCCAATGGACCTCAGCCCAGGCACAGCTTGCAACTGAGATCAGAAGATGTCGCCATCCGGGGCAGTGTCTAACTCCTTGAATGAGGATGCCAAGCTTAATGGCAGTGACAGAGCCACTGTGAGTTGGGAATAACTTCTGCCAATCTGCCATTATAATACCTTAGGTCCTGTTTGTCTCCACAGTTAACCTCTTAAAATCCGTCTCCTGAATTTATTCCAGATGTAAAAGTAGGATTACCTAAA
The DNA here is from genome assembly GCA_004027205.1 of Ctenodactylus gundi. Classification (NCBI taxonomy): domain Eukaryota; kingdom Metazoa; phylum Chordata; class Mammalia; order Rodentia; family Ctenodactylidae; genus Ctenodactylus; species Ctenodactylus gundi. The sequence goes on along the minus strand of PVKB01000645.1, from coordinate 240,516 downwards.
TTCTATCCTTTCTCTTATTTTTATTGACTCATTGCTGTTTTGTTTCTCTCATTTTTCTGAATTATTTTCTTTCCTTATTTCTCTCTTATGTTTCTCATCCTTAACACTCCAGTGTTTTTTAATCAGTACCAATGTACTGTCTTCTGTAGTTACTTAAAAGGAAAAAAAAAAAAAACAACTATGAAACTGTCAAAACAAGTTGTAAATTATAGGACAGATATTTGATTGGTTATGTAGATGTCAGTATAAATAATAATTGTTCTCTTCTTGCAAAGCAGTGACTGGGATTGGGGCTATTATGTTGAGTAAGTTGAAAAGAAAAATACACATGAAAACATAAACAAAATCAAGGAAAGTTCACAGGGAGATACACTAAGGAAACCTCTGCAGAGTTGCCAAAGACCTTTCTATCCCTATCAATAAAAACTCGCATCACAAATACAACAGAAACCTGAAAAAGCCAGACCACAGAATGCTTCCAGCCCCTCCCCACGCCCCCAGGAGCTAGTCCCAGGACATTGAAGTAAAGAAAGAAACACAAAAAAAAAACATGAAAATCAAATAATGAAATCAAGTGAAGAAATCAAGAAGGAATATAAAAGCAAACTGTTAAAGTGCTTTATGAGATTAAAGAGGATTTAAGAAAAAGTAGATAAAGGATTTAATTAATAAAATGTTCAGTGAGTTCAAAGATGATATAAACAATAGAGTGAGAAAATCAAAACATTACAAGTTATGAATAAACATTTTGGCAAAGAGTTAGACATTATGAAAAGCAATCAAATGGAAATTTTGGGAGTGAAAAAACTGAAAGCACAAGTAATAAGTTAGATCAATATGGAGACTGAATATTAGCAGTTGGATACAAGTTTCATGGAGAATTAGGCGTCCTTTGGAGGTCGTATGTGTAGGATAGTTTGCTCATTACGCGACCCAATCGAAGGACATTATTTATTTTGGTAAATAGGAAAATATGTTTTATTCAAAGCCAGCTTTGAAGAGGATGGTAAAATTTATCTCTCAACTCATCGATTTTCCCCATTCACAGATGAGCAAAAGGGTTATTTTTTATGGCACATGACACAAAGGAGGGGGATTATGGATATAATTTGTGCTTTCGTAAAACTGGCTGTTGATCTGAGTATACAAACCAATCTGCATAGAAGATGTGAGAAGGGGTTCCCATCAGTTCACAGTTTGCTGCCAGGTGAGGTAGACTTGCCAGAGCCCTAGACAGGAGGAGGAATTATCATATCCTTCTTATATGGCACCCATATTTACACATCTTGAATTTCTAAGGGCATTTATATCTTTACAAAGAGAAGTAGGCAGCAATGTCATAAGCTAGGTTAAGTTTATCTAACCTTTTCTATTCAGTGCATTGTGTTTTCTAGCCTCCGTAGTAAAGTGTGTACTTCATGACACCCCCAAGCAAGAAGATAACAAAGTAGTTGGATATAACAGCAGCTAGATGATTTAAAAACCCCTCAAACTCATAGTTACAGGAAAGGAATAAAGAAAAAAATAGAAGATCAGCTAAAAGACATTATATTGTTCACTTGAACCACAGCAGAGAATTCTCCAAATTTGATGGAAAATGTGTATTATCATGGAAGTGAAACTTATAAGACCCCAAACAGCCACAACAAAAAATGACATCATTATGATATACCACAGCAAATTTCCATAAATTCATCTTAGAGAAAAGACTGAGAGCTGTCTGTAAAAACCAAAAGTAGCAGTAAAAGCAAGTCTATTAGAAAAATAGCCATTTTAAAATATCATTTATACCCTGAATTTTCTATTCAGACTTCCTCTGACTTTTTGTATGTAAATGAGATCGCCCATGCTTCCCTTTCTAAGTTATATAATAAATTAATCACCATTTCCTCACCCTTTCTCCACATTTTCTCAATATTGGACATTGCCATTTTCAGGAATTATGGTTTCAAAAATGTATCAGCCATCTCTTCTATACTCCAAAACAAACCACCAATGACAGTATTTCAAGACCACAGAAGCCTTCTTTGATTACAGATACTTTTCAGAATTATTGCTTAAAAGAAGAGAACATAATGGGAACTTTTAGAATGAAAACAATTTGACCATTGTTTGCTTTCTTAAAATGTTGATGCCTAAAGATTATATTTATATTTTAAAAAGAACCTGCAAATAAATCCTTAAAAAGTCATATTTCAGTTTAGATATAGTTTGTTTGGGGAGAAATGATTTCACAACATGATTGATGAAATAGTTTTCATAGTAAGAATTGACAGCAAAAGCCATATCTAAATGACATGTCCTTAGTCCTCCCACTTTTTTTTGCAGTATACCTGCAATCACTGACCTAAATGAGCATTACCTGTTCTATCACCTTTGCTAGATAATACAGTAACTCGTGCATAGGATCGACAGCCAGATTTGAAGTACTGGCCAATAGATGTTTAGTGAGTGACTTAATAGATGTATAATAATAATAATAATAATAATAATAATAATAATAATAATAATAGAAATATATTTTGTAGGATTCCACTTCTCATTATTTATTTTCAACACGCTTCCGAAAGATTCCTGGTCCAAGTTTCATATCTAGATTTATTTTTTAGTCCTCTTAGTCATTGATCCTTTCTAGCAATAGCAATAATTTCTTGAATTGAAACTTATAAGTTTGATATTATCTCAGACATGAAAATAAGAAAAAAATAGGATTAAAAAGAATTCTAAAAGAAGAAGACAATTGAGAAACCCTGTTTTTCAATCTTCTAATGTGTTAACTCTTAAGAATAAAAAAAAAATTGGAACGGGATGAAGTATCCTAGCTCTTCCTACATCCCACTCGACCCTGGTCTTACGCCTTTCTGTGACAGGTAGGTAGGTAGCAGGAAGGACTATGAATGTCGTGTTGCCTGTCACCCCCTCCCTGGTGAAAGCAAACTGACAACTTATTTATTGAGGAGCCCATCAATATTACTTAGCTGTCAACTGCTAGATGTATATGAAATTATACCTAAGTTCAAATGAGACTGTCCTTGATGACAATCAACAGAAATCGAAACAGCTCTTTCATTTTTCATGCCTTGTGGTTTTTTTTTTTTTTTTACATTTGAAAAAATATGTATAAACCATCATTGAAATTTGAATGTATTAGCTAGGAAATCTTAAGCCGTGATCCCCTGCATAGTTCAAGACAACCTTCCGGACATCCCTGTCTATAACCAATCAGTCTATCTAAGCTTCTGTCATCTATGTATCCATTCTCTCTCCCCCCCATCTTTGGAAAGAGAAGTTTTCTATTTGTTTTTCAAGCAATTTGTTAGCTTTTTTATTATTAATGTGCTGCTAAAAGGCATCATTAAATCATTAAATACCACTTAAAATCTTTATTTCAGATAGTTTTTCACTATTTGAATTAAAATGTGAAATTAAAATTTCCACTAACCTTTTACTTCTAATATATATTGTTTAATCAAAACCATATGATTAAGATGGAAAGCAGAAAGAACTTTTATGAAAATAGTTTATGCTATTTTTGTTCAGACTTTCCAATGGAGAAATTGTGTATGTGTGTTTGTGTGTGTGCTTATACACCTGTGTGTGTAGGGTGTGCGGTCTGGAGATGTGGGAATAATTTGTCCTGAACATCAGTTTCTATTCATTCCAGACATTATACAGCAGGCCAGCCAAAGTCAAGACTGAATCAAAGTCCAATATGGTGACCCAGAGAGTTGAATGGGGTTACTCACAGGAGATTGGGTACGGGGTAGGCTGCAGAAGCTCAGGGGAGGGGTGACTCAAATGACCCTGGGAAGCAGCACTTACAAACCTGAGGGTGAGCCAAAGGGAGATGGCATTCCCGAAAAGCCCACCCCCACCCAGGGGACTCGTCCATCTGGTCGGCCACTGCTTGTGTCTCTCAGGACTCGCTCTTAAGATTTCGTGAAGAAGTCACAGTTTTTGCTCACTTTGCGTGCAATTTCTCTCAGGGCAGCTGCAATTCTTGCACGTTGTTTGTACCTTGTTCTGTGGATGGCGACTGGGAGGACTGACTGTGCGTCCAGTAGGAGATGACGACTCCTAGGTAGAGTACAACTCTTACGTCAAATAAACACACCATCTATGTGGACCACAATGACTCCAGTGTGGAAGATGGCTGCCCCGAGGTCTTAGAGTTCTTAGGTCTCCACTGCGCAGCTCCAAGGCCCGGAGAGCTGCCATCTGCAGATCCAACATCCACGCATTGTCAGGGCTCCTGCCCCTAGACTCTTCACATGCCCTCTTTCATTAAGTATATCTGACATTCTTGGAATCTTATGAGCCCCCTCCAGGGAGGAGGGTACATCACAATTATGTAGGAAAAAGTGCAGTTTAGGAAACAGAGCTACTCTACAGTAATACATCGGACAACTGTTATATGTTTCTCTCCTAGGTCTTCACATATGATCACCAAGTGCTCTGCCTCTGAGCCACACCTCCAATCAAGGCGTACTATCAGGCTTTTTAATCTATAAGCTCTGTGTAAAGAAGTAAATTGGAAAAGAGTTGGCATGGTTTGCTTCTTTCTAAATTAATAGGCATTTAAGAACTTAAGACAAGTGAAAATGACATTTGCAGTGCTTCACAAAGGGCTTTCCCAGTTTCTGACAGGGTGATTGCTTATGACCAGGGTGCATGGTCAGAAATTTTAGGGCTTGTTATAAAAGTATTCCACCAAATAGTTAACACAGAATGACTACACTTCAGTGCTACTTGACAACACGTGGCTGGATTTACGTTTTGATATGACGGGATCAATACGTTTTTGGTAGGTAACGCTAAACCTTAGTGACGAGTCAACAATTGGGAGGCCGGTTTGTGGCCTTGAGAGCCACCTCAAATCTAATCCAATCAGAAAGGCTCAAAGCCACCGCGCGGTCAGAGCGGGACATCGGAAAGCGCGAATCGATAGCATCTTGCTCAATACCTCTTAGTGCCTCTTGTACGCTGCTTCCTTTCCAGCGCACTCAAAACTGAGTTCAAGTTTACGAGACAGGAATGCTGCCTCCATATAAATAATACACCGAAATGTTTATGGACCATTTTATGCCACAACTTGAATATGCACTAAAGCAAGGCAATACTTCATCTTAATGGCAGGACAGTTTGACTTTTTATCTATTTTTGCATTGATTTCCTTCTACAAAATGGGGTAAGAACAAGGGTAAGACTTTTGTGTGCATTTGTTAACAAGGGAAAACTGTTCTTGCTTCTGTATATTCAATGAGGGAGAGTGGAAATATACCACGAAACAAGAAATCCACTTCAAAAACGATTTCAGGTCTTTAGAGTCTCCAGGTCAGACCAATTTATCACAGGAAGCAGTCAATTTCCTAGCCCAGAACGCTGTTGTTAATACAGAAAAAATCTGATGACAAAGCACAATGCGATCCATTTTGATCAAAAAGAATTTTTTTTTGGTTATCATTATTCTTGCTTATCCGTGTCAGACTTTCAGCTTCCTCTAACATCTTATTTCATATCATTTGTTAGATCTAATATATTAAATAACTGGAAAGTGAGGACAGAAAACCTAACTGGATAATTCACAATTGCATTAGTGTTGGTCCAGCCTCATGCCCTGCTACGACCACATGCGCAGCTACGCCTTCTGCTTTCTCTCTTTCTGTAGCCCAAATGGATTTTTTCTCCTATGTATAATTTTGTCTTTCCATTTTCACATATTTATATTTCTCTGATGCTTTTTATGACATTTTTACATCAAACTACAGGAGGCTGCACTAAAGCCAACAAATGAATATGAGAAATATGTGCCAGGAAATATTTCTCTATTCTTCCCTGGGGGTCTGGATGATTCACTTGGGAATGTATTTTTAAGGGATTAAGGAGTCTTCTGGGAGGAGATGAAGATAGCGTGAAGGGTACAAAAGACATATAATTATTCCTTAGGAACTTTACTTATAAAGAGAACAGAATGGCTAAATTTTTAAACAATTGGTTAAAAGTGTGACAAAATATAAAAATGTTATGGTGACATGTTGGTTTAGAGTCTTGTCTGTCCTTCCCTGACAGACCTACATGGCAGACCACTTCCATGGAAATGTCTTTGGTGGCCACCGGTTGGTGGGCCAACATATCTTGGAAGGTGTGTCCTAGCCTGTGATTCAAAGTCATCTGTTTAAAACCATAATGACAAGGGTGTGTTTCACATTTTATGGGCAAGGGAAATAAAAACTCTGAAAAGTAGATCATTAAAAATGCCCACTTAAATACTGTAAAATTGATCCTCCTTTAGAGCAGCTCAACACTTTATGACACACAGTGTATAATGACTGTTTATCATCTGTTGTTTCATATAGTTACCTAAATTTAATTTGGAGAAAAGATACCAGCCCTTAATTGAAATCTACTTCTACAAAGATAGTTGTACGGTGGAGAGTTGTTAATAGAATCATTGATATAGTTGGGTATGCTCAAAATTTCAAAGATTTGTAAAACTTTGAACAATGTTTATTTCCTAACTGAATATTTGACTACCTATAAATAAAAGACTTTTGTCTATATAAACTTGTGGAAAGTTAAAAAATTACAAATGCCATCATTTTAAGAATACTAGATCGAAATAGCATGTGAATACAAAGAAAATATTTTTGAAAAGGATTATATATGGAAATGTATGGATTCTATATAGAAAGAATGTAAGTAATAAAAATATAGCTAAGTAGTCAAACAATATTTTTAAATGCAGAGACCTCAAGGAAAAAAAGTGAAGTTTTGCTTCTAAGTGTTTTTATTATTCTTGAACCTCATATAGGTAAAAAATTAAAGGAAATCTTTCTCCGTGGTAGAGTGTTGCATAAGTAAGAGACCTTGAAAATGTGCTCTAAACACGCACCAGCTGGGAGAGCAAATTCAAGAATATATAATGATAAAGTAGTTCTAGAGACATTTCCTGCTAGAGAATCCCTATATTATCACATGTAATGTCCTTAAGTACAAAGATAAATGTTATTAGTGGATGCATATTTGACCAGCTTTTAAACCTGCCAGAACTGTAGGGACATTTATTGTGGATGATATATTATAGTCATGAATTAATTAGTGCTCTTGATGCCAAGAAGAGAAAAAAAAAAGCAGATGGTGTCAACAAATGCAGTGTATAAAATGGTAACTATATGATAAATGGATCATTCACTGTTTTTTATTAAATTAAATATATCCATGACAAAAGCCAACACTGCGATATTGACTGAATAATTTAATCTTGTCATCTTATGGAGTAGATTTCAAAATAATAAATTGCTCGAGCTCACTGTGTTATTGAATATTTTCATACTCAAGAGAGTTGTGGGTTTAAAACAGACTCCTGCTACCTCATTCCTCAGAGTTGACAGATATTAGAACATTTATAATAAACCTGCCATTAGATACACTCAACTTTTCTTTTTTTATTTCACTGCTAGAAAAATATCCACTTTTGCTTGAAATATTATCTTTCAAGAGGTTTAATTTATGAGGACTACAATAACTCATTTCAAAAGCTGTATACGGACTTATTTGTATGAAAAATTAGTATGACTTTTATGATATTCCTTAAATAGGGTTAACTAGTAAAATGCTTATTAAATAATAATTCAAAACAGATTATCAACAAGATGAAAACTGAATGTAGTGAAATAAATGTAAAACATAAAGGGTAGGGCTTAAAACATGTTTTTCGTAGGTAAAGTAGGGAATTACATCATCATTTAGCAATGTTCAGCAGAGGGTCTGCCCTTTTATTTTATTGAAATAAAATGATTTTAATTTAAATTCATTTGTGTCAAAGGATGGAAATAAAATGTGAGCGTCAGAAAGAGAGTACCACAAACATATGCTTTGTTCACTTGTGTCCTCTAATGTGCCACAAACATAAAATTCAAATGGAAAGTGTGTGGACAAAGTTTTAGATAAATCCTGTTTTCCTCCACACTTCAACAATAAGGGATAAGGAACCGATAAATGATCATCTACAGAAGAAGTAAATTGTTTCATGTGCATTCACATTTACCTGGAAACAGTGAACACTTATTTCTAGCAGAAAAGCAAACTCAGGTGACAAGGACATCCTAAATAAAAATTCCAAAGACTCTCCACTCTCCCTCTTCTCTTCTTCCTCACCTGTCCTCCTTCCAAACTGTTTTTTCTTTCTTTCATTTTTTCCCAATTATTTTTCCAGTGCTGTGTATTTTTTCAATCATTTTTCTAGTTCAATGTGCATGCGCTATTCTAAGTCTTCTTGATTAGGTGTTTACCAAGACATATCAGGCTCTTGACTTCAGGTAATAATGTATTCAAATAAAGGCAGATAATAATAATATAATAAACAAGCAACAGAAATACAGTTAAATGTGATCATCTAATTAAAGATACAAATAGGGAGATGCAATGTTTTTAAAATGTGGAAGCCAGGATTTATGGAATAGCAGCCTCAGTTCCCTTAGGAGGCATGCAAGCACAGTGCAGGTGTGCAGCGTGCCCGGGGAGGCAGAAAGCAGTGGCAAGCGGCCACAAAATACGCATTTATAATTGTTACCTCATAATAGCAAACACATGGATTGTGATATAACTAGCAGTTAAGTACCTCGAAAATAAAATTTCAGAAAGTACTAAGTAAACCTTGGATACAGAGATCATGTTCTGGAAACTTGTATGACCATCTGAGGAACTCAGGCTTGTTAGACAATGTGGAAATGTGAGCAACCAGTTGAGGGTTCTTCTCCTTGATTCTGATGGAAATCGTGAGTCAGCAGAGTGCAGCTCAGCCATGGACGGTGCTGATGTCACCAGTTAATACTGGATGCTGTTGGCTGACTGCCCGTTACTGGCTCTGCCTCTGCTGGCCACAGCTATACACCAATGGCTTGTGCCTGACACCATAACTGGCTTCTATAGCTGTTTAGAGCTAATAGCTAGTATTTTTAGCTCTTTCTTTTAAGGCGACTGTTCTGACTAAACTATTTCAAGATAAGAATTCTGAGTAGATTTATACCACGTTCTGAGCCCACACTGCCTGAGAATAAATCAGGGGCAGATTTTCAGGACCAGCAGAGCAAGGCTTTATGTAGACAAGGCCTGTGCTGCAGCACAGGAGGGTCAGTGCACAGAGGCAGCGTGCTAGACAAGCCAAGAAGATGAGAGACTGCTGCTTGTGTAGCTAAAGAGGGCCTGTGATTGGCCCGGATCCCTGCCTGTTGATTGGTTCCACTCTGCTGCAGAGTTCAGATTCAAGTTGGGCAGCCGGCTTTTGGGACAAATGGAAGGTGAGCCAGATGATCGTAGAGGTCAGAGCAGATGTCAGGCCGTTTTGATTTACAGATGTCATTTGCAAGTAACTAATAGTGATGAAAATTCAGGAGGACTTGTACGCTATATTCAGTTTCAGTGATTATAACTGTAGGTGTAATGTGTGCTTTGTGGAGAATATAAGTTTGTGTTGACATTTGGATAGTTACCCAGAAGTGAGTTTGCTAAAAGAGTAGGTAACATTCTACAACTTACTTTCTAATATTTTTGTAATATTTTACTTTAGCAGTAGAAATATATACGTGCCTTTTGCTTTGTGAGATTGTTAGCACTTGGCTTGTCCATATGTTATGGTTTGGATCTAGAATGTCCCCATCAGCTTTACGTACCTGGGTATTGTTGAATACCTATAGTAAAGTGCGCTCTTACGAGTCGGGGCCTGGCTGGAAGGGATGGAACTATGAGGTTTGAGCTGGACGTGGAAAACACTGGGGCTTGACCGGAAGAGATAGAATATTGAGGCTGTGCTACCTCTGTCCTGCCTGACTCATTTGGCTTCCTGCCTGACATGCTGTGGATAATTTTCATCCTGCTGGGCCTCTGCCAACCGTTGTCAGCTGCTCATGAATAGACGGAGACGTTCTGAAACTGTGAGCTAAAATAAATGTTTCCTTCCTTAAGTGTGGTTGTCAGAATTGTACCCCAGAAAAGAAAAAAAAATATTAATCCAGAAATTGGTACTAGAGAAGTTGGGTTGTTGCTGTTACTTTAGCTGACCACATGGTTTTGGAGGCTTTGGAATTAGTTTGTGGCACAAGTTTGCAAAGGTCTGAAGATGCTAGCTAGAGAAGACATAGAATTTTGTGGCCTGGGCTTAGTGGGAGATTCCAGTTAGGGCTCAGAAGAGCAAAATGCCTAGAAAACTGCAAATTGGAAATTTCAGGCTCAAGAAATTTCAGATGGGAAGGAGGAATTTATTAGTAGTTACAATCCATTCGTGCTATGCTCTAGAAAAAAAATGTGTCAGCATTTTGCCCCTGTCCTGAAATCTTGCCTGGAGCCAGGATTAAGGAGGGTGGACTCCTTACTGTGATGGAGGAAGTTTTAAGGCAGTGCAATGTTCATGTTCTCACAGGCGTACTGTTTATGGCTTTTAGCCACTTCTAAGCCGAGAAGTCAAGAAAAAAAAAATGGCAATGGGAAAGATATTGGAAGTTTTCAATTTGCCAGAAAGGACGTGACTCCAAAGTAGTCAGAAGAGCTCATGGCTATTAAAAAGATGAGTACTAAAAATGAGGGAAGTGCTTGGAATCAAGACCTTGAGGGGGTCTCAGGAATCAGCAAGACCCGACTTTTACTAATTGGAGAGTGTAAAGACAGAGGGCTTTGGTTTGAAAAGAAACTTCCGGGGAATTCTGTAGAATTATTTAAGAAAGAGAATCTTCAAGTAGTTCAGTCATCTAAGAACTCAAAATCTACTGTGGCTACCATGATTCTTGAAGGCCAAATTACTGCAAAACCACTGGCAGACCTCGGCATCATCCACCCTCTAATGGCTTCCCAGGCGTGTAGAATTAGGAGTTTTGAAGTCGTAGAACCTTCCATCCAGAGTTTAGAAAAAAGCTTCAGTTGGAGGTCAGGTAGTGTGCTGACAGTTGCTCTGTTTTAGAGTTTCATGTGCCAAAGAGAAAAATATGTATTCTGTTGTTGGATAAAACACTCTGCGGACATCTTTTGAATTTATTTGTTCAACGACGTGTTTCAACTCTCCTATTTCTCACTGAGTTTTCGTTGGGTTCTTCTATTTCTGAGAACTGGGTAGTAATATTCTTCCACTATGACTGTTTTGCTGTCTCTCTGTCATTTAAGGTCTAATAGTTTCTGTTCTGTAAAATTGGGTCTGTCAACATCCAGCACACACATCCATATACATATATATTTACAACTGATAGCTTGTTATGTTGAATTTTTTTTCTTTATTCATAATAGTGACCTTCTTTGTCTCTTCCAAACAGTTTTAGCTTGAAGTCCACTTTGTCTTAAAATAGGATCGCTACTTCTGCTTGCTTTCAGCTCTTGTTGGGTGGAGTATTGTTTTAAATTCTTTTATTTTATTTCTGTGTTTCTTTGCAGATGAAGTATTTTTACAGGGCCAACTATGATTGAGTTTTATTTTTTAATCTAATCTGTCAGCTTGTATCTTTTCATTGGGAAATTAAGGCTATTTGCATTGCCTTGTTATTGAAAAGCTTCTACTGAATTCTATCAACAGTGTTAGTTTTCCAGTGTTTGTTTCTTTTTTCCTTTTTTACTACTTTTCCAGTTAGATGCATTATTTTTTTTTCCTCAATAGACTTTTTGGTAATGGTGGCCTAGTGTTTAATTTTTGAGATTTTTGAATATTGTGGACTCTAGAGGAGATATTTTCTAATCATAGTTATCTGGGGTTCTCTATGCCCATGTACTTAGTAATGTGATTTGGGTCTGTGTTGGGGTCTTCAGGGCCCGAGAGCCTCAGCATCTCTGACCTTGGCCAAATTCCTTCCTTCCCGTGAACAAATGTTACTGCTTGTAATTTAAGCCAGATGTTTGTTGTTTTGCTTAAACACTGGGAAGTGCTCCTGGAACTGCTTCTTATCTCATCCTCCTTCCTCGACTCCCCCCCCCCCCCCCCCCCCCCCCCCCCCCCCCCCCACGACCCCAAGCTGGTTGAGGCCTTGCTGATTGGGTCAAGATAGCTTCCTCACTCTATTAAGCCCCTGTAGTCCCTAAATAAATGAGACAGCTGTCACTGAAAGGACTCCCAGAGTGTGTTGCTCTGGGATCCGACCCCTCCTTGGCTGTTGCGGCTGTCCCGGCGGGACCAAGACCCTTACAGATCTGGAATTTTCTCCAGAAGTCTCATATATTTGATTATTATAGATAATCTATGGAATCATGTGCTGTTAGAAGCTGGGGTCCTGGCCTGGAGGGGTGGATTGTGAAAGTACAGTGTGGTAGATTATAGGTGTATCTTGGAAGACAGGCATGTGGATTGCACAGGCATATGGTAGATTAGGGTTACAAACCTGAAAAGGGTGAAACATTGAGGCTGGACTCACAAAGGACAGATCGACAGCATCTGGATGGGTATATGCTACTTTCTCCATTCCCTCTGGACACTTGGCTTTCTATTTACAATACTGCAAAGAGCGACCTCTACCTCGGCCATGTAATTCCACTGTTGCCAGTTGCTAATAAATGGATAGTCACCCTCTGAAACTGTGAGCTAAAATAAATTTCTCCTCTGCTAATATGATCGTGTCAGGTATTCTATCAATGCAATAAGAAAATGAACAAGACACCTGGTTTATTATATCATTTTCATGGATTGAAAATTTCTCAGTTGTGGTTATAGAAAATAATCTTTTATAACTTTTGTGACATCATTTAACTTTTCCCAATCTTATATAATTCTGTGTGGGTTTTTTGTTTTTATTTTTGTTTATTTATTTGTTTGTATTTTGTTTTATCTAGCATCTTTTGGAACCATCTTTCACAATCTCTTGTTTTTAGTGTATCAATGAGTGCATTGTCTCCTACATCAAGTTTTTCTTCAAATTATATCCAGAATTTTTGTCTGATTCATTTTGATGATGTCTACTTGTTAACAAAAGTGGTCATTTGTATGTTGCATTTTCTTCTTCAAGTCTATCTATATTTTATGTCCATTTTTTCCATTTTATTAAATATTTTGTATGTCTGCTTTCATCCTCTCTAAGCTCACTGAACAGCTAAGCCATTTTTTTTCCCTTCAAGAATTTTAAAACTTCTCTTTCTTGAGTTTTCTCCATGTCATAGCACATAAGATCTACTTTGTGTCAAGGGGGAGGAGTTTTTGCAGGTATGGAAACGCTTGTCGTTTAGCTTTTATTTTATTTTTCTGGTTATTGATGCTATGGTACTGGAGACTGAAGATCATTTCAGGTTTAAATAAGTCTATGGCCACTGGGGAGATCCCTTAGCCAGTATCTGTCTCTGCGATGTGGCCTGGGGTTTGGTTATGTTTTGGTTTTCATGCACCTATTCAAATGACTCACTCTTATATGATCAGTGTCAATCATCACATTGCAATGAGAAAATGACTATCAGGTATATCAGCATCTACAGAACTAGCCACGCATCAATTACATAATTTAAAACTTGCTTTAACCATTTCACACTTATCTTAATAATCCAGGAAGATAATAAAACAAAGCAGGCAACAAGCTAAGATGTCAAATACGAAGGAAATAGATGTTCAGAAGATGAGGAAAAATATTTCTCTATCATCTTCTCTGCAGTTCTCCTTGCAGATGCTAGATAAACAAAAATACAAACAAATAATCTTTTCTGTCTGTGCCTTTTGAGGTGAGTATGCCACAACCTTTTTGCATGGGGTTTAATTTATGTATCTTCTGTCTGGCATGAAGTGACTGAGTCATTTTGATCTACATAAATGCCACTCTCTCCCCAGATTTTGAGTTAATTGTTTGGCATGAATTTTAATTTCATCCATGATTCAAGAGAAATTGTTAACTTGCAGTTCATCCAGACTTTTTTTTTCTTTTGCCTGGGTGGGAACATACTCTTTAGAATGCTTTGTACATTTCTGCCTTGCAAACTAAAGCGCTAATATATATATATATATATATATATATATATATATAATATTTATATATACATATATATGCATATTTACATAATATATATATTTATAATATATACATATTTAATCTATATATATGTCATAAATATATATTTATGATAAAAATAAAATAAAATTTGTAAATTAAATCCAGTAAGGGATTAACAATGGTAACTGAAAATAAGATAGAAACGTTGCAGTATCATGCTGTAATACAAACTTGTGAACGCATTCTCTCTCTCTCTCTCTCTCTCTCTCTCTCTCTCTCTCTCTCTCTCTCAGCTTATCCCAACGTACAGCTGGTACCTTTCTGTCTGTGGTGAGTTGAAGAGGTGAATGGTGTAGGTGTTGGGATTTACCATTAGGCTACTCCATAAACTTCCTTGTCTAAGATCCATGTTAACTGAAGTGGCTACAAAAGAACTAACAAATAAATAGTGTGTATACTGAACAAAGGAATGACTGACATCCTAGGTGGAGAGGACCGGGATGACTCGAGACCTCACTGTACTGTGCCCAGCAGTACACAATGGTATACTAAAGAATGACTGTTGGATTTTCCTGGTTGGCATCATCAGACCCTGGTTATCCACCTGGGAAGTGAAGCTTCAGTCACAGAGTCTCTATATTCTTCTGTTTTGTGTTTGTGCAAGGGAAAAGGACCTCTTTTTTTCATATAAGGACACTACACGGACTCCGTGATATCAGACATTTAATGAAACTTTAAAGCTATAATTTAAAAAGCGAAAAAATTTCTCCAGCTTCCTCATGTTGAGAGTGGAAGCTGCACCTACCCTGCCTGGAATCCAAGGAGATTTAGCATTTCCTGTGCCCCTGGACCAATGCCTCAAACTACATGTGCAAATTCATAGCTTTATTAATCACTTCAAAAATGGGAGTATTTTTGTAAACTCACGAATGACTTATTATGTGACCTCCTTTAGTGACTCAAGTGTGAATGAGCTCATTTTTTGTGTGTGTATGTGTAATATCTTTGTGCTCTTAATGAAAGATGGGCCTTCAAATCTTGAAAGGACCAAAATTCTAACCCCCACACCACGACCTTCGTGACTTCAATTCAACTGAGTTACCTCACAGAGGCCCCACTTCCTGTGGTTATCACATGAGCAGTGGACGAGTAACATGAGAAATGGGAGAAGACAGACATTGAGTTCATAACAGATACCAACATGTGCACATTCGTAAACAGTGAAGTTGATTATCAGAAGGGACCGGTACACTAAGTTTGATTGAGAGAGTAAATCAACTGCAAGGACCAGCCTTAGGACACAGCAGGGCAGATTCTAGTGAGCAAACATACATAGCATTACATTTCTCAACAGAATCTAGGACTAAAATGTATAACCATGTAATAACATTTTTTTCTATAAATTATTTATATTGTACAATGAATGCACAAAAATGGTTTTGGTAATTGCTATTATAAATATGTTTTATATCATGATTTTATTAGCAACATGATAAGTGCTTTAACTCTATTCAGTGCTATAATTCCTCGGTTACCTTCAACTGTACAGAGTATTTCATTGGATCAAAAGTTGTTATTACCACAAAAAATCATTCATGTGGATTAGTTTAATCAATAAATCAAATTACATTAGCCTGGGTGGCAGCATAACCAAAATATGTGTTCCAGCTCTTTAGTGTACTCCATGCTATGAGAGTGCATGGAACCCCAATTTGACGTGCTTTTCTTGTTATCAATTCCCTTTCCAGTGTCCTTGGGATCATTCTAGAAAGAACCAAATATCAGGAGTGAAGATGCTGGACCCTCAGTCAGTGGTGAATATTAATGTGTTTGGTTACAGGGAAGTATAAGGCAACATCAAAAAACAGGAGAGATATAGCAGTCAAAAATATACAGTTAGTGAATAAAATGTGATACACACGTAGACACATGCAATTTGCAAGATTACTCAGCTTTAAAAAGAAAGCTCTTTCTTGGTGAAACAGGAGATCCCTTGAGGACTTTCTGCTAAATGAGATGAGGCAAGGAAAGGCCAAACCTGCCTGATGTCATTTGCGGGTAGAAACTACAAGCGCTTGAGCATAGAGTAGAGTGCTGGCTGTTGGGCAATGGACGGTGGGACGGAGGACAGCCTGGCCAAATGCCAACATTTTTGTCATGCGAAAAGAATGCGTTCAAAAGATCCACCGTAAAGCACTTGAGTAAAATTGGCAAGAAAGTATTTTGTACTTACTAAGGGAACTTAAGTTTCTTCAACTCCACACAAACACACAAGAAAAACAGTCACTATGTGTGAGCATGGATATGGCCTTATTCAGTAGCTTGGGTGGTGATGAATTCACAATGTGTTTGTTGATCAAAATGTTAAGTTGGACATCCTAAATATATAAATCTTTTTTTTGCTAAATTACACTACAATAAAATAATTAAAGAGAAACCATGAAAATGTAAAAATGCATTAGCCTTATCCCAAAGAAGAAAAAAAAATGCTCCCTGAAATCTATCTTTGCTACGTACCCTGGGTCATTTGACCATTTAAACTTTGTAAAGTGTGTAATTGTATTTTCTTAACTGGACAAGTATAGGAATCACATGAGAACTATCTTCTTTACTGAGGTATTTCTTGGGAATAAACTTTCTTATTAACTTTCAAAACATTTCACTTTCTGCTTTGTTGGGGAATAACACTAGTTCTGCGAGTATTTGAACATTTATTTCAATGAGTTTTATGTGTCACATTTACATACACAATAAAAATGTAATTTCGTGGATAAATGTTGAGTATCACAAAAAGACCTTTCTCAGCTAAGCTCTCCTTCATATGTGCAGGTTCTTAAAAATCCATCACAGCCACCTTCTCAACTCTGATCCTCCACTACTTCTAAGATTTCATCAATAATTAATTATAAAAAGGCTTTCTTTTTCTCCGACACTTGGCACCACATCAATCCCAATTGTAGCTACTAATTTAACTCTACTTTGCGTTTTTTAAAGTTTGCTTCTTTATTTGCTTGATAAATGCTCTGGCATGCTACCATCTAATACTTACTTTAAAACCATCTATAACTGTTTCTCATAGCACTTACAGTCCCAGAAGTCAGTGGCTAAGAAACGGGTAGATCATGATAAATCATTATAATTCAAGGCTACAGTGGGAGCCACCAGGCTATATCAGGAAGCAAGGAGATACTCAAGTCAAAGCTGCAGAATCCTATGTGCTAGGTATATGCTTATTCTAAAATGAAATAGCACCCAGGGTATTAACTTTGCTTTAGAAGTTTGTATACACTTTGGAATGGCTTTGAGACTAACTCATTTATTCATTTTACCCAGTTTGTGTGCTTCAATTAAATACAATATTATTTTTCTATAGATTTCTTTCAATTAAAAGAAGTATGGTTTTTAAGAAATATCTTGAATTAAGAGGCTTTTTTTCCCCCAAATGTTCCCATCAGTACATAACATAGCTGTCATAGCTAGTATGTGTATCTTTCTTAATGTTACTATAGTAGGTGGCTGAATTCAAAACAATTTCTTCTTGAGACAGGGTCTCACTCTGTAGTCCAGACTGGTCCTGAATTTGCTGTGTAATTCAGGGTGGCCTTAGACTCAGGACAATCGGCCTGCCTCAGCCTTCCAAGTTTACAGGCCTGTGCCACATGCCCAGCTCTTTGTGGTTCCGGTAAATCAAGCTCAGGGCCTTGTGTTTCCAAACCAAACACCTTAAACACTGCGCATTCCTCTAGCCCTGCAAGAAATAAATATTAATTGCATATGGATTTTTTTCTTTACACTGTTCTGAACTTCTAGAATTAAGGACCAGATAATTCTGAACAAATAAGTATTAATGAACAAAATAGCATCTTAATTAAGAGATATCTAGGGACCAAAATAAAATTACAGGGATTCTAAGTCTAACTAAGCACAATTAGTGAAAACATTTGTAAGTAGAAATATTCGGAAAACTTGAACCCATATGAATTTTTACTAATAATAAAATAAAATTGCATGAGCTAATTGAATGAATTGAAATCACCAAAAGTAACCGAAATATGAAGAAGGTTAATTGAAGTGTCCATCTCCAGATGTCCTTGCGGATAAGAACGGATGAGTGAAGAGGATGGCGCCGCAGCGTAGGCCAGCATCAAAGGAGATCTCGTGAGAGCGAGCTGGATCTGTGTGTGTGACGAGCTCCGGCAACACTGGCAATGATCTCTATGGGACTTGTTCAATTTCTGCTCACACTCGGAGCCCCAGTTGAAAATAGATTTTGCAATAGTTCAGCTAGTGAGAAAGATTATTGTTAGCACCATCAAGTTTAGAAAATATGATAATATCAACTAAAACTCTCATGGCACTGGACTTCACGGTTCCTGATTCTGAAACAGAAATAGTTCTTGTGCTACTATAATCCTGAGGTGAGAGTTGTTCAAATACAACCAATGTTTTCTTCCACCGTAACGGTCTCCGGGTTGTTCCATCAGACATGCACCTTTGTCAGGGTAATATAAGCTCTGCAGGTACCTGCACTCGGCTTCCATTAACAGTGTCCATGTTTCTTCTCAGTTTTGTGCATTCCGCAGCTAAGTGGACAAATTTAAGCTTAACACAGTCTTTCTGCTCCTGTCACAGTGGACACAGGGTTGCATCTAGATGTAACTGGAAAGGAAGAAAGGTATTATAGTCTACTTCTAGATTTAATTTCAAAACAAGACGATTGTTATATTAGTAGAAAGTTTTTTTTTTTCAAAAACTCTGGGTAGAGAGCAGGGGAAAATGGTTGTTGGGCATCAATTATCTGTTACAGCCACAATTTCCACCAGTGTGGCTTCATGCAGGCACCATGTAAATACAATTCATGCAAAAGTTAGGAAAATTAATAAAATGTGAACCTCGGACCATCTATAGATGCGGAACTAGTTGAAAAGTATGATTCATTAATATTTACCACTAAGGTAAATCTACCATAGGAAAATTAGAGGAAAGATCTTGAGCAGAAAAAGAATGATTTCATCCTCTGAATTTATAAATCACATTTGGTAATACAAATCTACAAAATTGATGTTCAATTAAAATGTCCCAATTCAGTCTAACAAACTTCTAAAAACATAAGCCAACAAGGATTTTTATATTTTGAAAAGGCTTACACTAACACTTTCATATACGTTTGCAGACCACATGGAGGATCTTGATTGCATGTGTTTAATGTCTCCAGACGTACACATGAATCTGATGACAACCAGAGTATTTTCTAAACTAGTGAAATTCCTGTGGACTTGCTAAATATACATAGTTTGTAGTTGTTACAGTAATAGAAAAGATAATTTTACTTGCTAGAATTATCCCCACATAATTAGATACATATTTAGCATTGATCAGGATTGGATGGACAAATGAAAAGATTATATGACGTGGTTTGGAAAGAAATATGTGTAATATTTACAGGATACACTGTAGCAGTAAATCCTGAAAAGGAATTATGAACTTCTGTCAGGGTAGAGCCGGATGGCTTTGTACAAATTGGTGTTGAGTGATATTCTTCCACGAGTCTCTTAAACTTCTCTAAATCCTGATAGGTATACCAACGACACATGGGGTTTATCTGAGCCATTTATCAAAAGCTATGATATTGTTAAGCCAATTCGGGTAGGGGGGGCCCTGTCCTGCTGAAGGCCAGGCTGGCTCATCACACTGGCCCCATGCCCAAATGTTTCACTACTGAAATGCCACCCCCAGTGTATCTGGTAGGTTCTGTCTCACCCCACCTGTTTGTTTCCAGGTATTAATTGGGGTTTAGGAAGCTGACACGACCACTGCTTTCAGCATGAATAACAGCCTTTTTTGTCTAACCTCATACACTTGTCTTTTTCAGTTTCTGTAAAAATATTTCAAGCTAATTTGCTTCTTTGCAGTTGGATAAAGATCCTGGTTCCTTTACATTTCTCAACAAGAGGGATTCTAGACAGTCTCCATTAGTGCAGTGAATTGTTGCAGGAATGATCAATAAGTGAGAGGCAGAATCAGAGGTAGAAAAAGTTGGCTGATATCTGAGGTGGTAAGAGCCGAGCACATACATGTAAGATACTAGGCCAGGCACAGACTATCTGTAGACACAGGATTTAAATTTTATGTATATAATTTAAAGGTGAGTAGATAGATATTTTCATCTAAACTCATAGACTTGTCAATTTCAATTTTTTTCTGTAATAAGAAGTCTGTTCAGGTGAACATAAAAATAACAGTGAAAGGCTCAAAATCATGTACACTCTGTAAACTTCTGAAAGAAGTATGATGAGAGCCTTACTAAATCTGAGGTCACCCATCTGACTATTTCGTCTGACGATAGTGCAATTTCTCCATTTATGCAAATATATTAACTGTATTTGACTTAATTTAGCAGACACAAACATCCTCTGGCAATTGCTAGCTGTCGAACTAGCTGTTTTGAACCTCAAAACCTTTGCTGTTTATTCACCCGGTGTAGCTGGAAAATGAACTGTTTTAAGCGGTTTTCGCCGTCTACCTGAACAAGAGATTTGGAGGTAATTAGTGGACCTTGGAGAGCACTGCTTTGCTTGTTCCAAGTTTGAGTTATGATTAAAGCCAGTAGGGGATTGATGCCACTAATGACCAGTTAATTAAGAGCATCAACAATCCCTAAAGGAGATCTGCTCTATGTGTTATCATTAAGCTGCAAGGTAATTCCCCAATTTTATTCTTATTAAATTGGTACAATCTTTTTCTTTCTCCCTTTGCATGTGTACTTTAAATTAACAGACAGTATATAGTCAGAAGGTTGTAAAACTTTAAAAAGCGGGTCTTCTAAAAGAAGTGTTTTCATATTTTTCTCAATTGCTTTGAATTTGCCTTAAAACTAAAACGATAGACTATTCTTTCTCAAATTTATAATGTTATGGGAGATGATAATGGCAGCATATTTTTTATCTCATATTACAACTACACATGGGGAAAATCTTCACAAAGCCTGGTCAATTAACATGTACCATCAGTCACTTTTCTGGTTGGTTGAAGATCAATCAATTTGCATACATAAAAATAATTGTTTTCTCAGAAGGAAGTGAGTGAATACAAACTTATGAAATTATGAAAACTGATATGATGGAATCATATTAAAGTCAGAAACTTCTTTCTTGTGGAGCTGGAAATTGACATTGAACCCCTTGTGGCCTTACATGTGCTAGGCAAGAGCCCTACCACTGAGCTACTCCCCAGCCTACTAATACTGAAGTCAGTGTTTCAAAATCATAAAAGTACATGCATTGAGAAAAAATTTAAATATATGTACAGAGGAGAGGTTGATAATCTAAGCCATGTGTTTTATTAGTGGACAGACTCAATGTAAGAAAGAAATGATTGGATGTAGTAAGAATTTAAATGCCTTATTAATATTTATTTAATAATTTTTTATTTTGTTCTGGTCTCTAATTTACTTTCATAACAAATGAGAGTGAGAAAGAGAGAAAGAATGATAAATGGTAATGTCTTTTTTCATTTTTCCCCATTTTATTGATATGTATAAGTGAAAAATTTAAGGTTTACAATGAAGTTTAGCATTTTGTGCACATACATATCTTGTCAAGGTGACAAGGACTTTCTCACTCTCCTTTTGTCCCTCTCCCATCCACCTCACCCTTCCTCCCCACCCTACCGCCCTGTTTCACTTTGTTTTTTTGTTTTAGGTTCCATAAGAATTGTGATGCTAATGTCTTAAACAAGTTGTTCCAAATAGCTTAAACATTTCTTATATAAATAATGTGGTTAGAAAGACTCGTGAACAATATCATGCTTGCTTAAAATATCCATAAATACCAACAGAGCCTTATTGTATAAAGAATGACTTAGTTTTTATTAAGAAATCATTTTCTTTTTTGTGGTACTGGGGATGGAAGCCAGGACATTCCCACTGAGCTGTATTCCCAGTCCAGGTTTATTTTTCATTTTGAGACAGGGTTTGCTAAGTCATCAAGTTGGCCAGGCTGGGCTTGAACTTGCAACCCTCCTGCCTCAGCATCCTAGGTATTCCAGGGTTACAGGCCTGTGCTGCCAGGTTGGCTGGAAGCACTGTCAAAAATCAGTTAATAGCACAAAATTTGAACAACACAAAACATCAAAAGACAAAGATTTTTTATTCTTACTCTTCAAATATCACATTTAAGAGAAGGGCCCTAAGTAGTAATCTTATCTAACTGATGTACAGTTATATGAACTTTAAGAAGCACTCATACAAACCTTCTTATTATTTTGTTCTGAGAGAACATTGTTATGTCTACCAGAAACACAACCAGAAGCTGAGTATTAAAAGTAATATCAGCCAAAATGTGTCTGTACATATCATTACAAGATAATGATTTTAGCTTGTAAATTCTGTTGTCCTTTTTAAAAAAAATAAAATTTCTGTAATCCAGGCCTGCTGATAGGCCTTCAATTCTAGTCCTCTGGGAGGCTGATGCAGGAGGATCTCAAGTACAAAGCCAGACTGGATAACCTATGGAAAGCCTCATGAAAAAATAAAAATTAAAACACATAGAAATCCTGGAGCCTAATGTCCTCTGATTCCTTGGTGATGGACACAGCTGGAGAGTTACACACAGACATCGGATGTACTTAGAATGTGGGTTAAAACTTTGCTCCTAATTAAATTTGAAACACATATATAATTTGGATCATGTAATGAAGTATACGGTATAACTGTCTCACCATGATGAATCTGCCTATTTTTAAATTATGAGGGCAGAATTTCTTTATTTTCTCTTCAAGTGATGATTGAAAGACTTCTATAAAATTGTGACATAATTAAAACTATTTACTCTATGTATATATAAATGTGTCATGGGAGATATATTGACAGTTTTGTTATGACTACTTAAATTCTAAGTCTGAAACTAGTCTGACCAGCCCTATTTTAAAATTCTTTGTCTGTCTTTGAACAGTGGTGCGCTTGACTTTGGGCATGCCAGTAGCCATGGCAACCACAAACCTCAAAGGCGATGTCTGTGGAAAGTCCAGCTGTTAGAACTTTGTGGGCATTCCACTGTCAGCCCCTCTAAATCACACCTGCTGGGGTGAGAAAGACGCATCAGCTATGGCCCCCAATGGCGAGGCGATTGGAAGCTCGGGGCTGGCTCCTTGCAGATAGGGAGACCCAGGGACTTTGTCCGGAGACACAAGACTCACGTGGAGAGGATTAGTTTTATTTTAGGTAAATGAATAGGCCCAAACCTAAATTACACATAACGGAAGCAAAAAATAAATATATAAAATGAGAAATTTATAGGAATGAAAAGAAGAGAGTTAACTTTAAAAATTCCAGATATTTTCTAAAGAAAATGTATTCAACAATTTTCTGAATTTTCCTAAACCTATAGGTATACATTCTTATAGAAAAAAAAAACATAAATCATTTTAATGAGATTTAATTTAAATATAGCAAAATGCAATCTTCTGGGCACAATTGGATGAAATGTACAAATGTACCAAGCCAAGGCACACGTGCTCCACAGTTCTCCAGAATCCCGTCTCCACTTCAGTTACGCATTACCAGTCGCCTCTCCCAGGCCCTGGTTGCCTCTGATCTGATCTCTGTATCCTGTTGTCCCTCTCCTAGAAAGTCAACTAGATGACATACTCTTCTAGACAGCAAATACTTAGGAGGTTAATTTGCATTATTGCAGGCATCAGTCCTTCACTCCTACCTGCTGCCTTAAATCTATGCCTTTGTACAGATGTGCCCCAATGTGTTCCTCCCATTGTCATGTCATGGATAGCTGGCTTGTTTCTGTTCTGTTTCAGCTACAAAAAAAGCTTTGCTAAGCACGCTTGCACAGTTCGCTTTGGGTGTGAGTTCCATATACCTGGATCAGTGTCTGAATATTCCATCTGCATCATTGTATTACCATCAGCAAGGTAGGGCAATTCGAACTCTTCCTTATATTTTTAAAGTATTTGGCACAATCTTCTTGTTTAGGTTATTTTATCTTTAGCCATTCTAACATATAGTCACATCTTGGGATTTTAATGTGAATTTGCCAGATGAATACCAATAGAGGACGTCTTTATGTTTGATTTTTCACTGCATATTATTTTTTCAATAAAACAATAAAGTATATGTTCAAAAATACTAATTTTAGTTTTTTGAATATATTATAGATGTAAGTCTTTTATCATCTATACCTTTGTAAATACTTTTTAACTTCAGTGGTTTATCTTTTGTCTTATTTATTTCTTTCCAATTGACAAGAAAGAATTCTCAGTATGGCAAATTTAATTATATATATTTTGGAGATCCTGATTTATATACAACCGATAAAGTATTTTCCTGTGCAACAGTTCCAAGTATTTTCTCTGAAATTGTCTTAAGGAACACATATTGTCTTAGGTCTAGATTTACTTAAAGATCCAAGCTGGTAGTTTATATGGTATGAGAAATGGATTGAGTATTATTTTTCTACATATAAAACTCTAGCTTTTTTAATGCATTTTTAAAAACACTATTTTCATCATTGAATTATCTTTCTTAAAACCCAACCAGACATACCTATGTGGGTCTGTTTCTGTCATTTTATGAATTTCTGTTCATCCTTATGTCTCTTTATCTACATTCTACACTATAGTAAATTTTTAAGTGTATCTTACTTTTAAAATCAAGTGAGATTTCTACCTGTGTTGTTTTCAAACAGTTTCGCATTACACTTTCTGGTTTTCTACAAAAATTGTAAAATGTACTGGAAGATTTTTAAAAATTCCTTTAGTTGAGAGACCCAGACCACAACTATCTCACGGAACTTCAGAAGAAAGACAGAGGGAAAGAGGGGGACAGGGTGGGGGTGGAGGGAGGGACGGGAGGGTAGGGGGAGGGACAAAAGGAGAGGGGGAAAGCCCTTGTCACATATATGCACAAAATGTTCAACTCCCTCGTAAACCTTAAATTTTGCACTTGTACATATCAATAAAATGGGAAAAAAGTAAAAAAAAACATGCTTCAGTTGAAATTATATTGAACTTGTATCTTAGGAATATTGAATTTTGCCTTCTTTAACACGGTTTATCTCTGCATTAATTTAGGCCTTAAGTCCGTACAGTTATTTTAATTTTATTAAGTTCCTATTTTTTCAGCTTATTGCTTTTGGTTCTTTTTTAATATGAATGAACTGCAGGTTCTTTGACACACTATGGACCTACGGCTCTGGGAATCAGTGATGACCCGCACCTGTTGTGGCCGCTCCCCTTCCCTCTCACCCATGCCTATGCTTTTCCCGCTCCACTCCCAGAGATCCGTCCCCTTCCTCGCAGTACGTCACCCCCTTGCTACCTGCCTCTCATCTTGGGGCCTTTTTATGCAATTATTTTTGTGAATTTTATACGAGGAACATCCACCCAGTCAGTCTCTTTTATTTTGCCCACTTTGCTCAGCATTATTGCCTCCAGGTGGCCCCATTTTCTCTCAGAATCTTCCTGTCTGTCTTTCTATACGGACGCAGAGGATTTCATTGCATATAGGGGCCACATCTTCTCTATCGATTCCTCTATTGATGGTTAAGTAGGTTGTGTGGGGAGGTAGGAATCGCGCTGCTATAAACATAGATATGCATGTGTCTTTATGGTACAGTGATTTTAGAGCTCCTGTAATGAATTGTGTCTAAGGATTTCATGTTTTAATAGCTATAAATGTTAACATCTTTGAAAATTGCATTTGCTAATATGTTTATATAAAAAATAAACATATATTTAATCAGAAATATTGCTGAATTCATTTCTTAGCTTTTTCATCCTGTATATTATTAACTATTTTCTACAACTGACATTCCTCTGCACTTGGGTGCAGTTGTTTTATTTTCTCTTAAAAGATGTACCCCTTGTTCATTCTTATTTTCAAATTTCTGTGCCATGTTTGACTGATTTTGCTGTTTTCCAATTTGTCATCCATAGGAGGACTGAGTGCTCATGCCATTGACTTGTGACTACTCATATTAGAAGGAAATTTTCAAACTGTACAGATTAAATATAATTTAAGGAGTAGTTACTACTGAATGAAAGTTTGATCTCAAACTTTACTGATTAAATATAATATTAATTGTAGTTACTACTGTAGGAAAGTTTGAGCAATCCAGTTTGTAAATAGTCCTTGCTTGTAGATAGTCCTTGTTTACTAACCATGAATATATCTTCTCATGATGGACAAATTTTATTTATATTCTGTGTGATTAGTTCTAAGACATTCCTCCACTTTCACCCCTTATTCCTCACTTCTTGTAATAAGTGAATGCCTTTTCTTTATTCCTACAGATCTTCTTTACTTATTAATGAGTAAGGGCTGTGTTTGAAATTAGTTTATGTTTAGGTTTCTGACCTCCTTTTAATTCATCTTGTAGCATTGGTAATATTTTTTATCCCTCATTTCTCTGAGTCCAACTTTTGTTCTAGAGCTAAAGGAACTAATGCAACATTTCTTCTTTCATTTATTTTCAAGTGGTGAAAAATGTCTTGCAATTTTCTGATGTCTAAATTACCTACTATTCAATATGTGTTCAAAATGGCTAACAGAATAGCAATATTTCAGAATATTTGCAGCCGAATTGATTGATGAGTCAGACAAGATTAGAAATGAAAATATCAGGCCAGTGATGTTCTTTGCACAGTCATATATCCTTCGTTTATATAGAGCTTCCTCAAATTTTTGTCAATGTATATTTATATACATATATTTATGTATTATTATCCTTAAATGTGTATAAATTTAAACATATTTTAATATGCCTGCATCTCACAAAATATTTATTTTTCTTTTCAATACTGCTTTTCCTTGTTAAGTAAGTTATGTTAATATGAAGATGCATTAATATGTCAATATTAATAGAATTTGACATATTGATGTGAAGATATTCTTTGAAATTGATGTACTGATTATGTAGATAGTGAAACATTTAAGGCATCCTTCCACTCCTTATCTTTAAACACCATGAAATTTCCACTACAGTTCAGTTTACCAGATTTAATTTGTATACAGTACAATGAAAACAATTTGGAAGACATTGGGGGCCACTTACTTTTATTTTCTAAATTAATTTTCTCCTAACCAGAGCAGAATAAAGAGAAAAGTAAAATGCACAATAAAAATAATATATCTGATTTTTAAAAATATCTTCATAAAATGTTGAAATTGCTCTCTGGAGGCCTTTTGAGGATTGCAAAATGTGGTTTTTAAGGCAGGAACTTTCTTTTCATCAAAATTTTAATTTAAAAAGTTCAGACAACCACCAACAGACAAATAAACAAGAAAGTCCTAAGGGAGAGACTGCATAATTATAAGCACTCAGTCTGAGAGCTATTTCTACACGTTGACACTCAGATCCCTGGAGTATTTTTCACACCTGTTTACCCAAATAAATGCCCATTATATGTGATTTTTCCTGCGCCCCTTAGCAATAAGTCACCAGTCTTTTTGTACAGACATGTCCTCTACCAAATGGGATGCTTCTCTTGGGAACCTTCTACCAATACATACAAGAATGACTTCAAGACCTTAAGTAATGTTATAAGTTTCTTTTTCTCAAAGTCTCGTTGCTATAATAGTTATCACTTTTGTTTAAAAAGGAACTATTTAAAAATTCTTTTTTAACTCTTAAATTTGTTCTCTTCTTTTTTTCTTTTTTGATCTCACATTCCTCCTCATATTTATCCCACAAATATAGCTATGGTTAAGGCGATGAACAGCAAGCAAACATAAATGTCAAATTATTGGCATCCCTCAGCGATGTCTTCTGAAGTATCATGCAGCCTTTAAGCAAAAAATCCAATGTGAGTCGATTTCTTGGTTATTCCACATCCGGGGCTTGTGCTCATGGTACCTGGTATAAGTTTTGCACTGAGAAAAAGGTGTCAATGGTTAAAACAGGAATCTTAATCACTGTTTTCCTAAGACATTTATTTTCATGTTAAGTAATAATTTTTATTTCTACATGGCACCACAGCTGACAGGAAGACAATAGCCACTTGCACTATTGGCTGATGGCAACAGGGAGTTGTTTGTTATGGCCTCTATACTGGGGAGGTGGGAGGGGGGAGGCAGATGGAGCCATCGATGTGAGTTTCAAGATGGTCTCTGGTCAATATCACAATCAAACATGGCCCGTTCTTTTACAATTACATCGAAACTGGTGCTATTTACCTCTTTAAAGCCTTCTATTAGTACCTAAGATATATCATGGAAGCCCATTACCACAAAGTTAGAAAATTATTCGCTGGCTTTTTCATCCTAGATGAAAAATGTCTGAAGTGAGGTAAAGAAAAGATTTTTTTAAAATCATTTGTTCTGGATTAAGGAAAAGGATGGTATAGAAGAGGTAAGATCAAAAACAACATTGAGAGAAGTGAATAATTGTATTTAAACTTTATTAGTTTTCTCTGGTAGATCGTAGACTTTGGAAGAACAGCTGATCATCCAGTCCTTCAAATCATTTAGTAAATCTTAACACTATAACCTCTGAGTTGTGTTATATTGCTAACTCTGCCTTATGTTTCATTAAAATTATTTTTCCTCATCACAATACTGGAAGAAATTCATATGCAAATAATATTCTTATGCTTTGTTCTGCTTATGCAAACACACACATCAAGATACTGCTGGCTCTATTAAACATTACTGATTAGACTGTTTCAATTAGAGTATTGCTAATATGATTAATCATCTTATAGATTTGTATTTGATGAGATATCCTTGACCTATCTGTCCATCACTTTATTAAGTCTATCTTTTGCATAAATCGATGTGGAAAGAAAAACACGTGTAAGGCTAATGATGCTGAGCATCTTTTATGCTTTTTTAAATGCCATGCACTATCTTGAATGGTGAAGGTCTTTCTATTCTTTTACTTAGGCTTAGATTAAGTTTTTCTTTTCACTGTTTAAATATTTTTATATCCAATTATTTGTCAGATATGTAATCTCAAATATTTTCTCCCAAGAAATAATATGTGCTTTCATTTTTGCTGAGCACATGACTTTTTTTTTTTTAAATGAGGTCTAAAGCATTCACTGTTTGTTATGTGAGCCATACTTTTCACGTTAAGACTGAGCACTTTCCAAAGACCTATATATCAACATATTCTCTTCTTTTTGGTGTGTGTTAGAGTTTCATACTTTATATTTACTTACATGATTGATTTTTGCTTGTGTAAGTTTGAGATGTGACACTTATTTTGAAATTTATTAATTTGACTTAAATTCCAATATTCCCATGTTATTTTTGAAAAGTTTGTCTTCCTCTGTAGAATTTCCTCTGTAGCTTTGCCAAAAATCAATTGGGCATGTTTCCGAGATGCTATTTCTGAGGCATTGATCTATGCTCCTATCCTCTATAGAAATTGTTTTGATTACCCTGGTGATATAATAACCCTGCAAGCCAAGTGGATTGATTCCTCTCACTTAATTCTTGTTGTTTGCTTCGAAAATTATTTTAGCTATTCAATAATAGTTATTTGATAATACATGTAAATTCAAGGAAACTCTTGTCTGTTGGTATAAAAACCTGTTCACATAATTAATTTTCATAAACATTTTTTTGTTTTAGAGTATTTTTTGTTTTATAGAGTAACTGAACAAGATAGCCAGAATTGTCCCCATCCACACCACTCACACATTCCATTATTATTATGTCTTACAGCATAGTAATTTGTCATAATTCATGAGTCAATAAAGACATTGCTATCTGAAGTTCATGCTTTATTCAAATTTTCTAGGTTTTTTTTCCTTGAAGTTCTTTGTATTCATGTGTGCCCCAGAATCTCACCTCCCTAAAGACCTTCATGTACTTGCCATATCTCCTTAGACACACCTCTTGCTGTGACAGCTAGTGAAATCATCTATAAAATGTCCTTCAGCTGGGATCTGCCTGGTGATTTGCTGAGGATTAGACTGTCCATATGGGATTTGGGGAGAAAAAACACAGAAATGAAATCCCATCCTTGTTACTTAATGCCCGGAACATCAATGTGAATTATCGCCGCTGTCGCTCCAGTCACCTGGCCAAAGTAGTGCTGGCTTCCTCTGTTGTCCACACTTTCTGTTCTGCTTTCCACACTGGGATTTCCGGAGGAAGTCACTGTGAGCTGCTCTGGGAGGGGACGGTCAGGTCTCACCTTCCTGATGTTATGTTACCTGCAATTATTTGATTTTTCTCTCTCATTGTTGTAAATTATTTGCCATTTTATTTACTGACTTCTCGATCACTTGCTTGCATTAGTTTAGCTACTGAATTTTTGTGTCATATTTTGAGTTATTACTATTTGAAATTGCAATGTGGGTGTTGTTTCTCAATTTGTCCAGCCTTTGTCATTGAAATCCCTTTCAGTTGGATGGCGCCTATCCTTGTGTTTATGTGTTAGGCTTGAATAGGTTCCTTCCGTTTTCTCTTTTGAATTCTTATTTACATTCTACCACTTTTAAGTGCCTTAGGCTCACTCTGTGTACAGGCTGCCATATTTTTATAACTCATTTCTCCAAGAGGTCTAGAGATTAATGGTTTACAATTAATCATGGTATAGTAATTTGGTTATCATTTTCAGTTAAGATAACACCCCAAATCTTTTCATTTCAAATTCATCACAATAGTTATTATTCAATACGTGTCACCAGTTAGGTTAGAAGCAATAAGGAATATGGTAATACGAAACTTAATTAGAAAAAAATGTATTTATTGAAATTAAGCACCCTGCTTTATAGATTCTGAGATTTTGAGCTATTGATTTTAGACACAATGATCACAATGTGCATTGTTCGTAAGAATCTTACACTTCATTACCTTGAAGAGTTTGATTTCCATGATTTGTACATTTTGAGAAAACCATGCCATTGTTGCACAGTGTGAGACAGTGTGTGCACTTCACTGTTGCTTCCCATGGTTTCTAAGTCCAAACTACATTTAAATACAACGTTAAAAGAATTTGATGCATCAAAGGTGGTATTACCATATATATTCACTGTTCCATTAGTACAAATATTAGAAAATATTACTGTTTAATGGTAAATAAGACTATAGATCTCTTGCACTGAGTGTTGATCTAGGTTTATATAAACACTTAGCTCCCATATATTTTAATTTAATTGAAGTTATAACAAGTCATTTTCTGCTGTTACTTTATTTTTTCTTCTACTTTATTGATATGTATGCATGGGATACATAATATTTACATTGAACTTTTGTGAATATATATCTTGTCAAAATTATAAATCCTTTCACTATCACTTTTGACCCACCCACATTCTCCCCTGCCCCACTAGTTTCCATTACCCACCCCCCGACTCAGTTCTATAAAATGACTGTAATCTGGGTTTCTCGTATCAGAGAAAGCATTTGATATTTAACCTTCTCTATTTGACTCACGTCACTGAACATAATGCTCTCAAGTTGCATTCATTTACCTACAAAAGCCTCCAACCTGTCTGTATTTATAGATGAATAGTATTCCACTGTGTATAAATACCACAATGTTTGTATTCACTGGTCTGTTGATGGGTACTCTGGTATTGTCGGTTGTGCTGCTATGAACATGGGCATATCTATATCTCTGTTACATGATACTTTAAACTCTTTTGGGAAAATTCTCAGAAGAGGTATCTCTGTATCAAAGGGGATATTTATTTTCTGCCTCTTGAGCAGTTTCCACACTGCCTTTTGTGGTGGCCGTACCAGTTGACAGTCTCATCAGCAGTGTAAGAGGACACTGCCTTAGCAGAATCGTGGCCGTTTGGGTTCTTGATATACACTAGTAACTCTGGGAATAGATAATATCCTGGTGATGTTTTAATTTGCCTTTATCTAAAGGTTAAGAATGTTGAAGGATTTTTCTTACATTTAGTGGTCATTTGACCTCTCTCCTCTGAGAATTTAGCATTTATTTTCATTGCTGTTTTTACTCGGGTCTTTGAATTTGAGGGATCTGTTTTCCTTCAATTCTTTGTATATCCTAGTTATTAACCTCCTATCTCAGCTACAGGTGGTGAATTTTTCCCATTCTGTCAATTGTCTCTTTATTCCTGTCGATAATTTTCCTTGCCATGATTCTGCCGATGTTATTTCCTTTGCATTGAGTGTCTTATTAAGAAAGCCCATGCCTGTACCTATATCTTTTAGATTTTTGCCTAATTTGTCTTCCAGAAGCTTCAGTATTTTGGTTTTAATATCTCAGTCTTGGTGCATGGTGACAGGTGTGTGCCAAGATCATTCTGCTGCAGGTGGATCTCCAATTTTTCCCAGCACCATCTGTCGAAGAGGCTGTCATCTACTTCAAGGAAATTTTTAGATTTCTTCTCTGACTTCTTCTGTGACCCTTTGTTTGTGCAGTAGAAGGTTGTTTAGTCTCTATGTATTCGTATAGTTTCTGCTGTTTCTTTAACAGTTGACATTGAGTTTTATTCTACTATGGTTTGAGAGTACACTAGGAATTCTTTTAATTCTTTTATACTTGTTTAATCATCTTATGAGCTATTTTATGATTTATTCTAGAAAACATTCCATGTGCTGTTGACAAGAAAGTGCATTCTGTTGATGTTGGGTGGAACACTGCAGGTATTTGTTAAGTCCAGATTTTCAATATGGTCATTTAACAGTTGCATTTTATTGTTGAGGTTTTTTTGTCTAGTTGATCTATCTTTCTGTGATTGTGAAGTATTAAAGTCCCCTGCTATAATTCTATTGGGAGCTATGTGACCTTTCTAGTACACTAATTTTCATTTTATGTAAGTGGGTGCTCCAGAGTTAGAAGCCTGAATATTGATAGTTGTGATTCTGTCCTGTTCCATTGTTCCCTTCAGCTGCCTACAGTGTCCCTCTTGTCTCCACTGATCTGCTTTGGTCTGATGTCTGCCATGTCTGGAAGTAGTATAGCTGCCCCTGGCTGTTTTCCAGGTCCAGTTACATGAAATGCTGAATTCCATTCTTTTATTTTCAATCTATGTGTTTCATTATGGGTAAAAAGTAACTCCTGTAAGCATCAAATTGTTGGGATTTATTTTGATCCAGTTAGACAAACTGTGGTTTTTGGGGGCAAGTTGATACTATTAACACCCAATGTTATTATCATGGTGTAGATTCTGTGTCCTGCCATCGTTAAGATGCTCCACCCTTAACTGCTTGACCTACTCTATTGTCCTTTCTTTTCCTCTGTCTGTTATTCCCTTTCTCTGAGGCCTTGGGTGCTGTTGGTCTCTCTCTAAGATTCCCTTAGCTGTTTGGCAATGCTGGTCTATGGGGCTGTAAATTTCTTTAGGTTTTATTTATCATGGAAAATTTTAACTTCTTCCTCTATTTAGAGAGATAATTTTGATGAACATAGCAGTCTGGATTGATTCATGCTCTTTTAGCACCTGGATAATACCATGATCTCCTGGCCTATAGAGTTTGTTTTGAGAAATCTGCAGCTATCCTGATGAGCTTGTCTTTGTAAGCTGCCCTCTGGTTTTTTTTTTTTTTTCTTATAGCTTTTATTATTCTCTCTCTGTGCTGAGTCTCTAGAAATTTAAGTATGATGTGTCATGGGAAGGTTCTCTTGTGGTCAAAGTTGTTTGGAGTTCTAAACATCTGCAGTAGTTCACTGTTCATTTCTCTCTGAGATTTGGAAATTTTCTTCCACAATTTCATTGCACATGACCTTTAAGCCTTTTTTTTTTAGTCCTCAGTTTGTTCTTGCAAGTCCACAATTCTGAGACTGTTCTCTCTGCATCTTCCATCAGCTCTAGTAACCAGTATCTTTCTTGTTTTTTTCTTGTTGTTGTTGTTTGTTTGTTTGTCTCTTTTTTAAGTCCTTATTCACCGTATGCTCCCCACATTATCCACTTTATCTTCCAGATATGACAAGTTTCTTCAAGGTGTTCTAGCTGTTTATTTGTTTTTTTACTATGAGTTTTTCAGATCTTGAAGTTCAGCTTTCATTGTTTCTACAACTCTGCCAAACTGTTCACTAATTTCTTGACTTGCCTTCATTATCTGCTTATGTGTTCCTTATGTTCCTCTAGCTTCTTATTAGTGGTTCTTGCTACTCTGGATATGTCTGCTGTGAATTCACTGTGCATGTCTTTTATGTCTTGTGTGAGTTTCTATGCTCAGAAGTTAGCATCCCTATTGTCTTTGCTATCGGTAGGTGATGCTATTTCATGTTTCCTGGTATTGGTACCCGGGGTGTTAATCCTTTCTGTAGGTGATTTATTACCTTGTTTCCTCATGGCTCTGTTTCAGTGAGGTGAAGCTGGTGTGTTGTTGATGGTCTCTCTCTGTATTCTAGAGATTTTCTTATAAGACGATTTTTGCTTTAAGTGCCATTTTGAGCGTTCAGGCTTTAGAATTTATGACTGTTTTCAATTACTTTAGCTATCAATTTTGAACAATGCTTAATGTTCACACTTCTGCTGAGACTCTAGTATTTTCCACTCTTGTTCGGTGAAGGAGGACCAGAATACAGAACTCTGTGGCCCAGAGACAGACTGTTTGTTGGTGCAACTTGAATATGAAGATCATTAGCAATGTCAACACCTATGTTTTGAATGAAGTTTTGTGTTTACAATATATCTGATATAAACAACTTATTAGCAGAGCCTAATAACTAATTTGACAATATAACTATTCTGTACCCAACATTAATAGGTGTGATATACATCACTATATCCAACAAAACCTAGCATTGACTGGTTGGAGTATACTATTAATATCAGTAGTATAATATACACTTCAAAATAATAGAACCCTGTATTGATTATCTAGGCTAACCCAAACCTCTTGAGATTGCCTACTCTTGTTAGGTCCACCCACTATATCTTTCAGGCAATGTGACATATATAGGCATCCATATTTGAACTTATTTTTTATTAGCTATATGCTTGTGCTGACCAAAGACTGATATATACACCCACTCCCCACTTAGTCTTCTAATCACGATCTAGACTGTGAATGTTGGTTTATATGTACATCTCTTGGTGACTTAGTAAGGGAATTTATTCATGGTGCAACTCTATTATTGGCATTAACATACATAACATAACAAAGCTTTTTCAATTAATTAAAAGATAAGTTAGGGAGAGTTGTGGATGAAGTAGAGAGAACGTTGCTTCCAAAACAGCTTAAAGATCTATGGAAAAGAGCTTAGAAAGTTAATTAAGAGAGGGAACAACTCAAGAACAAATTAGGAAATGTGGGTAGGGTAGGGAGAAAAAGGAGCAGAAAAAGAAAAAGAAAAAAGAAGAAAAACTAATATGAAAGTAGACTCTAAATTGAAAAAAACTAGATCAGATAAAAATGAAAAAGAAAGAAGAAAAGAGAGACGAAACTGAAACAAAAGAAAGGCAAAAATACGAACTGATCGACAAAGAAAGAAAGAAGGAAAAATGAAATGAAAAGAAGAAAAAAGAAAAGAAAAAAGAAAAGGCTCTGGGAGCTGGATCTCCTAGTCTGGTAGCCTTTCCTCTACCCGCTGTTTCTGCAGAATTTCCGAATGACTGTTCCTTGTTCTCAGCTGTGTCCAGTCCCACAGTGATGGCTCATGGGTCTCATCAAGGTCTACTGGGAACCTCTGGGATTCCCAGAACCCGGTGCCTAGTAGAGGTGGAGCGTGTCTAAGTAAAGCCTCCTGGAGATTTCTGGGTCTCTCAGAGCCAAGTGCCTTTTCGGCACAGGTGCTGCGGGCCTGGTACTCATGGGGTGTCTGAACGCAGCCTCCTAGGAACCCCCAGATACCCAGAGGTGGGGCCTTTTTTCTGCTTTACCTTCTTAGGAGAAGTTAGTCTTAAAATATTTATTATGTAAGTTTTTAAAATTTAAAAATAATATCTAATTTTATAGGTTTATTATAATTATTTAAATCATAAGTCATCATTAAATTATTATCTCCAGTATAATAAAACATACTTGAAAATAAAGCACATAATGATAAGTCTACTCTTTCGTAAACACTAACCAATTTAGTACTATAGTGTAGGTACTATGCAGCACATACGTATAAATTCTCTTAATTAATTATAGCTATAGCTTATAGAAAGAAACAATATTTTCTGAAAATACAAAATACAAGTGACAAACCAAAGTAGGGGTTATCTTCATTTGTAAGGTGTATTAACCTTCATGAAATGTTCTTCAGGTGTGATATTTGTTTAGTTTAGCTTTAATATTTAGTAAACAGTAGGCTGCAGAAGTTGTGCATGGCCTTTCATATAAAAACATCAAGTTTATAAACTTTGTATTTAAATTTAGGAGTTATGGGACACCATGTTGTCTAATTATGTAGTTTCTGAAATAAGGCTGATAAGCATTTTATTCCCCGAACTGTCTTTGCCAGCTGTTTTCACTGTCAGTAATGCATCTAAAACTAGACTTGCCCTTCATATCTGCATAATGAGAATACAGTGCTACCCTTAGGACACTACGGAGGTCAATGATGGTATCTGAGTACTATAAATTATCACCATATTATCTAAAATTAACCAGGCAAGGAAATTTAGGAAGCCTCCTTAGATATTTCAGGATTCCATCCGAAGATCTGACAATGGATATACTCATTGTAACTAGTAGACAACAAGGTCTGCTTTGACCTCTTCTACATGTTAATTACATAAGTGACAGAAAAACGCCATGGGATACTCATGCCGTGTGGGGTAATATTCTATGTTTAGATACTTGCATTTGGCCCAGAGAGTGTAAATGAAGGCAACGTGATTATAGAACCTGAAGGATATTTCAAAGTGTCTAGCTTTATTTCACCAGCATTACATTCTGATGAACCCTAATTAATATATCTCAATTACTTTTGAAATATCTATATTAATCATCTCCTTGAAAAAATATCTTCTAAAATGCTCAACTTTTGCTTTGCAATCAAATCCAAGCTTTAAAAATCATTCTTATCAGATTTAGCATTTGCATTTTCCTCAGATGTAATAAAGGTGGAGATGTGCTATTGGGGCTTTGTTCTGATTCTGTGCTACTATGTCAGCCATGGCTTCAAAATGTACTAATGCCTGGTGTACCAGGCAGGCCTTTCGTGTTTCACGTGAACTTCCAGTGAACCTGTGGTTCCCTCCAAGCAGCAGAGGACCGTTCAATATGCATACGCTTGGGTATTGATGGAGGAGGAAGCAGCTGCTCTATGGATTCCTCTGCTTTTATTGTTGTACTCATATTCACGGTTCGAGCCAAACAGGTTCTTTTCAAAGTTAATGCACTCAAGTGGATGCCCGGAAAAAAAAGAATGTTGTGAAAGCCATCATAAATCTTGTTATAGACTACAAGATTTTTGGCAATATGCGTATTCAAGTAAAAGGGTTTTTTGTTGTTGTTGTTGTTGTTGTTGTTGTTGTTGTTGTTGTTGTTGTTATTTGAAGTTAAAGGCATTGTTTGTAGGTTGATAAATGGCATGTGTACCAAACCCATTTTTGTGTCACTCTTATGCACAATTAGCTTTTAGCAAAGAAGTTGATGTCTATATTGCCACAAAGTTTTAACTGGAAAACAGAATTTATGCCTGCAAGCTTCTTTCTCCTTAGGAATAGAGTTGACGTTTTCCATACCTCAGTAGTGGAAGGATAACCCAGCACTGACTTGTGAGAGTTTCAGTAAATACATGGAAATACATGGTGGACGAGTAACTAATTCGCTGTTTGATTGAGAAAAGGAGATAATAGATTAGTGGGGTTGGTTTTGGGGGTTTTTGTTTGTTTGTTTTTTCCCTAAAAGTTGTGATCTAGACCTGGTTTTGTGAGCAACTTCTACGTTTTTCTTCTTTTAGGAGGAAAATATCAAAATATTAAGAACCATGAGCGGTTCAGAGCTCACTAAGCAATCACAACAGAAAAACAAGACTGAGACTGTACAGCCATCACAGCCATCTACCAAGTGGTGGTGCCAATGAGAGGCCGTGGTGACAGGACATCCATCTGAGAAGGGCTTTGTGTGGACTGTTGGGCTGTTTAGAAGTGATGTTACAATCATCTCAGTCCTCATAGGACTCGCTAGTGGAATGACACGACTAGGCTAGGTAAATGTGAACTAACAAAGTTACCACAAGGCGTCAGTCACAGAGCAGACTCAAAGTCCAGAAGAGTCACTCACTCTGTAGACAAACTAACTGCCTTAGAAACCGGCTCCTTATTCCCTAGTAGAGTGTTCATGGAGGTGTGTGTGGGGGGGTGTAGTTCCATAAACCATTACAGGCTGAGGACTTCCTATTTCACAGAGCACAGCACGTGGGCCATCTCAGAAATAAAGACCTCACCCCTGTGAGCACCTTCTATTTAATTTCTAAATCTGGGTAATTCTAATGCTTCCCAATGTTATTGGTCATTTTGGCATGTATAGATTTCTCACTGATAAGTTAGTCATATTTTATAATTAATGACTTCATGACATATTAAATTATTTCTGTTCAAGTAACTATTCTGTTTCCTTTCTTCAAGTGAGCCTAATTAATACATGTTATTGTAGTCAGTGGTATTTAGCTATTGGTGTTGCCATTTTTTTCCATTTTTAAAAATTTTATTATGCTTCTTCAGTAGATGGTAGCTCACATTTCATGAAAATGACAGCTTAGCATAGTAATGTTAAAGTTATGCAGTTAACTGATGGTACTAGAGCTAATATATTTAAATGATATTAAAACAAAATTATTCATGATTATTTCGTCAGGGATGTGTTGTTAAATAGTTAAACATGGGCTGGGGATGTAGCTTAGTAGTTAAACCAGTTGCCTAGCAAGTGAAAGGACTTGGTTCAATTCTCCAGTACCATATAAGGTGGGGATGGTGGTACATTCCTGTAATCCCACTCTTCAGAAGGCTGAGACAGGAGGATTAGGGTAAATCAAGCCAGCCTGGGCAACACAGTGAGTTAGGACGAATTTAGACCACTGAACAAGATTCTATATCAAAAAATAAAGAAAGAAATAAACAAAACAGTAAAACATGAAATAGGAAGGAATGTATTTGAATTTTCAATTGTGAAAAATAAAATTTGATCAAAAAAGGTTAAAATCATGAAGATTTACAAATTATTGGAAAACATCACTTTCTTATTGTTCTGAAAATTTTTTGTTTAAGTATACATACAAATACCCTTGTGTAAATATATTCAGGTTAGTTGACAGACAAACTTTCATTTCTAATGAAAGAAAAATTAGAATCACAGCGCAGTCCAATCTCGATCATATTTTCAGAATAAAACATTTACTATATTATTCTTCATTTAAGCATAAGTGTGTTCTTCTAGCACGTATGATCCAGTGACATAAACTTTTATTTACAATGGAATGAATGCAGATATTGAAAAACACATTGACAGTCTAAAATCTATTGGAAATGACTATCAGTCTGTGCAGTGCTGCTGTGACAGAGTGCTGCTATCTGAGGATATTTAATGAACAGACTGTGACTGTCTCATAGGTTTGCAGGCCAGGAAATCCAAGTGCTGGCGCCTGGTGAGGGTCTGCTTGTTGCATTTTAAAGAGACGGAAGATAAGGTAAGAGGGAAGTCAAGTCCATCACCCAGTCCTTTTTTTTTTAAACCCTAACACATTAAACCCACACTTATGAATGGTGCCCTCAGGATCTAGACAGGACTTCGAAGTCATCCCTCTTCCCTCTGTTGAAGTGACAACTAAATTTCAGTATTAGTTTAGGCAAACTTTCAAAACATAGAAATATGTAATGGAGTTATATTTTAAACATTAATTCGAAGCAGCTATTAATTTAAATTGTAATCATAATTCTGTTTGCAGTGAAGATGCACTAGCAAATATTAGGAGAAAATATTTAGACAGAACACTTTGTATTACTTGAGAATTTTGTTTTAGAAACAAAAGTGTGAATGACAGAAAACTTTCTGTAACATAAATATTTTCAATAGGAAGCTGTGCTACTCCCCATATTAAACAAATATTTTGAAAAATATAGCTTGTAGGAAATACACTGGCTTTAGTTTTTACTTAGAAAAACATTTAACACTTTCTTACTGTAGATACCACAGGCTCAACACCACTGTTCCTTGATGGAGATCCACATTGAAAATGACGCACCTCAGTAAAGACACAACTTAGCATTTTATAAGCATTTTTTTAAAAGTAAAATTTACAATGAGTTGTAATTATGTATTAATGATCAGACCATTTGTGCAAAAAGTGAAACAGAAGTCATTCATTTCATAAAGCCAGTGACATGTTCCTTAGAGTGGCAGGTTTGGATGCAAGTAATTTACAGTTGCATTTAAATTGTATTTTATTCAATACATTGCCTGGCTTCGCCTATTCAAATGCTGTAACAAAAGGTATGCGATTACACCAATTATGCAAAAACAGCCATTACTAAAACTGACACAAAATTGTTGATTTGTGGGTAGTGATGCTTCTTTAATGGAGCGTGTTAATGGAACTGAATTCTATTCAGGAATGTCATTTGGTGCCACACCACTTTTTATTATGCTTAATTACTGCCAAACATAAAACAGGAAACAGTTTCAATTGAGTCTTAAATTAATCAAAACTATGTTGCAAACTTTTTGATTTGTGATTCAATACAAAATGTAGAAAATAAAATTGAAAGCACCCCAAGGGCCTCTGTATGTTTTGGCAAGTAAGTTGATAGATAGTGGTACAAAGAACATTAAAATATGTAAATCTGAAACCATCTTCATTTTACCAAGACTGGAAAATAAATTTACACGGCTTGTTTTGTTTAATTTCTTTGTAAAAAAATCTTTCCTTAATTGTGACGTATTTGACAGAACATGGTTGATATATATCTTAATATATTTTGATTTAGAGGAACATTTATTTTTATACCTAAAAAAATCCACATGTATTTTTAATGTATGAAAAATAAACACTTAAATCAGAAAAATATATACTATTTTGCCATATTACATAAGAATTAAGTCACGCTATACTTTTGAACTGTACTTTATTATGTAATTAATAGAATGTACGATATATTGATTGGGGTAATGACTTGCAATTTATGCATACTATCTCATCTTGCATATTAGCTGTAACATGAAAATCAAAAATCATTTCATCAGACACTTAGATTTCATTTTCACAACTGAAAATTCTGTGAAGGAAAAAAAGAAAACTTTTGTGTGAGTGTGTATGTGTGTGAGTGTGTGTGTGTGTGTGTGTGTGTGTGTGTGTGTGTGTGTGCATTTATCCCCACAATGAAAATATCTGTGGCTTATCACACACTTTTTTTTTGTCCTTGAGACTGCATGTCATTCCATGGTGTTAAAACATGAATTAATATGGACACTATGTATCTCAGGCTCATTTTAATCTCTTTATATATTATATCAATGTCTCGTAGTGTTTAGAGTTAAGTGATACCTGAAGCCATTACTTTTTTTCTATCAGATATATACATTTTTCTTGAACATTTATGGTAAATTCATGTCAGAATATTAATTTATAAATAAATGGTTGGCTGTTTAAAATGTGAATGACTCTTGGAAATAATAAAAAATAAATCATGGATTCTCTTCACTATTTTTTCTAGGACCCTAATATTTTTGTTTTGTTTTATTTTCAATCGTTCATAAATGAAATTCTTGTTCATTCAGTTAAATTATTATTTTTTCTTCTTTTGACAATGC
Source organism: Ctenodactylus gundi (assembly GCA_004027205.1). Taxonomy (NCBI): domain Eukaryota; kingdom Metazoa; phylum Chordata; class Mammalia; order Rodentia; family Ctenodactylidae; genus Ctenodactylus; species Ctenodactylus gundi. Next base: position 198,951 of record PVKB01000645.1, on the reverse strand, counting down.
CATTCTCGGTGATACAGAACATCAGTGATAAATAAGTACCCGGTGACGGCCAGGCGGCGGGTCCCCGCGGTTGATGATAGTGGCGGGTGTAGGGTCTCCTGCAGGGCAGGGCTGGATAGAAGCACCACGATCAGATACAATATATCCACCATTGCTGCCCACTCAGTCTTTCTGCATTTGTTGAATCTGCAGGGTCTAATTTTCCCTAACCATATTACAAACAATATATATATATATATATATATATATATATATATATATATTTTTTTTTGTTTTGTTATCTTTCTTTTAGAAATTGCAAGGATGTACACACCATTTCAATGTTTAAGGACAGTTATTAAAATCAGGCAAATATCACCTGCTGCCCAAAGAGGGGCTTAGGATACTCACACGGTACTCGGTTTTCAAAACCATGTGCTCAATGTGTGGTAATATTTTAAATATTTTATAATTTTTTATTTTTGTATATTGATGATACATATTCGTTTAGCCAGTAATTGTCGACAGCTGGGGATGTGGGCATGTACACAAGTCGTGTTTTCTTTTTTTTTCCTCTTTTTCCCTCCCCTTCCTTCCCCCTCTTTCATCACAGTGGAGAGATCCACCTCACTCTTTTCTATAATCTCTCTCTTATTTTGTTCTTTTGGTCATTTCTATTTTGAGTTTCTCATGTAAGTGAAAACATGCAGTATGTAACATTTGGTGTTCAATCTGTTTGTCTAAACATGTAAAGCCTTCTTTAATGGCTTCAAAGGCAATCGATTTATAGGCTTATAGTTGACAATACATATTTGTGCAAATTTGAAAGACTTATTAATAAAATGGACTTCAGCAGGGAGATTTCTAAATATTTATGGTTCAATTAAGTACTATTAGACATCCAGTCATGATTTTATCTAAAGTATTTTATTTAAGTATTTATTTATTTTATTTTATTTTATTAACTACACACTATATTTTAAATAATATATTTATTTATCTGTGGCGATTTTTTCATGTTACTGTAAATATTTAGTGGACAAACTATTATTTACTTTGAAACAATTTCCGCTTGCCTTTCCCGCCTTGGGTGCGTCCTGTTCTTGCGTTTCTGCTCTTGCATCGCTGGCTCCCAGAGCTTGTGCTAATGTCCTGAAGTAAAAACGTCGCTGGTTACACTTTGTCGGAGTCCTTCTTACTTGCGGGTACAAACAATTTGTCTACCAGCTTTTGTCTAAATTGTGCTCTGAGATATGTGCTGTGCAACTGGAAAATTGATGCAGCAGCCATAGTTCAAGCAGTCAGAGGATTTTTCTTATTACATCTAAACTGTTACTAAATGTTTGATGTTATTTTTTAAATAACACTTAAAATTTCTATCTCAGGTCAGCAGATTACATTTTAGAGGAGAGAAAACATATTCCCCATCTTGTTTTTTCTATATAATTGTACATGCATAGAATTATCTACTTACCTCATTATTTTTACATTCTACTCATTTTAATTTTGTGATTCTTGTCATGTGGTCTTTCTTCCAATTTTTTTAACTTAGGCATTGAACTGAGAAGCAACTTTGATATATAGAAAGTCACAGAATATGACTATACCTTAATTTTCCTCCTATTTCTCTTGAATTTAACAAAGTAGATCTCCAAGTCCAGCCCATAGAACTTAGAACTACATGAGAAGTAGAGGTTGTACTTCTGTCATAGTGAAACCTATTTTTTCCTGAAATTTTTCTTATTTTGCAAAATTGTGTAATAAAGTGAATAGAGAGTAAAAATACTACTGGGACAAATTAATCAAAAACACACAAAAAAAGACTAACAAAACCAATAAAGACTTTAATTTGAATAGAACTTCAGAATTTTTAATACCTGCTAAATACCTAAACAGAAAAATTTAGGGTGAATTAGGCTGTTAATTTAAATCGAACTGAGCAGAAGGAAATGTAGTACATGAATCAGTTCATGAAAAGGAGATTCAATAGTCAGTCACAGGTAAAATTGTGCTGAGTATCATACAGTCATCAGTGAGACACAAATTAAAATAATATAGTTTCACTGCACAGCTACGAATGTGATTAAAATTAAAAGGACTGATAGTGTTAGTAACCGAGATTGGTAACAATGTGAGGTACTAGAAAATGCCGTACCTCGCGTGTGTTTGTATAACTTAGCATAATCACTTTAGAAAATTATGCAAAATTTATGTTTTAAGATTTAAACTCTAACTAAATTTCTCATGTGTTTACTCTGTTATCCAACAATTCTGTTTCTTACCATATTCTCAACAAAAGTGTCAACACACACCAGCATATATATATATATATATATATATATATATATATATATATATATAAAGTTGCTTTTTGCAGAATAATAAGTACTGGACAAAAATTGAAACACCTCAGGGAGCCATCCACAGCAGAATGGTTAATTATTACAGTAATATTGTGAAAAAAGATAAACTGCAAATGAATATTGGTAATCGAGAGCAAGGGGCCATACCGTGTGTGGGTTTCTGGAAATGAAGCTGAGCAAAAGATGTCAGACCCAAGTCATGCATTGCACTGTTACAACGACAAACATTTTTAAGAAGTACCCACATGCATGTCTGAAGACTTACCTTGGGAAGAGCAGTAAGGAGAGAGAACCTGTTTTAAGGTAAGGAACTCTCCTTTAAAACGTAGGATATTCTTTGCATCAAAATAGAGGTGATCCAGAGAAGGAAAAAAGGACAGTAGTTAATTGTGTCTGAGAAAACAGGAGGCACCCACCAGCCCTAAGGTGAGCTTCTGTGCCGTCCTGAGTGTGTGGGATTGCGGGGCTGCACTCTACCGCTATGGGGGCAGCGCAAGTCTGCAAGACTAGTACTGCGGTTGCTCAAAGTTTGATATGCAGCTAGCTCCAGAAGACAGCACAACTGTACCCGGGTTTCTCCCAGCCTCCGCTCATTTGCTGATGCCTCCTATGGGAAGGAAGTAACTAAACATCAGGTGACCAGGACACGTGGACAGGAAATACTTTTCTAAAAACACCGAGGACGGAGAAGAATAGATTTGGACCCTAAAATAAATAACTGCTACAGGGACCCAGCTGCACTCCAAGTGTTTGGTAAATTAAGTCATTGTAGTTGCAGTACTCCTGGTGGCACACTAAACTATATATCAAACTATAACTATATATATTTAAGTAAATCTCTTTTGAAAGATGGATGAAGGAACCAGAGAAAGCAAAAAGGCCCAGATCTCTCAATGGGTGCTGAGTGCTCTAACCCCCCCAGACACTACTGCCACAAATGACATTGACACTAAGAACCCCATAATTTAGGGCAATGGGGGACTACATAAAGGACAGTCATAGAACAGAAGAGCAACACAGGAATGGGGAACTGAAATTTTGTGAAAACATTGTAAATTAGACTTTTATTTTCTGGATTATGCCAGGTGAATAATATTTAATCCATCTTCCCGGTTTCTAAAAACAGGATTTTTACATTAAAAAAGAAATATTGTCTCATGTTAAAAGAACTCACAAGAAAGACAGAAAATTTGCAAGATCAACGGAAAAAAAAAAAGAACTTGCAGGTCAGCATGGTGCAACCTGACGGGAAGATGGTTGCTGGGCGTCCTTGGCATGGCCACAGTCTTGGGGGTACAGAGAACATCATCTGGCCTGCTCGAGTTGGGAGCTGGAAATGAGACTCAGACAAAAGTCAAAAACACCAAATGGAACATTTTGATCAAGAATGAATTGTGGTTGTTTAAGTCAAACTTGAGATTTGGCCTTTAAATGCAGCCTGTGAAGTTTCAACACTGATTCCTCGGTTAAAAACTTAGGATACATTGTTAAATTTTCTGTGTTGTCAACGCTTACTGAATTTCATCAGTGGCAATAACCCAAATGGTGCCATCTTTCCATCCAACACGTGCTGTGCTTCAGGTTGTTGCTTCACTTGAAGCTAAAGGTAAAAATGTGTTTTTGTATTAATAATAAAGATTAATGCTGCAGCCTACAAAGAAGTAAGAGATTCTACCGTGAATGTTGAAGATAACTCTAGTAAAAGGATGAATCTGAGAGATAAATGTAGGCTATTAAGATCGTCTGCTCTAGAATGGAAAGGTGCTTGTTTCTAAAGCTCATTTCAATAAATATCTTTAAAATATTTCATTATCTAGCTTTCAGATAGAATTAGAATAAACGACATGTTTATACTTTATTTCATCTTCTTCCAAATAAACCATAAGCATGAAATGGTTTAGGCCATATAGACGGAACGCAATTTATTTCAGTCTTCAATATTTCTTTATCACAGCAAGAGATGAACCCCAGTTTTAAAGTTCACAGCAGAAATTCTTCAGATAAAATATGTACTGGGAGCTGCAGATATTACATTTTTCATTTGACTTGACTAAATTGTTAAGCCCTTTCTTAGATCGATTTTTCTAGCTTTTTGATTGATTTGAAATAAAGCATTTCCATTAAAATCTGGAAAAATACCAAGGTAACTTGTACTTGAATTTTCAATGAAGTTACACTATCTATAGCTTTTCTGGTTGTTCTAATTTGCAAACTATTAATTTTTGAAGTTTGTTTAATAGCTATTGTTTTTTATAATTATATACTCTATTAATATTCTGAATTTTTGCTTTGAGATTTTACCTAAAAAATGGTAACCTTACGTAGATTCTGATACTAAAAATAGCTAATACTCCTTAAGGTTGCTTGAAGGTTTTTCTTAATATACATTAATATTTGCTCCATATGTTAACTGATGGATCCTTAATCATACAGCTTCATACACATTTTACTGAAGAGAAAACTGGTTAAGAAGGGTTAAATAACTTGCCTGAAATATATTTGTGTAATAAATAATATATGAAGTCATGAATTTTAACTACAAACCCAGGTTCCTTGACAATATGTTATCTTATTTATGGAAAAATATAATATCGACAAACTGCCTTTGGGCATGAACTTAGAATAAAGATGTTTTGAATGCTCTAATTAGAGCTTGAACTTATCAACAATAGTAAACAGAAAAAAATCAGGAATAAATATATCCAAATGCTTAGTTTAATAAAGATATTTTTTCGAATGTTTAGCTTAGTGAAGATATTCTTTATGAAAATTCCCTTGTGGTTGTCTCTCACCATTAGTAAAATTAATTTGGGTATCACATATGAAGTGTTAGGTAAAAGAGCATTAAGCATGCAAACACGTAGGCCAAAATTGTTCAAGGACAAAGAAAATTGAATTTTTATTATTGATGAATCAAGTAATACCATTGACCAAAAAGTAATAGTTCATTTTCAAATTACATTCAAATGACACACACACAATTGTGTAAAATTAAATGAATGCTACTGACAGCATCCTTATAAAGATAGAAAAAGTACACACAAGAAAAAACAAACTGCATTATTTTTGGTTCTTTCAAAAGACATAATTTACAGATTTTATTACAAAAATGTCTATTAGGAAGGCCTACAAATACAAGGATAGAGGTGGTCCAAAACGGCTGCTCAGCCGTGAAGTAGCTCTCCCATCCGGGACTGCAGGACAGCCGGTGAGGTGAGAGTCTGCTGCAGATCTCGCGTGAAGATCGGCGACTGAAGAGCAGCGATGGGCAGACAGGCACAAGTTGAGACAGGAGCGAATCTGTGCTGACGATCTGCGGTGTGTAGCAAGTCAGCGTCCCTAGACAATGGCAGAGGTGAGAGCTTTCCCAGAGGAAGAAACTGTAACAAGCTTCTTTCTTCCTTCCTTTTATACCCTTGGAGTTCCAGTTGGCCCTCCCACAGCTGGGTGGGTGCTCTTCTCTCATTGGCCAGCCCACAATGACTGATACTCTAATCCAGACCAATTCTTGATCCCCAAACTAAGGGTGATGACAAATCCTAATCCTAACGGAGATGTGGGTCCTAATTCCATCAAGTTGACATAATCGCACCAATGGACACATAAGCGTGACTTAATTGTTCTGTAAATTATTTTAACACACTATTATTGAGTAGCATTTATTCATACTAATTTCACATATTTATTTTTATTGCTACATGAACACATAAAACTGTACTTATTAATGAAGTGCTATGTGTAATTTTGATACATTCATGAGTTGCATAATGTTCATATCAGGTATATATATATATATATATATATATATATATATATATTAATAATATTTATAGTATGTATAAATAATATATATATCCTTAAGATTATCATTTCTTTATACCAGATAAAGTGAAAATCTCTACAAAACACAATATGATGTAATTATCTACAGTTGCCCTGCTATCCAGTAGCACAGCCGAATGTCCTGTGCTTTCTTAACGTGACTTGGCACCTACTCACCAGCGCTTTTTCTCTCCCCTGTTCCCTCCTCTCTCAGGGCCTGTCAACTGCCACTCTGCTCAAAATGTCTATCAGATCAGATAGATTTTAATATTGCACATATGAATGGAGTCATGTGGTACATGAATTTCTGGGTTATTTTACTTAACACAGTGACCTCCAGTTACATTCATGTTATTGCAAATGACAGACTGTTACTCTTTTATGGCTTAATAATATTCTATTGTGTATATTCCATGTTTTCTTTTTCTATTCTTCAGTTAATGGACACTTAGATGGCTTCTCTTTCTTGGATCCTGTGACTAGTGCTGCAGAAATATCTATTTTAAATTATTAGGGAAAATTCAATGTTGATTTTTTAATGAACTGCATTAACAATAATTACTCCTTACTGCTTTCTTATACTGAAATGATGCAGATATGTACTCAGTACTCCTTAATGATATATTTATGTTCTCACTCATTTTTGGTAATGAAAGTTTCCACTTGAATTCAGCAAACATTTTTGCATACTTTCTACTGTTTTCCAAGATATTTGCACCATATGACAAATTTTCCACAGAGTCTGTTTAAACAGTAAAAGTAAAAATCTAACATCATAAAAAGGAACTTGTTAGAAAAATTGTGGATGTGGAGTCCCACTCTCTGTTACAACTTTCAACTTTAGAATTTATTTAATTTTTCTTATAAAGTATAAAAAATTTAAACTGTGATTAAACGAAAATTTAATAGGGTGAAGACAATGTCAATGATTATTTTTTAAATTTATCATGGAGAGTTGGGCTGGGCTGGATGTAAAGACAGATGTCTTAAACCTATTATTTTTGCTAATTTTTCTTCTTTATTTTGCATCTCCTTAGAGGATAAGCTTAGAGAAACTTTATTGCAATTTAGAGCTAAAACAAAGTCTTATTACTGAATTTTTATGTTAATATAATGTCTCAATAGAAATAAAAGTACCAAAGCCAAGCAAGAAGCAGCCTACCCCCACAGAGCGCGCGCAACCTTAGGGTCACCATTCTGATTCTGCAGCGTTCTAACTCAGGCTCTGTGACTTGATTGTTTATTTCTAACTGGAGAGCTTTTGGTTTTGTGTTATGAGCTAGTGTGTCTCCCAAAGGTAGCGTTCAATTGTGTCTTATTATAGTCAGAGAGTTTTCTAACCCACCTCAGTGGTAATTACCATTGTTCTCTGCACAGCGTCCATTTAAAGAAAATATATCCAGTCACTATTTCAGAATATACAGCTCTGTAATTCTGCCTTTGGGAAGAGAGGGGTTGGTTAGTAAGTTCTGTTTTGTTTTTCTTTACTTCTAAAAGTCAACCTAAATCACTAGCTAAAATAGCTTTCACTGGAAGTTTTAAAATAACAGGGGATTCTAGGATATCCTTTTGTTCCTGTCAGAGAAAAGCCTGTATTTACATATTAATGTTAATTTTATAAGTAAAATGGACTATTGAAAAGTTTAGAATATCAATATTTTCTATGAATAATTTTATTTTATTAGCCCTTTAATTGAATAAATACCAGTTGTGTATAGTTCTGTATGAAAGACTTTGTGTTAAAAATTAAAAGTGTATTTACCAATGAAAATGTGTACTTGAATTTAGGCTTTAGATAAAGAAAAAAAACAATAAATAACGGCACCCTTTGAATCTGAAGATTAAAGACCAGCAGGAGATCAGATAAACAGAATTTTTATTTTAAGGCAATTGATGTGTTTAGTAGAGCTAAACTAAGAATTCAATAGGTGTACAACCAGAAATTAATTAAAGATCACAAGATATATAATAACTATTGTGAATCCTGAAAAGAGACCAGAAAACTAATCAGTCAGAAAAGAAGTGAATGAGTTAAGATAGGGTCATTTCCCACGTCTCCTTCAAACCTAGAAGCCGTAGAGAAATGCAAAAATGTACAGGGATGTGTTAAAAAATAGAGAGACTATAGTATGTCAAAACTAGGAGGAGTGCATGAAAGACAGAAAAACAGAAGACAGTTATCTTGGAGAAGAAAGCCACAGTTCACATGCAGCTGCAGGGTAGCACTGCTGCAGGAAGGGAAAGGAACTCCAGGTGCTCAGGGACCCGGATGGAGAGTAGCAGGTAATCACCCTTAGACAGGCCGTGACTCAGCAGGGAACCTGACAAGGGACACACAGGTGTCAACGCGTTTGTTTCCAAGTAAGAGCAGAAAATGGGGAGATTTGGTGTGGACAAATGATTACAACCTTGTTTTCTGGCAATTATTGGGAACAATCAAACACTCAGACTAAGAAAATTAATTACTTAGGTTCAGCAGATGTCCTGCCCTGTTCATCTTTAACTAATCACACAGCTTTCTGACACTTCTTCCCCCTCATAGCGAGGAAACTCCAAAATAATATTGGGTTTTTGATATATGTTGAGTTTTTCTCTCTAAAAAACCTGACATACCTATGCTACTACTATTCTTTGTTATTTTATCTTAAATTAAACATGTGGCATTAACAGAAAATTTTTAGAATGTTGTGCTTAAATAAGGTTTCTAATTATTTATTTATTTATTGCCTTCTATATGCAACAAAAAATGTGTCACACAGCACAAAATGCGTGTTACATGCTTTTCTGTTTAAAGATGTAGTGTGTGTGCTCCAGTAACACCCTAGGAAAAAGCTGGCTTTAATAAACTCAAGTGGGGTAAAGACACATGATGTGTGGCATCCCATGCCCTCAAGCTTTATGTTAAGAAATGAACGAGATAATTAAATGGATATATTCTTTTATTATTGAGATAATTAAGATTAAGTTTAAAGAAATGCTTCAAAAGAAAAGATTTTGGGGTCAAGGGGAAAAATAGTGTTAGTTATCAGAATTCTGAGTTTTTATTCCTCTATGGAGTAGCGTCAATATTAGTCAGCAACATGAATCTAGAATTCGACAGATTCAAATATAAATTTCAGATCTTCTCTACCTACATTGCATCAGATGATTCAACGGTTCTTAATTTTACTAACATTAAAATGAAAATACATGCTTTAATGAGAAGTACTGAAATGAGAATAAGTACAAATACATGATAAAGAACTGTACATATGAATCTACAGATGCCCATGTAGCCGAATGCACGTGCACATTGTGCACACACACATGCATATGTAAGGCTTTAACGTGCGTACGCTTTGCAATCATCTTTGCAAACTCTCCTGCATCTCCATGGCAACACAAGCTTTGATTGTGGAATCCCGTTCCCAGGGTGATCTTCCCTGCCTCATCTTCGAACTGACTTCTGAGTCCTTCTGGCACCACGGACATCCCAGCAAGGAGAAGTTACAGTTGCTTGTTTCCTCCTAGGGACTGCTAGCAAGCAGACAGTTGCTGATCGTCAGGATAGAACAGTCCTAGTCATGCCATTGTATCTTATACTATTATTTAGTTCTTTAAAATTTTCGGTGTGTTTATATTAATTTAATGTGTGTACATTTTACTCTTTTGAAAATAAACCCTAAAGCAGAGAGTCATCGTAATAGTTTGGGTTCTTTCAAGCACAGAATGTATAGATTTTATAACCAAAAGATCTATTGGGAAGACTTACAAATCCAAGGATAGAGATAGTCCAAGATGGCTGCTCTTCAATGGCCACAGTCGTTAACTACGAGAAAAGAGAAATATAGTAGTTCAAAGAAAGTAAATATTAAGATCCTAGTATTAAATTTAAAATGATTTTAAAGGCCAGATCCTTACAATTCTCATGTGGAAGAAAAAGTTAAAAGTGATCATTCATATAATTACATTTTTTAAGAAAAAGGAAAGAAGCAGTGGAAATTATTAACTTCTCAGACCCATCGGAGAACTGAGTTTTCAGGGCCAAGTAACAAGATTTGTTATCAGGAGACTTGAAGGTATGCTCTGTGTTCCTGGAGCAAAATCTCCGAATGCCGCTCACTGTAGAGACACATCAGTAATTTCTTTTTGGGGCAGAGTTTTGCTTTGTAGTGTATGCGGGTACTGAACTCACTCTCCAGCTTCGGCTGGCCTTGAATTCACAGCAATCCTCCTGTCTTGACTTTCCAAATGCTGGTATGACAAGCATGTGCCACTGTGCCCCCCTTACCTGAAGCTGTGCGATCAAACTCTGGACCTCGTGCTTGCTAGGCAAGTGTTCTTACCACGATACTGCTCCTGCGGACCCACGATGACTATTTTAATGAATCATAGAGGCTGAATGTGGACTAGAAGTAAAAGGAGAAACTCCCAGCGTTGGGGTTTGGATCTGAAGTGTCCCCCCAAAACGTCACATCCATAGGTATACGGTGTACTGCAGGTGAGTGGGCCTGGCTGGAAGTGGCAGAGTTTTAAGGTTGGACCTGGAGGGGTGAACACTGGTTCCACCTTTCCTCCCAGTCTAACCTTGGTTCTACTCTGTTGTTGTGAGGATCTGCTGTCTCTGGAGCACCACTTGTGCCTCTGGCTGCAGCTTTGGCTCCAGCACGTGATTCCACCACTTTCCAGCTGCCTATCCATGAATGGAACGTGCCTTTCTGAAACCACAAGCTAAAATAAATCTTTCCTCCCTGAAGTTGTGGATGTCGGGCATTGAGTCACAGTGAGAAAAAAAGCAACTAAGACATCTAGGATTTATAGACTTACAGTGTTCCCCACAGATTAACAAATGTCTGTCTCCAGAAATTCCAACATGTTCTACCAGTGAAGAGCCAAGAAAGATGCCTAATATGTACGGAAAGGAGAAGGAGACGGTAATCATGGTCAAACATGCGCGGAACTTTCTTTTTACACACAGATCATGCCTTTTGCCTTAGAGATGCAGGGTTTTCTTTCATATTTCTGCACATGACTAATACGCAGTAAGATTTTTGTTAGAAGACTTCCTATTTGAAAACATGGAATATCCGTTGCATTCTAGTGAGAAAAATAAAAGGATGTTTTCCCTACCCAAAAAAAAGTTATTGCAAAGGAGGAAGCACTGAGTCATAGTGTAATGTCAATTTGTGCCTGGTGCTGCTCTCGCTGTATCCTCACCTAACGGGTCCTTGGTTCTTGTCCAAAGAGGTAAAAATTTCAAGGAAACCGAGTAAATGTGGTACACACCGAGAAGGGAGAAGGGAAGTGAACAAAAACTATGCCTAGAAAAAATAAAAATAAAGCCACTTCTTCTGTTTGCAAGGACGTTGCAAGGCTGACCTTTATTGAAAAGAAAAAATCGCGGGATGATCTAACCTCTCACATCTCCCACACCTCACCTTCACACTAAAAGCTCTTCAGAAGATTAAAGCTGAAGAAGATGGAAGACACAGACTTTCTGAAGAGTACAGCTTAGGGGAGAACAGATAGACACAGAACACTAAGTGAATTAGATTCTATAAAATTTCTCATTCAGTATAGACAAAGAACTTGAATACGTATTTGTTTCAAAGAAATGAAAAGTGCCAAAACAAAAGCAGCAGAAGTTTAGCATCCCTCACAAATGTTCGACTTTACTGATGACAATAAAAATGAGTTGATACCCATCTCCACCACTGTGATGACTAATGTTCAAACAGAAGCAGAAAGAACTTGGGTGTGTCGTGAAGAAACTGGAAATTTTATACTCATTTGGTGGAAATGTAAGATGGTAGCACCTGTGCGGAAGATAGTGTGGTGGCTCCTCATTAGGAAATAATTATAAATATAGAAAAACCAGAATTGCCATGTAATTCAGCAGGTGAATTTCTGTGTACAAACCCAGAAGAATTCATAGCTCGGTCTCAAAGTGATCGCTGTACAGCCACGTATCATTCACAGCAGTAAAGATGTGGAGGTCACATACATAGCTATAAATGTGTGAATGAATACAGAAGCAAAAAGTGTGTGTGTGATGTAGTAACGTAGTGTTACATGAGAAGATGTTCTGGAATATGCTACAAACTGGATAAAAAATGAGAATTTTGGGTCCAGTGAGTTAAGCCTGTTACCAAAAGACAACCCTGCATAATTCCTTATACATGAGGTAATTTTAGGAAAAATTATAAAGAGAAAAGGTAAAACAGTGTTTGTCTGAGATTGAGTGAGGCAGGCTAGGGAAGCTAATATTACAAGGGAGTAGAGTTCATATTCACCAGATAGAGTTAGAAAGTGTATACTTAATATTACTGAGCCTTAAAAATTAAAACAACATAAAATAATAAACAAGTTATTTGACATATTCTCAGTAGGTATTACACAGCTGAGTTAGTGTCTTTTCATGCTAAATAGTGAGCATGTAAAGATGTGCACAGAAGTTGAATACTGGCATATGATGACAGTGAGTTTTATATGACAATTCACATAGGCATGAGATCTCAGTCACTTGTTGAATCTGGTTGCGGGGCAAGGTATTTTGTATTTGAGAGTGTGTAGAGGAGATTATCTCTGACAGTCTGGGCAGACCTCACACAATCAATTGAAGGCTGGTATCACAAAACCGAATGCTCCCTTGGGATAAGGTGAAGACATTCTATCTCAAGAACACAGCCTGCTCTGTACACAACAGGCCTGCCGCCCCTTCGTAAGCCAATCCCCCCCAATCACACACGCACACAAACACAAGAGTCAGAAAGCCAGACACATACTCCTTTTTGCATCCTTATGGAAATAAAGCATTAGTGCTCACTTGGGCTCTTAAAAGGTATACGTTTGTATTATTTAAGCATCCTAAAAATCTTACTCGTTTTTCATGTTAATATTAAATTATTTTGTATGTAAAGCTCCAAATTACCATTTACCCATTACAATTTTTAGTTAGCTTCCTCTGTTCCCTTTCTCTGTCATATTTATTGATATTTATTCATACGTTTTACTACCGCTTGGGAAAATATGCTGGAGAGTATGAACCAAAACATTAATTCTTTTGGTTGTTTTGTTTTATTACAACCACTACTAGTGCTTTCTGTCCTTGATTGTACACTATGTGAATCGTTTACCAAGACTTTGTAAAATATTTATAAAAGATACTGTAAATTTAAAATATCAAAAAGTATAATGTGAACTCTTCTCTCCATTTCCAATCTTTCCACTTCATCCCTCATCAGTTAGTTTTTGTCAATTATTTTAAAAATAAATTTCAGAGCGTTTTTGTTTTAAAAAAGGAAATATAACAACACATTATCTTTCATTTATTATAATATCCGTTGACAATTTTTATCCTTCCCTTTGTAAAGCTTGAAGTACAGGGGCTGCCAGTCAAGGCACAGATAATATCACATCATCTGATGACCCACATAATCTCCCTTTACAGATAGGCCAGCCATTTAGTGTAACACAACAGTTTGATACCAGGTTTTTGTTGTGGTTTTTGCTTTCACTACTTTGTAATAAAATGTTTGGAAGTTCATTGGTGCAGTCAAATACTATGTGTCATTTTATTTTAACAGGTTAATCATCAAACTTGAATTTTTATTCATGTCAATAATGAAAGAGAAGAGTATTTTTGCAGAGTTGGATTTTACATTTTTCTAATTATAATGCCACACAGGACCTTCCTTATAAGAAAATTGTTTTTTCTTTACTGACCAACATTTATTCGTACATTTTATCCATGTGTCCCCTGGCTTATGACAGTTATTCTTCATTTATGTTTTTAACATTTTCTGAATAATTCTTAAATGAGCTTATGAGTACAAATGGTAAAAAGCATTTCATTTTCTGGTAAATGTATCTTTCAGCATTAACAAACTAATCTGTTAACTATATGCAACAAATGTGGATTTGTAGTTAGAAATGCCTTTCTGTGTCAAAGTTATTAAAAGTCCCTCTGCTTTTTACTACTTGTTTTACAGTAACTTATACAGAATATGTATAATTATATATGTACATATGAGAATTGCTTAACTTTATATACCTTTTAATCCTTTTCTATGTACCTCTTTCTTCATTTCCTTGACAACACATCCATCCTGCCCTAAGAATCCCCTTCTAGATTCCTCTATGGCTTTGCCAGTGAGAAATATTTGTTAACTAAATACTAATTTATTATTCCTTCACTTTTTGAAAAATACATATTTTCCTATAATCATGATTTTGTCCATTCAACTTGGAGAATCAGTGCATAAACATGACCTGTATTACATTGTTTGCATTTCCTGAAAGTCGCCATGCTGTGTGATAAATCTCTCCATTTATAGCTCCTGCCTAACGGAAATCATGTTTCCTTTGAGCCCTATCAGTTTCACCTCCCTCGCCAATGGCCTGAGCTCAGAATCCTGGGAGTTCGTCTTTTATAGATTCTACATGAAAGTGAGATCACGTAGTGATCGCTTTTCGGTGCCTATTCTCTGCCACAAATGCAACAGGCTTTCCAGGTTCATCTATGTGTTGCAGAAGCATGTCTCCTTTCTGGAAAGGTCGGAAGGACGTTCCACTGGGTGTGCACACCACCCTTCCTTCTCCTTTCCTCCCTCGATGACGGTCGCAGCCTGTGCTCCAGTGCACAGCAGCGGTGTTCACAGTAGCCAAGGTCTGGCCTTGTTCTTTTCTTATCTGGATGCAACACAAAGGAGTTTCTGAAATACAGATTAAAGTCTCCAATTAAGTTTTTGAGAAAACAATTAATACTTCAGAACATCTTTTCTACTGTGAATATATTAAATACATAGCTGTTAAAACTTGGTTCTTGCTACATGTGGTGTATTTCTCTCCTTTTCTTTAGACTGGATATATTATATATAGTTTTCAAATTTGCAAGTGTTTTCAGCTATGTCTAGTATTCTGTTAAATCTGTTTCATGAATTTTAACTTCACTATCCTCTTTACTTTGAATATCTCAATTTGATTCTTATACATAAACCTATCTGAAATGATAGTCATTGTTATCTATTTTTGAACATATTAACCACACATCATTAAAAATCTATATCTAATAATTTTAGGTAGAGATATTTTCTAATCCAGCTTTAGTTACATCATTTAATGATACTGCCAATTTTCTTTTAAAGTAAGTGTGCATGAAAGAAGATAAAATTTAGTCCCAAACAGAAATATCCTCTTGCAAAACAATTGTTTTTCTCCTGCTTTTGCCACCAGTTTGATCAGTGACAAGTCATCACTATCCGGTCACAGAAATAGCTGATTTAAGAATGGTTTGAACATACCAAAAGCTGGTCCCCTTCTGGCTTTCTAGCTCAAAATCACTGGCTTTGTATAAGTGTAAGAGGCTGCTGTGTTATATGACCACATCTATTCTCTTGAAAGACTTCGATGTCAGCTCGTGCACAAAATTCCTATAGTGTTGGCTACAATTTTTTTTTTTTTTAGAATGATGCTTTAGGTTATGAAGAGTGTACCAGAAAGGACTCTACTGATTTACAATTTGAATGAAATTTTGGAATTTTTACTATATGCAATTTAGAGGAAAATAATTTAGTGAATTGTAGGCTGTGCAGTTGATGGAGACTTTCTGCAGACAGAAGATGGATGTCCACTCGAAATTAGTTTCGGATGTCAAGAATCATGAGACACCACTCAGATGGAATGAATTTGAAAATCTTTAAACTCATCAGAAAATGGCTAGGTAGGAAAGGAGACGAGAACTGGCCTGGTGTGCATATCGTGGTGGACCGGGGCTCTAGTGACAAGTCCCTTCCCAGAGAAAAGTTCTTGGTTGGGTTTCATTTTCATCCAAGTCAGGGAATAAACATAAAGTCATCCTGTCCAGCTTACCCAGGGGTAGGAACAAGAAGAAGGAAAAAAGAGGGAGACAATCTCTTTCAATAAAAATGGAACAAATAAAATAAGATACATTGTTAAGCTGAGACAAGATTACCATTACAAAAGGGAGAAAATAATTATTGTTTCATGTAATCTGCCTCACTCCTCTGTTTCTTCCTTTCTCTCACTCACACATCCATTGGTTTGAGACACAGATCTCCACTCCCTTGCAAATAAAAAATGATTTTGCAAGTCATGACTCATCTTTTAGTTGGTTGGAGTTTCTTGCCAGCTTAGAAAGGGATTTTCAGGTTTACGTAGCTCGGCGTTTCATCATAAGCCTTAAGGTGAGCGTGTGGAGGCTCGGGTTGAAGAATGAATCTGAGGGTGAGTGACAGTTGCTATAGCTGGCTCGTTAAAGCTCATAAGCTTGGAAGCATTATTTGCCACTACCTGGCAAGAGACTCAAAACGTTGTTTTTTATTAGGCTAAACCAAGGGCCCTGTGGGTAATGTCTTCGTTAGATAAAAGGAAATGCTTTGAGCTAGCAACTGCAAAATAATTCATCAAACATAGTTTAATAGCGTTCCTATACTATTATAAGTGTGTCTATTTTGATAAACCCAGCTTGAAGAAATGCAAAGTATTTGTAACATCAGGAAACTGTCCTCTTTTAACCTTTGCCTGAAAAGATCTCATTAGACTGTATTACTGTTTCCTCGTTGTGTGCCTGCTGGAAATTAAACCCATTTAATGTGATTGTGAATCTGTATCCGAGTTGCTAAAGGGAGGGAAGAATGTATGTAGAAGGGAGTATCGAAGTGGATTTTCCACGAACTTGTCCCTGCCCCAAAGGGAAAGCTGGGACTGGATCCATTGATGGGTTCCACTGCGGGTGGGTGTTTAAGGAGACCCAGTCATTGTTCCCTTACTCATGTATTTATTTACTTGTGATTATTAGGACATAGAGAACAGGCACACTACAGAATTTAATGGGCAGGTTGATCTTTCCCTGTTTTTTTTTTTCATGAGAAATCTCATTTTATCTGATATCTCAGCCTGGTGAAACAGAATCAGGGCAATACCGTTAGATAAGAGATGAATAATTCTTTCATGCTGATCACAGAGAAAAAATGATTTAGGAGAAGTGGGACACATGATATGGTTTGGAAACATTTTTAATTCTTGGGAGAGTTGTGGCAATTATTTGTATTCCTGGAGGAACTTGTAAACTTTAGCATCATTTTTGATTGCAATGTAAGTACCGTAAATGACACGTTTACATTTCCTCATTTATGTTGATTTATTTTGCAAAGTACACAAAACTAAAATAAAAAAATCAGAAAGTGAAAATCTTATAAGAATATATTTAAGAGTTTTGCTTTCAACTAATAACATGAAAGTGAATACTGTGCATGCAGACCTTCCAGAAATATTGAAAATAAATGACTATAACTAAAATGAGTCGACAAAGATATAACAAATAATCCACTCCCCTAAATTTTGGCCATCTTGTGCTAAATGCCACGCAATGCCTGTGAACCTAAGAAAGAAAACTGAACCAGCCACTGTGTACTTCTGCAATATTCAATTTTAGTATTCACTCATCTACAATTAGTAGATGTAGAAACCAGGCAGCTTACACCTAAGTACAACAGAACATACCTGTTGTACAGGAATTAGGGAAGGTGAAGCAGAAAAAACACAAGATTGGGGCCCCTATATAGAGAGTTGAAAGCCAGTGTAGACTACTAGTAAGGCTTTGTTTCACAAATAATAAATAAATAAATAAATAAATACGAAATCAAAAACTTGCTGAAATAGAGAGGAATGACACAGAGTCTTGAAAAATGAACAAGATAAGAAAAAAATGACAACAAAACTTACTTGATTCTGACATTTATTTTGCTGTAGTATATTTCTTTTTCACACAGAGTCTGAGCATATATTATCACCTCAACATCTGACAGGAAAATAATTTAAGCCCTTGAATCTAAGATTAATATTTCATTTTTAATATTTATTTTATTTTATTTTGAGACAGGGTCTCACTCTGTAGCTCAGGCTGGTTCTTAACTCACAATTGAGCCCAGGCTGGCCTTGTACTCATGGCAATCCTCCCACCTCAGCCTCCCAAGTGCTGGGATTACAGGCGTGTGATACCACAACCAGCTTATGTGGTGCTGGGGAATCGAACTTGGGTACTTAGTGCTTGACTTAGAGCTTGCGGCAAGTACTTTAACTGCTGAGCCATTCCTCCAGCCCCTATTTTTAATATTTATAAAGATAATGTGATTTGTAGCTATTGCGTGCATTCTTTGGGCTTATTATATTTTTCTGAAAATCACGAAAATTATAATTAAGAGTGAATGAAAATGTAAATCATATTTTTGGTAATGTTTTGAAGGAGTACACCTTTGTCATTTGTTATAGTCACATCTGGAATGTCCCCTAAAAGCCTAGTGTGTTTGGATGTTGGGGAACAGCTAAGGGGACTGTGAGCTAGTAAGAGGAGGGGCCTGGTCAGGAGGGGTGAGTCACATGTCAGGGAGTAGGAGTGTTTAGTAGATGATGGGTGTGTGGTAGATTTCTGGGCATGTGGCCTGGAAGGGGACTTAACCCCGAAGTTGTGGGGTGCTGGCACTTGACCTGGAAAAGGAAGATTACGAGGACAAGACAGCCTGTGATGGAAAGATGAGCCTAACAAAATTCACCCCTGCATGTTTTTCTGTGTGCCTGTCCCTATGGTTCAAAATCTTTGTAAGGGAGTTTCTCTTCCTTTGTGCCTTCCTCCCTAATGTGTGCTGAGTTCTGTGACCAGCTTGATTGTAGCTTCTGCTCCTGTACCTTGCTCATCTACATCGCTTAATGTTTGCGTAAGCATGCCCGGGGAAAGACCTCAGGTCTTACCTTCACATTACACCTACAGTGCCATTCGTGAGGAAAAGTGGAAATCTATCTCCATATATTATAATTTTTAATACTTTGAGTAATATAGTCAAAGGTACATTAGGTATTACCTTCCAAGTATCTTTTGAGTAAAATAAACTCATGTTAAAAATTAAAAATTTCTGATAGATTTTATAAAGAAAATTAACTTTAATGACCAACACTTGCATTTTATAGGGCAGTCCTGACAAGTCTTGATATGATCTACAAATAGACTGTCACCCACTCTCATGAAATTTGGGTACTAGCGTTTTAAATCCTAAGAGAATTGCACCATGTTCTCAAGCCATTCGTATAGCACTACCAAAATTTAGTAAGTTGCTATGCTTCATACATTGTACTTAATAGTACAATGCAGCCTTGTATATAACACAGTCTTTGCTTAAAAAAGAAAATACACATGATGCTGTTTACTAAAATAAAATAACTAAACACACAGCAACTATTAAGATTATCTAAATAATTACACAAATCTCACTAAGACCAATACAAAGGCAAATTTACTTTTAAACTTTTTTTCATTACTACCTATTGTATTTCTCTGTGTTCTCTAGAAACCCACCCTGTGCAGATTAGGTAAGACATAATATTTCCCTGGTACTAATATTCATTTTGAATGTTCAGAAACTAACCTATTTCACAGATCACTTTACATACGAAATTAAGTGTTTGATGCTCATGAGGGATAAACCGTGGGTGGGGCATGTGGAGTCACGTGGAACTTTAAAGACTGAAGCAAATTTCCCAGCTCCTCCAGAATCCGTCAAGAAGACTAAGTCCTCCCGCCTCTGCAGTTTTTCTCTGTCGTCTCCTTCAACCGGTGCTGTTTAAAAACCCACTGTGGCCCAAGGGCTCTGTTTAAGCACGAGTGGGATAGATGACGCAGATCTCCAAGGCTGCCTTCCTGCAGGTTGCAACCTGGCCAAGACAGAAGAGAAAGGCGCAGACGTAGCTGATGAGAGGTTGGGGTGTGACTAGAGACGCAAGGAAGAACTTGGAGACTCCAGGCCGCCGTCCACTTGCACATTCTCAAAGGACGCTGCTGTGGGCCTGGCGGAGCCTCTGCGGTATCTTGGTCAGCTCCTGGGCAGGCACAGGTCTCAGGTCCTCAAAGCGCAGGCCCTGGACACATTTCACTTGCATCTTGGCTTTGCTACTTCTGTTCCATTTGCCTTCAATGTACATATGTCCAGAACTCTCATTCCCTATTTTCCACACCTGCGTGGGCTCATTTTCCGGTGTATCTGTAGATTTTTATTAATAGTAAGTTAATTTTTATATACAAGATAGCATACCTTAATTAAGTTTGCTACTATAGATAGCAAAGCTTTTTAAGCACTTACTAAAGTTTGCTGGTTTTAAATATCTATATGTGATTTTAACTAATACTTTCAAAGGAGACTTACCTGTAAAGTAGACATTCAATCACTCTGCTATAGTTTAAGATACACATGACTCCAAAAATATACTTTTGAAAATTTTATATTTCTACATTTATGAAGTCTTAATCTCACTGACATTATGTGCCGTCTTTCTAGAGGAAAAGCATTTCATAAAGAATAGAAATGTCAAACCATTAATAATCTTCCTGCTGTTTTACTTTCCCTGGGGAGCATTTCTGTTTAGGTATTTCACACTATCATAAAGTATTCACACTGTGACAAATCTTTCTTGGCCTGATCTGCGGATAGATTTCAGGGAACATCTAATTTTTCCAAGTATTAGGGAATTAGATAGATAAGCAAGACAGCGCTCCCTGTCCCTCCAGGTACACATAGTTTGTGGCATTAAATATGATGGTACAGCGTGACCTCACCCCGAAGTGGATTATAAAGAATATCCTCATAGACATTGGGAGTAGAATAGTGGTTATGAGAGGCCATGGAGAGTAGGAGGGAAAGAGGGACTCGGGAAAGCAGACCATTGGGTTCTAAGTTACAGGTCATGCAAGAACATGAACTTCTGTTCTATTACATAGTTGGGTGGTGACAAATAGTTGTTATGTACTGTGTGTCTCAGAAAGCTACCAAGAAGAACTTTGAATAGTTTCACAATAAGGAAATGATAAGGATTTTAGGGGACAAATATATTTAACACGATTTGAATATTGTGCAATGTATAGATATATGAAAAGTTGAAATGGTGCTTCATAAACATGGAAAATGTGGTGCCTTATGAATCAGTCAAAAAGTAAATTTAAATTAGAAATATCGGATATGAAAAACAATGATGAGCTCCCAAGAACAGGAGAAAAAAATAAAAGCTCTCACTGGTATATCCTCTTCTGCAGCTTGGGTCAGTGACATTGTCACATTTCAAGGTTTTTATTTTTGTGACATAACTTTAACAATGGCTATTAAGGGCCTGTGCCCATGTAATCCTGAAGAGTCTCTAGTGAGTCTTTTGGTTAACATAGGCATTTTCAGCATCTCAGAGGCAAATGTCTGTATGTTTCTCACAAAATCCTCAAAGTTCTCCACTAGTTCTTGGATAGTTTACAAAACAAAAACATAAAAAACATAAAAAATGATGTTCCATAAGATCTATTCTGTTTTTCTTTTCAATAATGAATACTACAAAGAAAAAATTTGCTTAGAACAATGTGAAAAAAATGTTAATGTCACAGTGTTTGGAGTCTTGGTAACATTATATTAGTAGTTCAGACAATTATTTAGATATTTTTCAGACAAATCTGTAACAGAAAAGTGTATTTTTAAATCACTTAAGAATTCTCTTTATAAACACATAATTTGCATAAGGGTAAGTAATAATATTAAGCAGCATTGGCTAAATTGTAATGTCTTTTAATTTATGTATTATTGGTTTGTAAAATATAAATTTAAAATTGAAGCTTAATGATATTAAATAACCTCTGCAAAAGTGGCAAATTGTAGGAATTAGATAGGAATCCAGTTTTGATGCCTAGAAAACAGTGACTGTCAAAATTTCAGAGGTCCCAGTCCATGAATGGTCTCTTGCCAACGAGACAAAGGCAGAGAAGAAGGAAATCAGGTCACCATTTGGTGTCCAGACAACAGAGAGAAGAGTCTGGGTCAAGCACATTCTCTCCAGGCTACACCCCAGTAACCCATTAGTCCCATGAGAGCCACCTCTCCACAGTACATCAAGCCATCAGCAGATTGATTCTCTAATCAATATACCAGTGTGTGGTCCAATGCCTTCCAAATCCATGAGACTCGGTGGCACATTTTAGAGTTAAGCTTTGGTGCTCTGCCTCTGGCTTCTAAAACACTCAGACACATCTTAATATTCAAGATGCATGTAAACCATCTATAAGAATTGTCAAGTTTTTTCTCAGTCCTAGAACTACTGGAAGCCCAGGTCCAAATTCTCTTCTGATGTGCAAGATAAACAATTAGCTGTGAGATCCTGTACAAATGAAAAGGAAATTCAAATGCTTGTGATACATGGTGACATGAATGAAGCCTTCTCACTCAAAGAAGAGGGAATAGCAGAACAGAAAGTGGATCTTGGAGATGGGCCTTTCAAGGTGGTCCTGAGTGAGCTGAGCTCGGCAATGCTCATGATAAAACTTCATGGTTCTTCAGCATTAAGCCTATGGACAAGTGAGTCTTGCTGATATCTGAGATACTTTCAGGACATCTTTCCTATTTTTCTGATGCAAAACACGTAATTTTTTAAATGTTAATCTTTTCAGCACCTTTGTTTTCTATGGCCCAATGGTGCTGTAGTTTCCCTTCTGTTAAAACTGCAGGTGTTTCGCTTCTTTTTGTGTGGACATTTGCTCCAGGTTTCAGTATAGATTTGTGCAGAAGCAGCCAACAGAACTAAGGCCACACCTTACATACGGGGATGTCTGGAAATTTCCTCCTCCACTTTTTGGCCCAGCCTCATGCAAAGTCTCAGAACATCGGTGAAAAGCAGAGAGACTTTCTGCCATAGTGTACCACAAGGGGCTTCTACAACAGTTTCTAGTACAGTCTTCCTTCCCATCTGAAATATCTTGACCCTGGCTTTTGTATCTGCTTTGCTATCAACACTTTGGCCTTTGAGCTCCAACCAGAACCTCCCACCAAGCTTGGTTTACAACAATCTATACCCCTCCGGCAGGCATTTCCAAATCTTTCTGAAGTGTTCCCACAAACTTGTTTCAAAGGCTTCTAAACCATGTGGTTGAGCATCACCACAGCAATGAACTTCCTTCTCTGGAATCAAAATCTCTCTTAATCTCTTTCTGTCACATAATGCCCAATACTTGAACTTTACTTTCAGTTCATATTTTCAGATGGATCAGTCTAGATATGGTCTGCTAGCAAAGACAGAAAGGCCTGGCATGTAAGGAAGCCTCTTAACACATGAGTATCAGAAAGCAGAGAGAGGAGCGAAGAGACAAGGGTAAAAACACACTCTTTCAGTTCATACCCCCAGTGATCCCGCATCTAACAAGGTCCAACTTTCTAACAGCATCTGTAATCATCGGTGGATTAACCTACTGATTGACAGCACCCCATGATCTAACCAGCATCCAAAACACAGAACTTGGGAGGACCTTTCAGACTGAAACCATTACAATCATTGACTACTATTATGTTTTTCATGACTAATAAATCATAAATAACCATAGTAATTCAATGGGTCCTTGAACTCACCCAAGAATCTCTCATTAAGCTTGAATTATGGCCTTCTAGGGCTTCTCCCAGTTGGAAACTCCAAACCTTTCCAAACTCCTCCTACAAATGGGTGATATTTTACTATTGTATGAATCAACAAATGTGCCTTTGTATGCATATGTGTGTATGTCTATCTAAAAATGTCTTGATAGGTGTTTTAAGAGTATTGCATCATTTGTCAGCAGACAATAATACAAAGAAGAATTAGGAAATGTTATTGAGTAGCAATTTTGTTATGGCGTAGTATAATTACTAATTTGTTTGCAGTTGAGATTTTAAAGACACATAAAATATTTCAATATTTTTGTCTTCAATGTAATGGAAAACTTCCCAGTGTATTAATGTTCAAAACTAGATAATCAAAGGGATTAAAAACATAAAAGTAATAGTAATCATATAAGCAAAAAACATTAACTGATTACCTTATCGTTTATCCTAGAATGTTATCATCACAAATGCAGTCACAACTTTGTCAATAATAATAAAAAATCTGTAGATTTTTAAAAGAATTTCAATAGTTTTTGATCCAATGCAGTAACTGATGCCTTTAATTTGAATAATCTGGCAGACTGAATCAGGAAGACTATAAGTTTAGTTGCAGCTTAGGCAATTTGGTGACTTAGTGTGAACCTGTCTTAAAGTATAATTAATCATTTTCTTGATTGATTAAAATGTAATGAATACAAAAAATATATAAAATAAAATATAATAAAAAGACAAGGATATACCTCAGGGTGAGGAAAAAATTAAAAGAAGACTTTACGTTCATTTAAATCTAGTACCCTATTATTTCTTAGAAAATTCTACACCTCAGATTCTATTGTTCAAAAATGCTGACATGTATATATATAAATAGGTATCATGGAATTAGAAACTAGGAAAATGTAGAGAGACATAGGAAATACGTTTGTTCCAAAAGTAGCTCTATCAAATTTGCCTTGCATTGGCATTTTGTTGGCATTATGCTGCATAATATAATCAAACTGCCATCCTTGTTTACATGATAAAGATCTCATCTCAACTGCCTGTCAAGCGGTTCATAATTTTTACTATGTACTTCAAATAAAAATTTTATTTTAATAAAATATTGTCTTGGTTTACATTTTAAAATGCTATTTATTCAAATTCAGCTGTGTTCTATTTTGTATCTCCATAAACACATCAAATGTAATGGTCTTTTCCTTCTCCCAAATATTCTATGTTTCCCTATTTTTTCTCTTTTATAGACATATTCTCATGCAAAGAAATCCATTTTGTTTACTTACAAAGGTAAAAAATGTATAAGAAGGTAAAAGAAAAAGAGTGTTATTGTAAGCGCCCTTGGACCTAGCTGAAGGTTAATAACTATTTTCCACACATTGAGAAGTTTTGCTGAAGCATGCCTTATGCCATCCAAATCACCCAATTGGAATCACCAAGTCAACAGTGTCTTGAGTACAGCTCTTCATGTGGTCTCATGAACCACTCACTTTCTTTAACTTACCAGAATCTATTTTATTGTCCAATAATAGTCCATTTGCCAGACTTCACATGACTGAGATCATTCACTATTTGTCGGTCACAGGCACAGCAATGCTCACATTAATGAGGACAGAGGATGGGACAAAGAGGACCAGGGAACATTTTTATCAACAACTTATGATCATCTTGTTTAGACATTTGATTTCAACACAACCAGAGGACTTGCCAGAAAAAAAGTTCCATTATATATAACTTAAAGTATTTAAAGCAAGCTTTTTCAGTCTTTGTGAACCTTAAAATTCTTTATTTTACCAGTATATTATCACCTCTGGTTACCAATTACTAAACCACTTGAATTATGATATCCAAAATATCTCCACATGTGACCAAAGGTTCATTCTTGGGTTTAAATTGTGAAAAACCACTGATCATGAGAGTTTGCTTAATGAAGATATCATATTGCATATTGTTTAGTATAGTAGACTGCGAATAGACTTGCTACTTGATTTTCTCATATTATTAAGAACTGAATAAAATCGTGTTTACAGGAATATTTTTAATATTAAGATTTTTCAATCAAGGATGCCTTATTGAATTTTCTGAGAAAGAGTGAAAACATTGTAAGACAGAGAAACAGCAGCTTTCTTTTCCATTCCTTTATTTCTTCTTATCTTTCTAGCTCTCCCCAACTTTAAATATAGTAAAAAATTACTCTTCTTAGTGGAAAAATTTATTTGTCTTTTAGACTTGAGGTGCTTAAATTATGTATATAATCAATGTAATCTATTTATGAATAATTTATATATTCTGATTTTGTACACTTTCTTTCATGTGCTTTGATAATGTTATATATATATATGTATATATATGTATGTGTGTGTATATATATATATATATATATACATACATATACGTATCTTACTTTTAACAAGTATATATTTAAAAATTTGGCTTGACCATTCAATTGGATGCAAGGATATTAAAACATAAATTATAAATTATGAAAATTTTCTTAAAGACAAAAGCTTGTTAGTTATTCAAATGAGTAAACATAACTCACCTGTCTTCACCGACGCTGTTTTATTTGTGACACCGACAGGCCTGGTGGAATTATATTCCAAAGCAGGGAAGGGTGCAAGGGTTCTAATTCAAAGCATCAATCACTGAAAATGAACATAACCTAATGTCAGTGCTGAATCAGGCCATCAATTTATTGCTTTGTAAAAGCAATCAGCAAGCCATCAAGCAATAAAGTGTATGAGATAAGTGCTTCTTTCGAGACAGCGCTACCGCTGACAATGATATACTGATGGGGGACAGCAACTATTTTCCAGCACATTATGCCTGTTACTTCTTAAAAGCTCTGTACTGTGCAACAGATGTGAAATATTTTTCTTATTATTTGGACCAATCTAGTTTGTTTAATAGCTTTGTGTGCCATTTAGACTGGCTGTCCTATCTGATGAGGTTATGTTCGAACTCTCTTGATTTTTCTGAGACTTTGTGCACCGAGGTGCAGCTGGTAGCTGCTTTTTACTCAATTTCCCAAAGACAGAGAGGTAACTCACTCGCGTCTTTT
Organism: Ctenodactylus gundi; assembly: GCA_004027205.1. Lineage (NCBI taxonomy): Eukaryota > Metazoa > Chordata > Mammalia > Rodentia > Ctenodactylidae > Ctenodactylus > Ctenodactylus gundi. Next base: position 172,309 of record PVKB01000645.1, on the reverse strand, counting down.
ACAACGTCTTATTACTGAGAGATCGAGGTGTCTGGAGCAAATTGTGATGCTATTAAAATAGTGTCACTTCTGAATCAAAGACTAAACATGTTGCATTATGTTAACAGGATGTGATTGGTAGTTCATAGGCATCTAATAGATGTTGGAGTTTGGCTCCAGGTCTGTCTTCTTGTGATAAAAGAAAACAACGAGAGACTATGTAGCAGGAAAACCTGTGGTCTCCGTAGCTTGTCTCTACATGTTGCTCTGGCTTGGTAGCCCACTGAGCTCTCTAACTCTGATCTTCAATTTTCAGAAGGTCTAAAACTAACGTTCTTTTATGCCTTTTCTTCTTGTCCTGGAGAAACACACCCTTAAGGCAATGATATGTTGGCATAAATATAACATAGAAAAAATGTTGTTATTTCTTAAGAATAATATCTATTAAGGAGAAGTGCTTACTTCTAAGGTTACATAATACAAAACATTGAAAACTGGCAGGGTCGATACAGTTAAATTTTGCTATCTTTCATCACAAATGTTCAGTGACCTGTGTCCACTTAATTACATTTTTCTTAAATTTTCTTTAAATATTACAGAATCATAGTTTAAACATTATCAAAATCGTATGGTGACATGTATGATTTTGAAGACAGAGGGAAGAGGATCTCAAGTTTTAGACAAATTACCAACTTTCTGTTTCAAAATAAATAGCAAAGTAAGTAAACTAAGGTTATCACTTGGTGGTTAAAACTTGCCTTAAATGTGTAAGGGGACCCTGAGTTCAATCAACAGGATTATTCAGTAACAATAACAGTGTGACAAATTCCTAAATCATATTATCTTCAGAATAAAACTTAACCATATATGTACAAAAATCCTATAAAAGTTATTTATTTAATAATAAGAATTCCTTGTCATGATCCGAAGTACACAGAGTATATTTTGTCTTAGCACATTTCAGGTTATTTAGAACTTTTGTAATTATTATAATATTAGTATTACATTTTAAAATTTACCTCAATTTATTTTAAAACTGAAAGCCTCCCTGCCTCCTCAACATCACCAAGGGGACACCTTTAAATCAAGTCCATGTCATTCAGGACAACTGCACTATTCTTCTTGTTGATGTTATAATCTTTTTTAATTTGTACAAAGCCTATATGTTAAATGGCTTTTCTGAACACTTTGCTTTTGAGATGAATGCGCAAGATGATACTTGTAAATTAAAAATAACTTATTTTCATTCAGTCACAAAGTACTGAACTAGGTGAGTCAAAGGCACACTCTTCTTTAAGATCGTACAGAGCGCTTCAGGATGACGAGGTAAGACTTTCAGGGCAGTGCCCTTAATTTCTTCATCATTTGTTGCAAGAAGTCCAATTCCCCTTCTGCGGCCAGCACCTATCAATATCAATTGTGTTTCCAATTTTGGCTTGTACGTCAGTTACTGATGAGCAAGTGCCAGAAGCAGATGCTGCCAATTCAGGGTCTATAGATATAAATGTCTGTGGGCTTCTTTCCTTTCACTTTTTCCCTTTTTTTTTTTTTTTTGATGTCTGACTACCCTGGCAGTCAATTGCCTGCTGTCATTTTTCCTAACTAAAATGCAATTGTAGCACAGGCTGTATATTGAATTTGATGTCAAAGCACCTGTAAGGAGTGTGGTCGTTACTTGTCTCCAAGCATCTTTGCAGGTCATCATACCAGTAAAATTAACTCCAGTCTTCTTTCAAAAGTCAGAGTCTAGCACTGTGGATACTGTCTGAACTATGAAATCACCTAACAAAGAGACTTCAGAGTGGACGTGAAATTTTAATAATAAAATAGTGAAAGTGTTCATGTTTGATTCCCAGTCTGCTAAGTACTCAGGTGCCACACCTGCACTGATGAATGCTGCGGTTACAATGGACTTGCATGATTTCTGTCCCAGTTCAGAGATTTATAAAAGCTCTATCTCTGATTATATGTGACATAGACCTTAGAACTTCATCTACATTTATCAAATGCTTAAGATTGAATGAATAGTAGAAAACCTGGCTTTTCACATTAGGAGTTCAAGGATATTGATTTATGTATTTATTTATTTTGAGACAGTGTCTTGCTTAGAAGTCCAGGCTAATCCTGGTCTCACTATGGATCCCAGGCTGGCCTCAAACTCGTGACAACCCTCCTGCTTGAGTGTCCAAGTGCTGAGAAACAGGCCTGCACCACCACGTCCAGCTTTATGTGGTACTGGGGAATCAGACTCAGGACCTTGAGCTTGCTGGGCAAGTGTGTTAACCACTGGGTTATTCCTCCAGGCCTAAGCAATTAAGAATTTTAGCACAAAGCCTTGTCTTCTGTGCTAGGTCTCCCAAGGTTTTGCAGTAGCCCATTTAAATCCTGTTTTCATTTTGCTCTGATATCTAAATGATAACATCATATTATTTCCTAGTGTGTCTTCGATTGGAAGTTAAGTAGTAAGATCACTAAAGCTGACATTTATCTGTGCACCCACCCATTTCTTTATCCGTTTGCTGTCTTGGTAGACATCCCTGAGCCTCGGTGAAGAGCACGCTCTTTCTAATCTCGGTCTGAAGACGTTAGCGTGAAAATAAACGAAGCTGCCTTCCTTCCCCCTCACTTCGTCCTTCCTTTCTTCTCTCCTAAATACCCTTTAAAGTAACCGTTGCACTAAGTCATGTTTCCAGAGAGAGTGTAAGCAGAGTGAAGAATATGCCGATCGCATTTGCAAATGGTTCTTGTAAATGAGAGCAAGGAACTGAAAACAAAGACACGAAAAGACAGCTTGGCCTTAGCCACCCTGCTCACGGAGCCAGAGGCTCCGCAGTGGATGGGTGACATACGATCGCTGTGTCTTTGTGGCAATCATACAAAACCAAAAACAAGACAGAGAGAGAAGGGAAGAAACAAAATCTTTGTGGACTCTTAGCTTTGACTTTCATGTATTTGACAGTAGATTTTTGAAAGAGTAAAGACAAATTAGTTTTTGTTTCTAAATATCATTCTCACATTCAGTGACCCACATTTACTTGGTTGCGCAAAGACCGTTACGTACGAGATGTGGGAATACTCTGATTGCTTATCCTTCCTATGTAAAATCAAAAATGAGCACTGGGTAAATTTGGCATTATTTGTTTGTTTATTCACTAGCTTTACTAAATCCTGTCTTCTAAGTAGTCAGGAATTGAGTTTTGTTTCTTGGTCAATATCCCACTCACTTTTAATCTCCAGAATCTTATACATTGCAATAAACACAGTATTCACTCAATATTTGGCTTTTAAAGACTAAGTACTTTCAACTGGACAAAAATTCATTCAGGACACTGCAAATATTTGGATTTTGGAGATGTTAAGTTAAATATAATGTAATATTCTGGCAAATATCAATTTAATTTTGTTTATTCATCATCTTTGTACCTTTTTAACTACTTATAGCATTGAATTTGACAAAAGGAAGCTATTGGCACTAAAGAGCCTTATACTTTTTAACATTAAAGAAAATTAAGATTTGAATACCTATTATTTTAATTTGAATAATAATGACCAATAATAATGTTATTATCTATGGGGAGTCGTGTTCTTTCTAGGTCTCTTCTTAAATTCCTGTGTATCCAATTCACTATGTAATTTTATTTCATTATTTCTAGAAAATTATGCACCCGCTTTGTTTAGTTATAGTAAAATGTATTAGTGTCTCAAACAGACTGAATGTAAGTATCTTACTAGAATTCCTTTTTGAAAACAGCCCCAATATGAGGATGGGGCCTGAGGTGATGAGGAGAATGGGCGTAAGGGGCCCACAGGCAGCTTCTTCCAGGTCCCTTCCGACAGTTCAGACGAGACCACAATCTAGAAAGTAGAAAACGGCTACTCACTAGACAAAACTCTATTAATGACTTGAAGTTGGATTTTTCTGCGTATCAACTGTGAATTTCTCTACATCCATATAAAAATATGTGTTGTTGATGAGCTATCCATTCATCTACAATATTTCCATTATTCAGCTGTCACAGATGAAGATGTGTTCATATTTCTTCTTTTACAAGCCTTTTCTCTTTCAATAAGAGTTCTCCAGAGGAATGGAAACAGTAGGATACACAGATGAATATATGAAGAATTTCGTTGTATTGGCTCACATTTACATGGTTTGAGGCTACGGAGTCCGGGAAGAGCAAGCTGCCAACCTGGGATGTCCAGGAGCATCTCAGCTCACACAAAGGGAAACCTTGTCACCGTCAGCATGATTCCGGTTTTACCAGCACAGAGAACGCACACTTAGGAGGTCATGGAAACTTCCACTCAAATTTCACAGGAAGCTTGGGAGGCCAGGAATTGCTGACTCTGGGAAGTGGTTATGTGAGGTTCTGGGAAAATGCAATGGGGGTCTCTGGAATTCCGCCATGCCAGGAATGTGAGACAACCACTGAGAAAAGCTTGAGGCTATGCTCAGAGACCACCTAATGAAGAAAGGCATAAGGACAATGCCACCTACGCCCTTTGCTGCTTGCATCTTACCGCCACCAGCCTTGCATGCTGGACACAGCATTACAGGACAGAATACCTCTGTCCTGCTTGACTTCAGTCTTGCTTTTCTCTGATTCTTTTCTTTCCTCACTCTCTCCCTTTTGAAATAGGAATGTTCACCCTGCACCATAGTATTTTGGGATTCTGTGAAATTTAATAAATTTTAATGGTTTATACTAAGAGTTTGTCTTGGAGACTTTGACATAAATTCTTCAGCAATGCTTTGGGATTGTTGGAAAGGAGATTATTAAATTTTTGGTTGTAAGCAGTATAGTTAAATTGATGTTAGGAAGGATTATAAAATCATTATTGCCTAGTAAGGTTATTCTTGAATTAAGATTTTACAACAGATCTTCTAGAAATTAGATCAACAAAACCACTTGCAAATTGTCTGCACCTTTTCAAATATTTAAAATTAATATTTTTGTCTTTCAGTGATCCTATAACACATAATGAATGCATAAAAACTGAAGAAAAGGGTATTAGCAAAACCGAAATAAACTCAAAATGAACAAACTCAAGTAACCTCATTGCCTGAGAATAAAAAACAATACCAAGTCCCTTAATAATTGACTTCACTTTATAAAAGTGAATTACTTTAGCAAAGAACAACCAGAATTAAATATTTACATGATGATGAAAAAATGCACTAAAATCATATTCAAAAAATAGTCTAAAAATGAATAAATAAAATAGCTTGTCTGTGCAGAAGTACAAGATATTAACACCATTAATTTCTATCCCCTTGAATTAGGCCAACTTTTGAATGTGATGGTAAATTGCTTCATATTAAGTTTCAACTGGAGTTTTAGCTTGTTTTTCATGAGATTTTTAAAATGAATTCTGTATATGTAGAGTAATATATGTGTGATTGAGGGGTGGGAAAGATTAGAAACAAAAAAAGAGTAACGTTCTGACTTGAGTCTTCAAGCAGTTAGCGAAAAAGTAAGTGATTTCCAGCAACCTGAAGTTCATTCTCAATTTCGTTTAAACAAAAACTAGTGTGTATTTTTGCTCAGGACCTACGCTTCCCACTGCGTGGACCTGACTTATTTCCGTCTCCCAATGTCTCATTCAGTGTGACTTCAAAAATATCCTCTTCTACTTTCCTCCACATTTCTCCTATCATCCAAATTAATTTGTCCTTATTTCTATCCAAATGTCTGACTCTTTTTAATCGTGTAAGTATAGCACTTAACCTTGTTTGCTCTTCTTTATTATTAATCAATTAGAGCTGGGATCCTGAGAAGAAAGAGTCTTAAACTCCCATGAGCATGTGAGGATTGCGATTCTCCATCGGAGTGTTCTAAGGTCCGTTATCAGGAACAGTGAGTCTTTCAAGCAATTTGCACACCTTAAAAATAGTCCATATTCTCTGCTTTAAATAATGGCAGAATACCAAGAAACACATTATCTCATGTCCTCCCCCCACTATTGAAAAAATTAACAACCCCAAAATCCTAGGTACATTTTAAACGATATTATGATCATATTCCTATTTACCTGAGGTCACAGAAACATTCAATAACTTTTTCTTATCTCGTATATGTTTCCATCCTTTTAATTTTTATTCCTATGTATATTCTCAGGTTATCTTATATTTTTAACAAATATGCCTTCAGCTATATATATTCATTTGCATTTTTTCACCTGTCGGCAACTTGAATGCAATTCTAGATATACAATGAATTTATTTTATATTTTCTTTTATGATTAGCAGGTTTCTATTGTTCACATTAACAAGCAGTGGCTTAGATTTTATGAAGAAATCTTCATATTTTAACACGTATTTTGTGTTTCTAAGGGAATAGAAAAGGAATGGGAATTATCGACACTGTCCTCCAGCCCTTTCGCCTTTCAAACTCTTATCAATAATGCGAATGATAGGATGTGTCCTTTCCGCTTGTGTAAATGCATTGAATTGCACCCCAGGGCTCCGAAATGCCAACATACCGTTTTAAGATACTAAATTAGCAACAGAGGTGGGCTCGGACAACTGGGGCTGGAGAATCTCAAAAGTAGATCTAAAGATAGTTGTGGAAAACAAAGCTTTCATTTTGGAGAGAAGTTTCTTACGTCACCACTATCATAGGGCTCTGGTAGTATTTATTAACATGTGTCTGGTCAAAAGACAAAAACATGAAATCTCAATGCAATTTTCTCCCTTCATTGCCCAGTAGCCAACTGAATAAATTGATTTCATCGTAACAATGCAATTTAACATTTTCTGGATTTTAATTGATTTTAATATTGCAAGCATCTTAGCTAGTTCATTGCTCCCAATGGCATTAGAGAGGTATATCTCAACGAGAGCGGTTACTATATTAAATCTGTATATCAATACACCTTGCATTAAGAAGCAAGGGCCTTGGAGAATCTATGCATCGAAGAGGAAAGAGAAATGGTTGCTGAACTCCAGCTTTCCTAAAACAAACGCATTAATGGAAAAACATCATAAAAGTTTCTTTTTGTGCTGAGGGATCCACAAAACAAAAGTGCTTAGCATGGTAAATATTTCCCTCCCACGTATTGATATAAAACATTAAAAGTTTTCTCTGGGGCAGGAAATTCAACTAGTTATAGCCAAATATTGCGTAAGATGTGGATTAAGGACAGAAAAAAGATGACCTTGTTTATGGCAATCATTTCTCCATAAATGCAGAAAGTAACTTCAGCCCCTACTGGTCTCACAGGTGTACAGACAGCTCCGTTTTATTGCACACTTGCGTACCAAATAGGTACTGAAAACATTCTGGAGACTTTTGATTTTACAAGTCATTTTAAAAGACAGACAGAAATAAAGGAGCAAGGAAAGAAGCATTGTGAGAAGAGGGAAGGAGGGAAGGAAGGAAAGGACAAAGAAGGGGAGGGACTGACAGACATCGTGAACAGTAAGCGGTGTCAGTAGCAGTCCTTTAGTCGCTTGCCTGTGCGAGTGGCAGCGGCGCTGAAAGCTGACAACTGTGTCCAGCCGCTTGAGCACGTGCAGTGCGTTTCCCTCACAACGCCTGAGCTTTCTGATATTGGGTCTATTCTGGAAAAGAATGAAAGCAAGAGCCAATCAGGTAGCACAGCAAGCCGCAAAGGGCGAGGCTGTGTCTCTGGCACGTCCCTTCACTGCGTCAACACAGTGAGTTGGGAACGGGTTTCTCTCCACAGATTGACTCTACAGACAGAAAACAGGGCTCATGAAGAACTAACCCTTTATGAAAGAAATATACCCCTACAGTAGTTTAATGATGGCTGGTCAGGTACAGAGGGTGACCCAGGTAGCTTTGACAAAGCATCAACATGTACAGGTGGGTCTCCTACACACAAGGTTCTGTTTTGTTATATGTCTTAGTCATCAGTGTTTACTACAGCCAAATATCTGACATCCTCAACTTAAGGAAGGATCTACTTTGGCTCCTAGATTCAGAGGTCCTAGTCTGTGTGTGATCCCCTGAATCCAAGGAGGCACAAAATGCCAAAGAAAGATTGTTCACTGCACAGTGGCCCGGAAGCAAAGGCAGAGAAGGAAGCAGCCGGGGAGGGAGAAGCCGGGACACATCCTTCCAGCCAGGCTGCGTCTCCTAACAACACATGAAACGCCAGTGGATTCATCTTCCGAGAGTGTGTGGTTCCCACGATCCAACCACCTTTCACAGACGTGAAACCTTTGGGTCATATTTGAAATTATAATACTGTATTTAATGACTTACTAATATATGGAAGAGAATAATTTGTCACTATGGCCTCAACAAACATGTCTAGATAATCTACCTCAAAATACATTCCTCATTTTATTTACATTTGAAAGTTACTAACATACATTTGGCACAATGGGTTTTTTTTTAAAAGCGTGTTGTGTTGTTTTCAGCTAATAGAGCAGGTGTGCTGGTATTAATTTCAGAACCATGGAGAGCGGCATTTTCACCAGGAGAGGAGGAAACACTGCAAATCCTTGTGGGGTAGGGGTGTGGTCACTGTCATGAATCTGGTGAGATGGATTATTCACTTACATAAAAAACTTGTGCTTGTATTATTTGACGTTGTACCTTTATGAAAGAAACTACTGTAGAATTCTTATAGTATCTTTGTAATATATTGTAACCATAGTAAGTGTTCTTATCATAGTCATTTTATAAATTGAATTTCAGGCGTGTTAATGGCAGAATCGTAATTCAGAAGCAGTACTTAGGGATTTTGTAACTCATGCTCTCTCAACTGTACCATAAAATTGCAGAGTATCTTTCTTCATTAGCAGCTAAGCCATCATTATAATAATTATTGCCATACAGTGATTATAGACAAATCATTTCAAAATAAAACCAGGAATTGGTCAAGAGCCAATATCTAAGAATAAGAGTCAGTCATCAAAGTCAAAAGTAGAGGATAGAATTATTTTGCTCGTCAGTGAGAAAGATAATAGAAGGCAGAATAAGCAATGCTCAAGTAAAAACATTACACACACACACACACACACACACACACACACACACACACACACACATATATATATATATATATATATTAAGATTCAAGTACAGGACTATGAGACAATACAGGTGATTCAACTCCTTTCTGGTTGAAAGTCTCTGGTGATTCTGGGTCTGATGCATGCATTTTTATTCACTAATCTCCTAAGTACAAATGCATTTGGATATATGTGCTTTTGTTTTACAAACTTTTACAAATAGTTCTACTGTAAATTAATATATATATATATATATATATATATATATATATATATATATATATATAGTGAGCTTTAATTTGCACTTCTTAAAACTCTTACAACTTGCTCAAGTCTATTCTCATGCCTGAAAAATCCAGTTTGGAGTGGAAAAAAATCTTAATTATAAAGAATATATTGTGTTTCTTCATCTTTCTTATTCACCTCCATTCTGTATTGCTTCTCATATACAATATTATTATTTTTACACCACAAATTCAAATCTAATTTGCCTATCTACCTTTCTCAAAACATCTTCTATGTATAGTCTCTATGTGTGGCCATTGAAAAGTGTGACAACTTAAGTAGATTTAGAAAAGTCCATCTACTCCATATAGCAGAGCTTTGATGTGAATAAGAAACGTGCAGATCAGCAAACTGCGGAAAGAAGACCCGGTCAGGATGTGAGTGGAACCAACCTAGAGCATGGCAGTTTGAACTGAAAAAGAGGAAAGAAAAAAAAAGCCACACGACGTCTTCTGAGAGAGCTCTGGTCTTTGCCATTTTCTCTAGACATCGAACTACAGCACAGCCTTGCTGCTGTCTTTGCATTGCTTCTGGATACTGACTCTAGCACAGACTCCTCTGATCTTGAGGTCCGGGCCATCACCTTTAAACATCCATGTGTCCCTAGACTCACACTGCCTCTCCTGATGGAACCATCCTGACCTTCCATCCCAAACTGGTGCTCTTCCAGATTCACATCTGAATAGCTACTAGGTCCTACAGCACTTGCGTGTGCAGACAGGCATTTTCGACTCTCTCCTCAGGATTTGTAAAGTGGCCTAATGAGTTCCCACACATTCATGTATTTTTATATTAATTTTACTTTTTCGACGAACCCTGAAATACCATGCTATTTACTTTTTCCTGTACTGGATGTTGAGCACAAGATCTTTCTCTAAAGTGCATCTCCAGACGCTTTTTATTGTTTATTTGAGACAGTCTACCTAAGTTGCTAAAGTTTCTCAGGATGTGATAAAAATTGCAATTTTCTCTCTTCAAGCACCCAAAATGCAAGAATTACAGACCTGCATTTCTAGACTAATTCTGATTTGTTCTTACCAAAATGCTATGGTTTGGATCTGGAGTGTCCCTCAGAAACCTCATGTGTTTGGATGCCATGTGGTATCTATGGAATTGTGCGCTGGTGGGAGACAGGTCCTGGCTGAAGGGGCAGGTACCTGGGGTTTGACCTGGTGGAACTGTTTCAATTTGGGGAGATTGTGGGGTGCCAGGGTCAGAACTTTCAGGTGTGTGTTGTTGACTTTGTTGGTCAGGAAGCGAGGAGGAAGCACCCTCCTTGGTTGTGCAGTGTCCAATTGGCAGTCTAAACTAAGTAAAGGAAGAAAGAAGAAGTATTGCTGTGGCTTCTTCCTGGGAAGGTTCCATCCCTGTCTGAGTCCTTCCAGACACCCACTAGCTTGTCACACATTTGGCATCCGTCTCAGTGGTGTGAGTAGTCCCCCAGCCTCTGACATGGGCTTCTGCAGTTGCTGGCTGCCCAGTGAACGGACTGTGTGAGGCTTTCAGATGTTGTGAGCTAAGACTAGTCTTTCCTCCCCTTAGGTTGTGGATGTCAGGTGTTCTGTCAAAGCAATGAGAAAATACCTACGATACCAAGTCCATTGGGTATGAACAGAAACTTCTGATATTAAAGATACATCTGATTAGATTTATATTTTATTCATTCTTAATTTACTAGATGTCAATATATATGTACACTTGTATGTATCTTTTCAGATTTTATACATTTATATGCATTTAGAAGGTAGATTCTTTGGGTTATTTGACTCTATGGAATGTATATACCAATATTTGAGTCATTGCTGCAATATTTTCATAGATTCAAGATTCAAAACTGTTTAAAATTCATAAGATTGATTTTTAAGTGATTGTACTAGTGATTTGCTAAAAGTAAGTCGAACAGATTACTTACTTTGTAGAAGATCGAGTCGATGTGCAGCTTACGTGACACAGCAATCCCACTGGAAAAACTGTAGGTAGAGAATCTGCCTTGTTACAACAGTTTAAACTAATTGTGTTTAATAAACTTGATGTCTACTTTTATGTGTAACCTGAGTAAGCTAACAAGAACAGCTTCATCTTTCTAGTTCCAAGGAAAGGCAAACAAGGATGTAAGATTTAAAAACATTTTTTCTAAGTTCTGTCATTATATAACTGGACTGGCACAGCCAGGTACCACTTAGAAGTCTTATCGCCATATGTGCTACGATGTATACACTAGCATTATGTGAAATGATACGACTATAGTCATTGTATTGTAACACTAAGATGGCCTAGCTGTTAATGAAGAGTCTCTGTATTTTTATGACAAAATTGAGAGATCATGAGACACAAAACCGCTCACAGTCTGGAGCTTTTTATGTACAACCTCAGTATGTTATTACTTGCAATGGCTTTTAAAGAGGAAGGGAGTTTTTGCCTGGAACGTCTCTATTTTTCTGTTTCTCTTTCTATCTTGCCCTTTCATGTCTACCTCTTCCCTTCCTTCTTTCTTCCCTTCCTTTCTTCCCTTCTTTCTGAGAAACAAATTAAATTCTAGGCACTTCTAACATAAGGGAAATGTGCTTGTGATCGCAAAAAGTTAAGGTTTTTTAAGTCAGATATTAAACATAAATTACTCCTGTTTTCCAGACATTTAGTATTTGGACATTTTCTTTTGATGTGTTATTACCTAAAATCATGTGCTTCAAATTTTATATTTAATTAGAAAAAGTTATTAAAATACCATTAAAGAATAAATACAGATCTTAAAACAACCAAGAAAAAACATTTTTCACAATTTTAACACAAGTCTAATTAATTATATGTATGTGTTATCTAAATGGTTATCTTAATTTTAGATAATTCACAGATTGTTGGTTAACATTCTGTCATTTTGTTTTAAGTTGATAATAAAATATAATAATAAAGTGAAATATAATAGATACCTTACTAAAATGTGTATGATGTATTGAAACATATTAACCAAAGCCCACAACATAGAAATACATCAATACAAGCATTTTCATATAATTTTGCTAGCTTTTTCATATCTAGCACAAGTTGGAGAGAACTTTATCCACTAGCCATCCTCTTTGGTAGAACAATGTGTGTGCCTGCTTGGCAAGTATCCCACAGCCCCTGAGAATATTGTCTGGTAATAAGAATCGCTTGTCTCTGATTTCTAAGTGGACAGTGGGCAGTGGACATAAATTATCAACTTATCTCATTTCTTGCCCAAAATCTTCACGAGAAACTACTATAAAACAGGATTGATGATCTCAGGCAGGCCTACAATTTGAATGTTGACTGTCCCTGAGGGCAGATCTACCGAATGTCCCTATTGAGATATGCTAGAATCTTAGGAAGTGCAATCCCGGGGCTTGGGTGGGGGTGGATATGGGGAGAAACGTCCTTAGGTCACTATGCAAACGCCTCAAGACCCGGTCACGTTGTCTTTCTCTTCTACTTTCTTTCCCATGAGGTGGCCAGGCTGGTCTGTTACATTTACCTACCATGCTTTACATATAGCTGGGGCCACTTATGTTTTGGACAAAATCTTCCAGAACCATGATAAGGCAAAATAAACTTTCATTTCTCTTTCTAAGTTAATTATCTCAGGAAGTTCATGACAGTGATAGGATGCAGACTAGTTCTGCTTGCTTCTTTCATATTCTACTATCTGCTTGATTTCATGTTGAAAAGTGGTTAATCTATAATTCATAGCTAAAAGCAAGAAAGACTTATCTCCATTATATATTTTCTTTACAAAATTTAACATCTGTTGACAATAACAAGAGGGAAAATGCCCTCACCAATCATCAGTGGTATCCTTTAGGAGCTGTGAGTTTTTTGACTTATTGCGCTTCAATGTGAGCAGCACCAAAAATTCCTGAGCTCACAGTCTATTCTGTCCCACAGGTGGAATGAGGAAAACACTCTTTTCTGCTCTGAGGATACCGGGCACGCGCTGTGGGCCTGTGGTACTCCTCTTCGCAGCAGAAATGAGCTTACTTTTTGCTCCCACCGTCAAAGCAAGCTACAAAACAAAGCAAAGTACCTCGCTGAAAATGGACAGTACATTAGTGTTGGGTCAGGCTTTCTGTGTTTTTAAGATAGCCAGGAGGGAAATGTTACTGCAGATCTGAAACGTTCAGGATCGATAGCTTTCTAAGTGAGGGCACATGGCACACACTTTCATAGCTTCGTGTGAAGTTATCCTGTCACTGAGAAGACGTGATCGTCGCTATCTCTCTTTAACACAAAATCACAGTGTGTTGGAGAAGAATTCGAACTATGGCATGTCTGACATCTGTGATCACATAATGCTTTCTTGTAAAATCAGTTAATTAGGACCTCTGGAAGTTGTGTGTCATATAAGGCTATAGAAAAATAGCAAAATAAGATTTGCATTTTGTACTATCCTATTTGTAGTTAGGGTCAAGTATTTGCTACTCATTATTATTTCTGACTCTATGGCAAGGACAGTATCTGCATAGGTAGGAGTTTCATAATCTGACATATCAAAACCTTAAAAGCTTCTCACCAGTTACATGATGAAAGAGCCTTATTTTGACTGCAGTCTCTCTTGCAAACCAAGCATTATATTTTGGTGGAAAATATCAGTATAAAATGATGCACTCGTAGAGTAACTGGTTAACTGGTCTTAATTGAGAAGGAAAATATAGAAGGATAAAAGCTCCCACTGTCTGGGAGGTGGTCCCAAGTGGGTTACTCCTAAAATAATTTTTAGAGTGGAGATAAGAAAAACAGGAAAGGAAAGACTAGGTTAAAAAATTCGCTTTGGCACTTGCGTTATTCAGGTGCCCAATGACAACAGGGCATTTAATCTTTGATTCCCAGTTTTAGGACTTGCAATATCAAAAATAATATTAATAAAAATAATAAAGAAACTCTTCAATATTCAGAGTAACAAGTGTAAAGACTTTTATCCACAAAGCTTAACAGAAGCATTACTAATATTCTCAATCTAGTTTATTGATTATAAATAAATAGACTATTACTGATATTACTTTGACTTATTTACAGTTGTATGTATTTAGAGTCAATTTTGGTGTTTGAAGACAAGTCGTGATTTTATCAGTCAATGCTTTTAACTTCAATTTTTGTAAAATAGTGTAATACATTGTAATAAAAGGCTTTAGTTTGACTGATTAAAAAGATACTTGAGAAAGATGTTTTTCCTTTTAATGTAATTCAAATTATTATATCACAACTCAGTTTTCTGGCAAAGGCATTGAGAAATTACAAAAAAAAACACCCACTAATACTAGATAATAGAAGATATCCAGAGTGTATGAACAAAATAAAAAATTAACATATTATTCATAATTATTTAAAATTCTCTCTTGAATAATCTCACAAACTTCGTTGCGCTTGACTCTGATTCTATGGATTGCTATTTTTACTTCTATTTACTTAATTTTGATTTTCTAAGTCTGTCTCATAATCTTGTATTGAACATTGAGAATTTTGTGGAAGCAGTAAATACAAAACTAAATAGTTCTTATGCCTAGAAATCAGCTGTTTTTCTTCTTCTCTGTCTGGAGGACCAATGCCATGCATGCAGCAGCTGTGCAAATCTGTAATTTCTTGTTTCTAAGGTAGATTTTAGTGAAACAAAGGCTTCGAGTCATCCATTATACATGCTGAAGATGTGGGCTTGCCTGACAGAGGATTTTCTTAATGCCTCTTCTAGCTTTGGAGCCAAGTCTCCTTTTCAATTGTGCTTCAAACAGCCTGTCTCCCTTCAAAAGCATCTCCTTCTCAGAGTACCCTGTTGTTCTTCATTACTGAACACATTTCAGTCTCATCAGGATATTGAGGTGCCTTTTCTGACCTGGTTACGCCTCAGGTCTGGTTGCTGATGCTTTTTAGGGCTTCTGAAGTGGGGCTTTGCTAATACTTTTCCTTGCTCCGATATAGACAGTAGCTTACAGTACATTCCCAACACCCACAAGTAGTGTCTTCCAGTATCTGTCTCTGTCTCGTATAAGACCCTCTCTTCTCTGATTTTCTGTTTCCCTCTTGCAGCTGTAAAGCGTTTTCACCAGCATCTTACCAGCCAATGATATTTCTTTTTAACCTCCTCTCAAAATTCAAGCCTTCTGTTCCACAGTAGGAAGACAAGTGTGGGATTTAGGTTAGGCGGTGTGCCTTTCCTGCAGTGACACTGTTCCTCTTCCAGATCTTCATCGCGAGGCCAACGTTCAAGACTCCGCCACCCCCCTCAGTCTTTTGGGGAAACACTCAACGTTCCGTAATGAAATTGAGATTGAACTCCAATTTCCATCACTTCGGCTGCAGCTCCTTCCATACGTTCCCTGTTCTCACATGAGCCCTCGTTCACCCACAAGCGATGCTTACAAACAGTTCCCTGGAGGGTTGTTTTTTAAGGGTCTGTCAGGAGCTTCTCAGTTTAAAACAAGCTCCCCTATGATATCCTCACGTTGGCATACATATCTCCCTCCCCAGATTCCTTAGAACTATATAAGTCCTCAGGTGAGTCAAAGCAAACAGGCCGATTTTGAGATTTCTCTAGTTTTTGTTGTTGTCCCAAGGTTACATACATCCCTCTGTGTTTTGTTGCATTCTTTATTGTGGTAGTGAACATTTAATATGGGCTCCACCGTCCTTAGCTGCGGAGAAATGCCCAGTAATGCACTGCTAACTGCAAGCTGTGTGCTACAGCAAGCATCGTGATGTTGGTCACTTAGCATAACTGAAACTTCATAGCCAGGTTACAGAAGCAATTTTGACAAGTTTTGGGATGGGAACTAGAAAAGACCTGAGACGAGGTTCTGAAGGGTGAGTCTGGAGCTTGCTTGAGACCAGAGAATGCATAGGAAGGGCTGGGCTGAAGAGATTTCAGGTGGGAACTGCTTATTGGAAATTAGCCTGGGGACCATTCATGTCACATGCCTATAAAGACCTTAGTATCCTAGACCTTAGTATTCTGTGAAGTCCAGATGAAAGGCTTTGGCTAGTGAAATACAAGTGAAACTTTGGAGTGTATACACATGTACACACACATGTATATACTTTTATTTTTGTTTCTTGTTAATATGTTAGCTAAGAAAAATATATCATGGGCTTTCTCCCTTGCGTGGGACTGCCCGTGAATGAACTCTGTGACACCTTCTGAAGCTGTGAACTTAAAAAAAAAGTACCTTAATTTGTGTCTTTCAGGTATTTTTGTCCCAGCAGTGAGAAAGTAACTTAAGACAACATTCAAAATACAGGAAACACCCAAAAATATATCTGAAATCCTCTATTCATTGCACCTTTATCCAACATAGTTAAGCAGCAAAAACAACCTAAGTGTGCATTAAGTGGATAATGGAAAGCTTTTTAGCTGCAATATGGAAAGAAATTCTGCTGTTTTCAATAACATGATAGAACCTGGAGGACAAGATGCTAAGTGAAACAAGCCAAGCTCAAAGAAAAATGTTACATGATGTCCCTTTTTATATAGAATCTGAAAAGAGGCATAAAATTGCTGATTACTGTGGGATGGGGAGAGTGAGGACAGCGAAAGCGAAGTCGAAGGTGCAGTTATGTAGAACAGGTCCGGAGATCTGCGCTCCAGCTTAAAGTTAGGATTAAAAATATGATGCCATATCCAAAAAATTTGCTAGAGCAGAATATCTGAATTACTTTTACCACCCACATGACCCCATTCTGTAATCGATGTGGTAAATTTGTTAATTTGTTTGAGGTAGTAATCATTTTACTGTTCCTAGGTATAACCAAACATCACGTTATTGTTATTACTATTGCGATGGAACTGGAAGCCTTGAAAAACTAGTCTTACTCTTTCATCAGTAATATATTTCCGGATGCTATTGCTACAGGATCCAGTTGGATACATGCGTCAACTTGTTGCAGCCGGAGAATGCTCAGGGAACTGCTTTCAGGTGTGTGTTGTTTGTTGAGAGCCAGGAAGTGGGAGAGGGCCGCCTAATGGCAACTTGAACAGAGCAGCCTCTTTCTGACAAACCTCTGGCTTGTCTGGAGCCCCAGAACCTTCAACTTGCTACCGGCTTGCTCACGTCTCCATTTCACAGATCTCAGCTCAGTAGTGGATTTCGCGTCGGACTCCCATCTTAGCCTGGTTTTCTTGGACAACCAGCCCTGGCAAGTTCTCACCCGCCGTCCTGCACTCTCAGACTGGTGTTTTTCTGGTACGTGCCTGAACCACTTACTGGGCTGTCCAGCTCCCCCGTGGGTACACTGCCAATTTAGACTGTCTATCTCTTCATATCGGTACACCCTCCAAGTACATTCTCTTTATCTCTATTTACTCTGCCTCTCTTAGAACCCTAAATGCATGTATAAATTTTAGTATAAATTTGTTCACCTTGGATGGCTGAAGTGCTCTTCAAACACGAAAGCATGATGTATAATAAAATGCTTAAAACAAAAAAGTTTATATTATATTTTTCCTTGAAATATATACAAATGTTTTGTAAATAATGTAATGTTGTTTATAGCAATTTTGTTTACGTTAAACATACGCACATAACACACACACACACACACACACACACACACACACACACACAGACACATGTTAACGTGTATCCAGGAGTGAGAAACACAGTCCTTAGGGATACTGAGATATACTTAAAATTAGAATAGGTACGTAGATTAAAAAAGAAAAAACACAGCAATTTAGGGAGAAAGATGTTTATAAAAGTATGCAAAATAATAAATACAGGGCCATAGCTCTGTGTTCCATGTAATGTACTATTAACTAAAACTACCTGTCTCATTTGTGATGTATAGTTGATAATTTTCTTGGAGATATGCAGGTCTCCTTAAGCAGAGCTTCCCGGTGCATCCCCTGGCAAGAGCGCTTTGACAATCCAGTGTGTGGGCCTCTCGCCTGTCATTTTAGGTAGTAAAGTGAAATGATTTTCAGTTTGCAGTGAATTCACCACGATCTTAATTGCCCCCTGAGGAGCAAAGTGTCAGCAAGAATTTCTACCAAATCTTGCATAATGATTAAAAATGGAGAAACCAAGGCAGCTAAAGAAAAGGTCAGTGTATAATCTCCTCTTATGGAAACAAATAGACTTCCTGGAGGCACTCCATCTTTTTGTATACCTCAGTGACTTCTCTTAGTCCTGAAGAAATGGTACCTTCGATTTCATTGTACTGAATTAAAAGTCAAGCTAAGGTGTTGTCTCTTCTCAACAGTAATGAGGTGAGAGTCTCTAATCTTACTCCTTTTACTCATCAGGAAAATTAATTTTTAAATGAGATTTAATTGCACTTTCAAAACTCAGTATCTACACACAAGCCCTAATAAGATTATTAAGCAATTATAGAATGTATTAAATAATAATGACAGTCCTCATGACAATGCTAATAACAATCGCCATGGAACTTAGGTAGCCAACATATCATTATGGTCAATATTATAAATATTCCTTACTTTTCTTTGACTAATGTAATCCCCCAAAACCTTTCTTGAAATGAATCAGTTATGATTTCCATGTTAGAGAGAGGCAAGTATTATTGAATTAATTTTTTTCCTGGATGTCAGGAGACTAGCTGAGATCTAAACTTATGTTTCAGATACACGGGAAAATTCAGCGAAGTTGAGATGAAAAACATGGGTCTTTGATTTGTTGTCTAGAAAAGGTACTTGTCTGAAGAGCACTTGCCGGTAGACATATTTATATTTTGTGCATTATAAATTGTACCTTAGCTAACTTTGTAAAAGAAATGCTGATCAGCAAATAATGCCTTTAGAAAAAAATGGCAATAATGGTGTCATTTTACAGTATTTTACAAACTCGCAGTCCTTTCATTTTAAAGGTCAGCATTTTTGAAAACGAAAAATTAAAAACTGAAACGGAAATAGGGTGATAAATATATTTAACCTAGTTGATTTAGTCCACTACAATCTTAACTGTTTCATTTTGCAAAGAAAAATAGACTCATTCATAAAGTTTTGGCGAATAACCCCTCATGGGATTTGCTTAAGGAAGTTGTTCAAGAGATTGTATATATAATTTGCTTTGCTGAGACACTGTGTGGATAATTTCTAGTCAAAACACTTCATCTATAATAGTGGCTGTAAGAGACCCAGTGTTAACAACGGTGTCTATTGAAGTCTGTGTATATTTTTCATGATTTAAGCAAGCATCGAAAAATCAAGTGTACAATTAAATCATATTTATTAATTCTCTGTGAACTTGGCCTGTTTAACAAAATGTAGTGCAATCTTTTGCTATAAAACAAGACATTATCTTTCAGATAAACATGAATAGTAAAAATCATGCACACATGTACACAAAACTTATATACTAAATACATAAGACCTATTGTGAATTATAACATAAACACTTTTACATAATGTTTTTTAACATATTTTAACATTATACAGTCACTTAATTTTATAGTTCTTAAACATAAATCAACTGTAATCTTCTATTGTTTAAATATTCTGCAATTAGTCAGTTTTCTCCTATTGGATGTTTGAATAAACTGTCTAACATCAATGGGGAAAAATTCAAGATATTACTCTACACTGAGAAAATATTATTTATCATTTAATTTATAATAAATTTATGATACCTGAAATCGTAGTACTCTTGGAGACTAAGGAGGAAAGATCATATGTTTGAGTCCAGTCTTAGGAAATCATTAAAAAGTAGATAAAAACAGACAATAAAAAAGAATAAGAAAATAAAATTTTAAAAAATCTGTTTAAAAACCTACTTTTAAAACAGTGTAATGACTAAAAGTGCGTTGTCTTTCTTGCTTCTGTGTATGTAACGGAGGTAAAGGGCATTTTAAAAAATATGAAATTGCATTTAGAAAGGAAACATCTTTTTTGAGACTTCTATTTCACCAATTAACACTCTCGTGTTGGAGGAAGGACTATCATTTGAGTCAAAGCCTGTGGTTTAACACTTAGGGTTTTGAATGTTAGATTCAGTTTATTTTTCAAATATATATTTTTCTATTTAATAAAAACATATTCTTACATTAGTCAGTCATATGAAATCATTGCTATTGCCTTTCTTATTTCTTCTATTGGCAGACAATATTAAATTCAAATTTATTTGCATCAATTAGTCCACAGAATTTTGTCTCTAAGAAACATGTTCTACCTCCCTGATATGAATTTTATTCATTTGTACAATTCATGCCTACTTTCAGCTTTTAAAAAGTGTGAATAAACAGAATGTTTTTAGTGAAATTTTCTGTTACCATTGGATGTCTTAAAAATGAATTCAAAAAATAGTCAAAAAATCTAATTAAATGAAAAAGTACATACATTGCAAAAACAGTCGGGAAAAAAGGTAACTTTATGCAGAATTGAGGAAATGCAAATTAGTATGGCCATTATGGAAAACAGTATGGATTTTCCTTTAAAAAGCTAAAAATAGAGCTACCATATGATCCAGCTATCTCGATCCTGGGTATATATTCAAAGGAAGTGACATTAGCATATCAAAGACACACCTGCACATCCATGTTTATTGCACGATTATTCAAAATAGCTAAGGTACAGAATCAGTGTAGGTGCTCGTTAGAGGATGGGTGTATAAAGAAAATGTTTTATTACACTTTATTCAGCCTAAAAAATAATGTCGCACTGTCATCTGAGAAGACCTAGCTGGAAATGGAGGACTTTTGAATTAAGTGTAATAAGTCAGATCCAGAAAAGAAATACCACATAATTCCCCCATGGGGAGAACCCGAAAGTAGTCAACGAAAACGCAACACAGGGACTTCTACTAGAGTCTAGTGTTGTAGAAGGAAATTAGTTGAATCAGAAGTTCTGGGCATTCCACAGAGGAGTGTGCTTACTATAGTTCATGATGACATCTTGCAAGTTTTATGAAGAGCTAGAAGATAGAAGGTCAAAGGCTCCAAGCGTAAAGAAAAAGGAGGTGAATATGTTACGTTTCTGAGTTTTATCTGTGCCTAATACATGCACGTGTCAAAATATATTGTACCCCATTAATATGTCCAATTATTATAATAACCAAAAAATTAAAAAAATTAATAAATATATTTTGAAATAATAAAATGGAAAAAGAACAAACTTCCCCTACATTATTCAATTTTTTAGTCATAACATATTCCAGTTTTCTTGCGTCTTCACATTACTGAATATTATTAAATAATGTGTGAAATGTAATGATAGTATGTACTATTACTCAGTGTTTTCAGTGGGCTATGTTCTCTGTTGGTGTTTTGTATGCATGATCTTGTCATATAGCATAGGATGTGAAACAGCTGATTTCTCTTCACGGGTGAAGAACACGTTTGGATCTATGTTTCCAGTTCTCAAATACATACTGCCATTAGGATTTTATGTGTTATTTTCTGGTCACCTAACATCTCTCAAGGGACTCCATGGTATCAGATAAAGTATTATGCTATGGATTCGCACAAATGAATTTGACATTATCCTTGCCTTAGTTATAGTTGAATGAAGAGAACAAAGAACAAAAAAGAGGTTGGTTTATGGGTCAAGAAGCTCACACAGGATGTAAAACATATAGCAGACATACTCAGATGGCCATTAATAAGGAGGTAGATGCTGTTAATAACAAACAACAGCCATGAATGAGAAGTTAGAGGAATATAAAGAAAAAGCAAATAAGCAGATAATGAAGGCAATTCAAGAAATTAAGGAATAATTTGGCAGAGATAGAAATAATGAAAGCTGTACTCGACGATATGAAATACAGGAAAAATAAGTAACCACCTTCAACACTTTGAGGATAGATGATCAGATCTTGAAGAGAAAGAGGATAAACTGCAACATATGGCCAGCGAAGACTATAAAACAAACAAACAAACAAACAAACAAACAAAAAAAACAAGAAAGAGAGTGGTTATAGTGGCTGATGGGTAACTCAAAGAGAAACAGCCTCACAATCATGAGAGTGCAGGAGAAAACTGAGGACAGAAAAAAAAAGGCCTAAAGTACAAACACAATGAAATTATGGAAGAAAATCCCCCAAATCTAAAGAAAGAAATATTGAAATTTTTCAGGTGCAGAGAACTCTAAAAATTTTTATCAGAAAAGAACATTCTCATGACATATTATAATTAAAATTTTAGAGACCCAATACAAAGAGACAACATTAAAAGCTGTAAGAAAAAAAAAATCAGAGAGGGCCTTACAAAGACAAGCCCACTGAGCTAACTGCAGACTTCTAAACACAAACAGAAAAGGCCAGGAGATCACACAGCAATATCATCCATGTTCTAAGAGAACATACATGCCAACCCAGATTGCAACATCCAGCACAATTATTTCTCCACATGAAAGAAGTTAAAAATTTTCATGATAAGGAAATCCTAAAGCATCAAGTCCATTAGGCCAGCACAACACAAAATACTTAAAGGAATATTAGACAGAGGAAAGAGTGTAGATGCAAAAGTCTTCAGATAAAGTCTTCAAAAATCTTCAGACAGAATCCATCAAGTAATCAGAAAGATCAAATACACTGATCAGGTGGGCTTTATTCCTGGGATGCAAGATTGGCTTAACATAGGTAAAATAGTAAATGCAATACACCACATCAACAAAAGCAAGAACAAAAAACACGTGATGACGTCAATTGAAAAGGTCTTTGACGAAATCAACATCCACTCATGATGATAATCAGGAGGAAAATAGGTCCAGAAAGGCCTTGCCTCAAGCTGATAGAAGCCACATAAGCCAACCCTACTGCAAATATCAGAGGTAACGGGAGGAAATGGAAAGCGTTTCCCCTCATACAAGTCACATAGCAAGGTCGTTCAGTTTCACCACACCTATTCAATGTAGTCCTAAAAACTTTTGGCAGAGCAATTAAGCAATAGTGAAATCAAGGAAATTTGTATGTGAAAGGAGGAAGTCAAATTATCTTTATTTGCAGATGATATGATTCTGTATACAGCAGACACCAAAAATCTCCGTCATTAAAATTTTAGTGATAAAAAACAAATTCAGCCATGTTTCAGGCTACAAAATCAATACTAAAAAATCAATAGCATTCCTCTACACTAATGATGAACTGAGAAAGAATGCAGAAGAATAAGTTTATTCTGAATTCCCTATCAAAAAATTAAATACCTAGGACCTCCACAAATAAAAGTATATTATGCTGCAGTAAGAAATTGAAGAAGGCCTCAGAAAATGGGAAGACTTCTCCTGTTCTTGGATAGGCAGAGTTAATATATTCCAAACGTGTGTTCGTGGTAAAACTCTTCATTCTATTCTTTCTGTTTACCTAGATTTCATCTCCTTACGTGTGACGGGCAACTTGACTACTACAGATGAACTACATAGCTAAGTAACTAGGTAATGATCGGATTGCAAAATGTTTTAACATTACTGTATTAAACTAAATATGATTTTTGCTATTTAGTTACTAAAAATAAACCATTCTAATATTTTTACTGGTGTAGAGTTCCATTAAATGACCTTAGAATTTTTTGGAATAGAAGAAACATAAGAGGAAAAAAGAGTAGACTGCTTTACTTCTATTTTTTTTAAAAAAATGAAAAAGAAGACCATTTTGCTTTTTAATTGTTTTGTGCCAGATTTTATTTAAAGTGACGTATCTGTTTGCTGTAGACGGGCCTAGATTATGCACATTTTCTGAAAATATATCCTGAAGGATAGCAAACAAAACCCTTGCAACTGATCTATTCCAAATGGGCCAAAAAGATACAATTGAATTTCATAAATATTGGCCTAAAGTAAATAAGAGAAAATAATTCAAATCGGAGAATTCAAATGAGTAACAACACCATTAGCATCAGTACATGATTTGCGCTCTGTGTGTCTGCACGTAACTGAAGTCTTACCTGCAAAGCTGACAGCGCTGAGGAACAGACATACCAAAAGTTCACGGGGTTGGTTTCACCTGAATTGTACCTTGTCCCGATGTAGTTTTTTCCCAGAAGATGATGATCATTGCCTCATGTCCTAATTGACCATGAGTTCCTTCTGGAACAAAGCTATGTCTAATTGATTGTTTTGTTATCGGCGTGAACAATGAATGGTGCCTAGCAGATGCCTTATTAGTATCTCACACTTGATTGATACAACTATCGTGTTCTTAATTTATGGACTTCAGAAATGCATACAAAGCCCTTGGAAGCAATTTTTTTTTCTAATGAATGCATGAACTATTTCTATGAATACTTGTATAACTAACTAATTCACCTTTCAAAATCATGTTCATTATGTGTCTATGGAAAATGTGACATTTTTAACACTTCCTTGCAATTGACATTTTAATTTAATATACAGACTTATTTTTAAAACACTTTTATTTATGATCATTTATTATCCAAAAATTATAAATATGTATAAGTTACAGTTCTCTCCGATAGGAATTATTGATAAATATGTTTTGAAACTTTTATGAGTCTGCCATTTAAAAATATTTAAAATGTCTTTACTTCTAAGATGCACCAGACATAAAATAGTTTCCTTTTGAATTTCTTCAGCTGAATTTGTTATGATCAGAGTATTGGAGTACTGGAATATTCTAAGATTTTTTTATCTCTGTGTTGACTCCTCTCTACTGGATTCTTACAAGAATTCATCTACTTTTAGACAGAATTCACCATTCCATACATTCCTCTTTTCTTTCCTGATATCAATCTGCAGGTTCATTTTTCTAGAGATATACAGATTTTGCAAAATATGGAGATTGAAAAATGTGGTGACGACCCTGTAGTACTGAACAGCTCAGTCCAGAAGCGGTCAATATCAACCCCTTCACGAATGGGCTCAACCAACAAATGATAAAAAGTCTAACAATACACAAAACAAGTAGCTGAAATAAAACCTTAAGATCAGTGTCTTTGTATCTAGCCTAGGGGACTGGGAGCGACGACTGGGGTCCTGCTCTCACTGGCAAAGGGTGAGGGCCACTCTGTCCTCCCAGCTGTGGTGATGCAGCAGGGGCATGGAGTAGCGGAAAAGACAAGAAGCTACTTAGAAGGAAATAAATTTAAGTGAGACTCAGTGGTGACTTCCATACTTCTTAATAGTTTTCTGTAAACAATTATATTTAAAATTAAATGATAAATGATTTTCAGACTAAATTCCCAAATATAGCTCATGTGTTTTTCCAAAATTTGTCCAGTACAATGCAATATCATAATTTAAAATGCTGGACACAGAACTACTACATTAACAAGGAGGCAGATGTCCAGAAGGGACAAACGTTAAACAAATCATCATGATCTAAGTGTGCTTGTCTCAATTGTAGTGCGTTCCTAGGCGTATGTCCTGGGGTGAGAACAGTAGATGCTTATATTAGAGAAGCTGAGCATTATTATTATATTTGTAGTATATTATAAAGGAATGTTAGGGAGAATAGTGTACTATTGCTAGATTCTTATTTGTGAAAGCCTTAAAAAAATTAGCCAGGCACTTGGTCTTGCTCGTCTGTGTTCAACTTACCGTTGTCCACTTTCCCACAGATATTCTGCTTCTCTATCAGTATCGTGTTTTGTGCGTTTATATTTGTGATTCCTTGATGCGATACTGATATTTTTTTTTAGAGTTTAAACTAGTTACTTAGGGATCGGGTTTAAAACTTGCTCTTATTCAAAAGTCTAGGAGAGGCTAAATTTCATGGATGAAAAAGCAGGGATTTTGGGTGAGAGATTTCCTCCATTCTACATTGAATTCTTTAATATACTTAATAATTCTAGGCTCCCTATGACACAGCTCTGTAGCTCCTATTACAGTATCAGTTACTTGATTATGCTCATGAATACTCAAAATATCAAACTGGGATTTGAAATTAGAAATTTTATTTCTGCCATGTAATAATAGTAAAATTTAATGTTCATGAATAACTGAAAAATTATTTCCGTGCCTGATAATGAATTAACAGTCATTAAACAAAAACTTTCACTGGTTTTCATTTATTTCTGCATGTAAGATCATATCAAGTTGATATTTCTTACAATGAATTTACTATTTTTTCCCTTAGTATAATACACTAATAATATTGCCAATAATATGTTTAATCTTTAATTATCCTTTTTGACTTTATGAGTATTTTATTGGCATGTTTGTAGGGACTTCGATTTGAGAAGCATTATCTGGAAAAAGAATTAGGAATGGTGGTTATGGAAAAAAAGAAATCCAAGAAGTCATTATCAAGATGGGTTTTCCTATAAATACCAGGAGTTCAATGCCACTACAAACCTTCTGAGATGCCATGCAAATGTCGTTCCTAAATGAGGACTCACGTTTGGGTCTTTCTTTTGCAGTTTTACCTCACTTACCTTCTCACCTTGACTCATGATGAAATGACTGAGAAGGTTCCGGTAGACAAACATTAAACAGGGGCAGAGGAGTTCTGGAAGAAAGTGGGCTGTGTGCACTGCTGTAGCCAAGAGGAACTGCACTTATTAATGACACCGTCCATCCCCAGATAATTACCATGTGTGACGGTTGGAGCGATTATGTCAACTTGAGGAAATTAGGAACTATGCCTAGATTAGGCAATTAGAAACTACCCTGGATTAGTCAGTTAGGAACCAGCCTGGATTAGAGTGTGAGTGATTTGTGGAACAGCGAATGAGGGAAGAGCACCCACTGAATGTGGGAGGGCCAATAGGAACTCAGACTGTACAAATGAGAGGAAAAGGAAAGATTGTTACAGCTTTTTCCTCTGGGGAGAGACTGGACCTGATGAGACTTGGCTACTGTCTGTGATGTCCTGAGAAGCTGCCTCCACTTCTGCCTCTGCCATGTGCTTCCGTTGCTGCCCACCAGCCCTGAGTGGACTGCGACCTTCTGAAACTCTGAGCTAAAATGAGCCTTTTCTCCTGTAAATTTGTGGATGTCAGGTATTGAGTCGCAGCAACAAAAAACCAAGACACCTGGGCAACACCAGAGTCACCTAGCCAAAAATAAAGATGTAAAGTCAGTGCAAGAGATTATGGACTCAGTAGAAATTGGGTCATTTCAGCATTGAGTCTAAATTGAAATTGGACCAGGATTGCCTGACTCTTCCTCTTGCGTCAGATTTCTACTCAGTGAGCTAGACTTCTGCCATTTCCCGACTAGGCCCCGACTCCTGCTTTGCCTCAGGCTCCTTCCTGGACTGTTTGTGCCTGTGAACATGATTTTACTGTCCCGACAGTTCGCGCACACCTCCACAGTTTGGCTAATCCCTGGGATCAGTTTCAGGTCCTATGGTGACTGCACATTAATGCTGTAAAAAATAGGCCTATTGCTATGCAATGTGTGACAAAGGCGCATTTGTGTAAAAGATTGGTTCTATCTTGTGAATACTTTATTGTCAAGAAATTTAAATTTGTACCCATTAAATAGAACATTGTATTATGTGTTGAGTCCCGGGCCTCACATAATGTTAATTTAGGAAATATCTGATATGGTTACACCATGGTTACGCTTTCAGTCTTTGTACTGAGAGAAGCTGTCATCCTTAAGTTAATACTTCACTCTCTGAAAAATAGTTGGTGACAGCCATCTATTTTCAGAAATAAGAGACCAGCAGTTATACCTGAGTTTACCTCTGGTGATTATTAATTATAAAAGTGATGTCCTTGAGGTCAGTATAAACGGTTGACAAGTGAACCCTACTTGACAATCTGCTAAGGTTGAGATGACAACATTTAAATTAAAATTTATGCTTGAAATGCCATGTGACAGAGCATCACTTATGTGAGGGAAACCGGGTCTTTTGGGGTGACTCCAGTGATTGACTCGCTGTTCTGAATAAAAGAGCACTAGTCATCAGGGCTCGGGAGACGCTCAACTATTTGCAGTCCTGGAAGATAGAAATTAACATCTCTGGGTTCTAGATGTGCATGCAAACAAACGGGCAGTTCTTGCCACCTGGTCTGGTCATGGGGTCTAAATTCGTCAATATTTTTAAAGCTCACAGGACTGTTCTGACGTTTGACTACTTTCTACTTCAGCTTACACTACATGAGCTTGGCATGGTGGCATAGGCATGTGACCTCAGCACACTGGGATGCTGAGACAGGCTCACATATTTGAGCCAGTATGGGACACTTAAAAACTTAGTGAGACTTTATTTCAAAATAAAAATTGAAGAGAATTGCAGTTGCAGTTCAGCATGAAAGCTGTGGATTAATTCCCTATTATCACAAAAATTACATTAAGTGATACATTAAAAATTGTTTCTTTTTCAGAAACAGTTTATAAAAATATTTACAAACCAGGGTGAATCCACAGCAAGAGAGAAATTGGATATCTACTTATCAGAGATTATAAGATCTACAAAAAACAATTTAGCTAATCACAGGGAAATAGCATAGGATGTTAATGACCAAACATTTGGCAAGGATTTTTTTAACATATGTTTCAAAATATGGGAAAAAAATCATTGTTGGAAATAGAATGCTTTGAAATAAAGGGATAAGCATTCTGCATGGTACATAAACATGTACCAAGATTTATGAATTTAAGGGATAATGTCACATTATTCTATAGTAGATAGACATTGGAGTGTGAATCTTTTGAAATGTTTCATGCAGCCCAGAGCAAGTTGCTCTGAAGTCAGCTATATATCTGTCTTAGTTCCTTATCTGGTTGCTGTGACAAAATACCTGACATTACATTTTAAGGGAGGAAGGATTTATTTAGCTCGTTCACAGTTTCAGGAGGCCTCTCACACACACAGTCCACGTCCCGGGGCAGCTGGCGATGATGAAGGCAAATGGCCGGGACTGAAGAGCGCCCCCCCCCCCCCACCACCACCCGCATTGAGAACAAGTCAAGTGAAGCAGGAACAAGAGGATAAGCTTTCCCAGGAAGAAGTTACAACAATGTTTCTTCTTCCTTTGTTTAAGTGCTTTAAACTGCCAGTTGTCCTTCCCTCACTTCCTGGCACACAAGTCAATCGCAAACACCTGAAATCTCTGCCCTCGGTCATCCCCAATCTCAACAAATTGCTCCAGTCCTTCCAGGTCAAAATTTAAACAAATCCCCCTCCCGGCCTGGCCCTAACTCCCAATAACACACAGTTCCGAATACCCAAGGCTTTTGGGGGACATTCAAGATCCAAACCGTAGCAATATCCTACTGAAGGAATTATGAAGCTTATCACCTGAGAATGAGAGTAACCTTGTATATGTAATGTATTTTATGTATTACATAAAACATAACCAAAGAGAGATAACGTGAGCTCCCAAGAAGAGGTGAGCAGCGTGGAATAGGACGTGGATCCCAAATGTGTGAATTGCATATACTCGAGACACGCAGATAAACCCTCCACAGTAAGCAGCAAGAGCATGATGCATAAACCCTTCCCATAAAGACTGTAGCCTGAAAAAGACCGACTTAAAATTGGAGACAAGCTGCCGCTTCTACAGGTTTGAAAGATGAGCCCTTTCTCTTAACTCAAGATGCGCTGGCTCATTAGTGGTGACAGAGAAAAGGCCTGCGTATTTAACTCAATTCCAGTATTCCTTTCATGACTCTGTAGAATAGATTCACTTTAGTCATTAACTAGCCTTTCAAGACCAATTACATCTTAGGTTTGACAAGTTTTAAATGGGTATGAAAAACAACTAATCGAATAGATGTGAAGATTATAAAGCAAAAGACCACCGAAAGGACAGAAGGACAGGATCACTTTTTGTGTGTTTTAAATATCATTAACCAGTGGATGGTAGGGCTGTGTAAAGAGGACTACTGTAGTAGGAAGGGAGTTCAGAAATCCTTCAAAGCCTATGCAAAGTGAGCTCTCTGCTTACGATATTTTCCTCATCACATGTGGTAACGGAGATAAGCTCCAGTGCTAAGAGAACTCAATTCCCTACATAACATCATTGGACGTGATGAAAGAGACTTTGCACTTGCCTTTTGCAGCTCTAATTTTTCTGGAAGAACATTTAGTTCATTTATATTTAATTTAAATAAATACCCATTTGAAACTGTCTCAAGTGGGACATGGTTTATAAGCTAGACTCCACCTTAGGAAAAATGCTTTTCGGCTCTTGAGCACCAGCATGTTAGCACTGTTTTAGTTTTAAACCAGTAACAGTATAACACAATCAGGAAGTAGATTCTCTGCTTTGTCACCATGACATAAAGGTCATTGGCGTCAAAAGGACAAGTCAATGGTTCAGAAATCAGCATTGATGTTATATAGAGAGAGTCAACTACTCTTAAACTGAAAATCAATAATAACAATCGTACTAAGTCAGGAAAGACGGAGATCAGGGAATCGGGAGGGTGCTTTCAGTGTGTTCACTTTCACTGGGAAAGGTAGACAACTGTATTCAGCAGCAGTGACAAGGCCAATACTGATAATATGTATCCTGTGTCACCAATTAAAGTTGCAGATGCAGAGGTGTTGAGCAGTTTCCATTTCCTAAGTCGATGCAGATCCTAAGGATCAGAGTCAAGATTCAAATCCAATCTGTTTCACTCCACACGCTACATGATTTTATGTAACACTACATTCAAAAAAGCCAGTAGAGATTCACACAGACACACACAGCCCTTACCGATTGGAGGACACGGTTAATATATAAGAGTAGATATTGGGGCTGGAAGAAAACAGCACAGAGGTAAAAGCACTTGCTTAGCAAGCACATAGGCCTTCAGTTTGATTTCCCAGCACCACACAAGCTGGGTGTGGTAGTGCCTGTATGCTAGCACTCAGGAGGCTGAGGCAGAAGGATTGCCTTGATTTTGAGGCCACTCTGGTCTACACAGTGTAGTTCAGAACCAGCCTGGACTACAGAGTGAGACTCTGACTCAAAAAATAAAGAGAGTAGATGTCACACTGATAAGCTTTAGGCTGCAGGATCGTTCCAGAACTGGCCTATCAATCAGTTTTTGTCATTTGTGTTGCAATTGTTAAATTAATTGGCTGAGAGTGACAGTGGGTGAAAAACTATCAATTAATAGTTACTATGTTGAGCCCACTATGCTAGCTTTCTATGTATCACTTTTTTTGGAAAGCTCGAGTGTCAAATATCCTGAATAAAAGGGAAAAATAGGGTAGAAAACAATATAAACTTTATTCTTAACGTAAGTGGCCTTTAAGTGATGGAAATACTCCTCAAGACTAAAAAATGGCTTTAAATTGTCGAAGTAGGCACGGATTAAATAAAGTACCAAGACAAGAGTAGACATTTAAGTCTTGTAATTCATTAACTTTCACTGGAGATAAGTAAGGCTTACAAAGAATTAGTAATGTTTAGACAAAAACCTATAAGCCTTGGTAATTATGTGTGAGGTATTCTGAGAGAAAGCATTAAAGGCACTTCGGAGACAGAAGTGAATAGTGTGTGTTGGAATGATTGAGTCTTATTGCGTTGTTTTCACTTAGGCATGGGTAGGGAGTTTGCCTATGCATGAATACCCAATGTACCATTGTCAAACATGGGCTGGACACGTCTTCCTTGAGTCAGGAATTTTCTGGCTGAATTGCTGTCCTCAATTGTCACTGCAATCACTGCTGATTATGCATTTCCTAACACGTGGGTTATGCCTTCTCTGTAAAAGTGTCCTCCTGAAAATGTTTGCTGCACAACAATGTGTACAGTTGCTTAAAAACTATAGACAGAAATAGCATTTTTGTCATTCATTTGTTTACTAGTAGATGTGGTGATAACCTCCGATTTAAATTAAAAAAGTAAGAGAACACTCTGAAACTTTCTAGGAAAGATGGTTTTTCCTGTGGGGAGGGCAGTAAGAAAAAATCATGCAAGAGAAAGCCATTTGTCTCTTAATCCTTTCTACCCAAAACTCCTTCCTACTAAAGTCATTTCTGTGGACAGATCTTCAGACTGAACTTAGCATTAAACTTTACAGCAGACAAGCGCTCCTTGCCTTTCCCACCCTCTGGGAGCCCCAGGAGGCCACTACCCCTTCTCATGCTTCTTCCCTTCTCTCATTGAACAATTTAGTCTTAGTTTTAGTAAATTTTAATGAACCCCTTAATCAGATTGTCTGTGTTCTGTCTAGATTCAAGAACCAGCTTCTCATAAACATCTGGTACTGACTGAGCAAGAAACTTGTCCATGAGGAGACTTTTTCTTGCTGCAAACTCAGGATCTACAAGAATGTGTTTATCCTTGCTATCCCTGAGTCACTTCAGAAAAACAAAGGGGAAATCCCATGTCTGCCTAAGGTACTTGAGTCACTTTCCCATTAGTACCAGTTTGACTTTCGTGTTTCTTAGCCCTTCCTTTATGCAACGAGCAAAGCGATGCCTCATCTGTCCACCTTGCTTCTTGTCAGGGTCCCAAGGCTGATTTTCCTATGGACAGGCCTGTACCCTGTATGGGTGCTTTGACGTGATCATCCTCTGTGTGGTCAGCAGCATAGTGTGCGTTTCCTGCCTGCTGCAGTTTCCCAGACTTGTCCCTTGTTCAGCATAAATTTGCTGTTGAGATCAGTCACGTCCCTCCTTGCCAGATTGTATGGGAAGCACAAATGGTCAAATGCATGAATATACACATCTCAACTTCCACCGAAGCTACCTAACTCTTTGTTTACTTTATCAATCTCAGGCAAATTGAAAGGGACTACCACCTGTCCACTCTGAGGGGCTGAAGTAATAGGGAGGACAGTTTCTGGGAGTGCCACAGGTCTGGAGTGTGAAGGTGGAAACTTTGGAGCCATCTCCTTCTAGTTGTCATCAAGCTCCTTTTCATATTTTTAAAATCTAATTATCTTTGGTCTGTGTTTTTCAGGGCTGGGACTCTAACTTCTGCTGACACCTCATTCCTGGCTTCTACCCCACACTGTTCCCTGATGTTCACCAGATGATTGCTAAGTTCAGTCTGAAGATCTGTCCACAGGAATGACTATACTAGGAAGGAATTTTGGGTAGAAGGATTAAGAGAAAAATGGCTTTCTCTTTCATGATTTTTTCAATAATCCAACTCATCCTGATCTTACCAATATAGTTATGGCATTCTAAACTTGTACATTGTTCTAAGTGCTAGAAATGTAATAGTGGAGGGGCTGGAGGAATGGCTCAATGGTTAAGGCGCTTGCCTAGCAAGATCGAAGACAAGCACTGAGTACCTGAGTACGATTCTCCGGCACCACATAAACTGGATGTGGTTGCACATGCCTGTCTTCCCAGCACTTGGGAGGCTGAGGCAGGAGGATTGCCATGAGTTCAAGTCCAGCCTGGGCTCCATAGTGAGCTCAGGACCAGCCTGGGCTCCAGGTCAAGAACCTGTCTCATAAATGATTAAATAGATAAATAAAGACGTATAATAGTGGATCAAAATTCAATACCTTACAAATAAAAGTTCATATTAAGGCCTTTAAAATGCAAAATATGTAATAAATAAGTAATTTTTAAATGAACTTCAAGTAAAAACAATTTATGCTAAGTGAATGACGTAGGCACAGTGGCATGGACTTGTAATTCCACACTTTGAGGGGCTGAGGCAGGGAGACTGAAAACTTGAGTACAGCTGAGACAAGGGAGATTTTTCCTCAAAGTCTAAACCAATGAACAGACTGGGGATGTGGCATCTTTCTAAGGCCTGGGTCTCCATCCACAGACTACAACTGATACACACCAAAAGAAAAAGGAAACAGTGACAGAACCTCAGAGTGATTCTTTTATGTTTTGACATTAGTTAATCACAATTCAGTGCTTCCATAATATTTACCAGTTGTAGAAAATGTGTGAATCCAGCATGATGGTCAGAGTTCTGCATGCAAAACTCAACCATCGTAGTAACATTATGAAGGTACTTTCTACATTTTAAGGTTCACTATCATGTAACTTCTCAACTAAAGATTTCACATTTCCATTTGCTATATAACTGCAGTTCTGAAAAAAAGTTTGAGAATGCTAAATTTAGACATTGGTGCCTACCTTACTTTATGTAAACCCTTGTTATTAAGTCATACATTAAATAGAACTGTAACCACACAATAGGTTCATGTTCTAGTAAGTGTACCCCTTCCCAAACAAAACAACAGAAAAGCAAAAACAATAATGAAAAATACATAGATAGCAGTCCAAGAGAGGAGGGAACGGGCTGGTAGAGGGGGCTACTGTCTTTGCCCTCAGGCCTCCCGGAACAACGGGAGCAGTCTCTTTGTTAGTGAAGCTTATACATTTTTATATGAAGAGGATACTGAGAAAGTAGACACATCTCAAACGTATCAGTAAGACTCCTAATCTAAGAAGGAAAGATGGAAAGAAAGAATGCCTCCAGCGATGCCCAGTCTGCAGTGGGAACTGGGCGGGGTCCTCTGGTGTGCTGGTCTGCCGTGCGTGCCTGCTCACATAAGAAGGATGCAAAGTATCTAAGTGTGAAGGCCCTATTTCAAGAAATAGACAAAATGTATGAGTAGTAGATAAGTAAGCATTGCATACTCTTGGCGTGTTTTCCATGAACACACATCAGACTATGAGTGTACGAAAGCACGTATCTCATGGTATCTGTGTTTATTCATGTTTTTCTTAAACCGTGGCATCTAGTTGGCAAGGTGAGGGCACTGTAAGCATTTCCATAAACAAATTTTGCTCACTGTGCGTTCTCCTCATTTTAGCAATAATAAAAAGGAGAGACCAGGCGCACTTCAAAGTAGTTTCATAACACTGGATGCACTGTTCATGTGGAGCAGTGGCATTCAATCTGCTGTGAATTATATTAAAAATTAAAGCATTTTTCATTTTGAGATTTGTTGCCAAAATATTGACTTAAAATGAATTTTCGGTACCATGATGCTACTGGGAGGAACCAATAAGTGCTTTTTTATTTGAGACTTTTCTGAGAATGACTCCTTGTGCTTGAGGGGAGAAATGCATTTCCCCTTGAAGTTCCAAGTGGCTGAGACTCCAGGGCTTGCTCTGTCCTCCGGCTTGTCAGAACCTTTACCAGCTGGAAACGTGTGTGAAAAAGAAAAACACAGAACTTTAATTTGTATCGGCGTTAAGCACTTTGATATATTACCTTTGAATCAGATATCCTTTTTAAGGTTAAAAAAAGTCAAAAAAAATCAGAGGCACCCAATAAAGGGTTATTAAGAAAAAATAAAACAGAAGAGAGCCAGTTGCACTTGACTAAAACCGCTGCAGGGCTTTCCATTTGTATTCTAGAGGATTCCTTAAAGGAGCTTTGTTAACAGATGACTGAGGGAGATTTGCATTTAATTTCCTTGGAGGCACAGAAAATCCTAAAACCATCAGTTATTTTAGAAAGCAGTGACTGATCAATTAATAATTGAATTCACAATGATAAGAGATAATCTTAGCTTATTGGAATACCTGAGCACTGGTCAAAATATATTTCCAATGGACTTTTCAGATACTACTGTTGGTTATCCACACTAGTACTGGGGCTAAAGAGCTTTGGCCAGGACATTTTAGTGAGCAGCTGATTATACTGATGTTACAGATAGACTATGAATAATCCTCTTATTATGATATTTGATGAGCTAATGAAATAATGGTAACTAAAGCATGAAGGATGTAGTGGGGATTTCAGACCTGTTACATTTATTTAACTGTGTGACTTTCAAATTGCATTTGGTATGTTTTGTCCCTCATAGATAGAAAGTACAGTACGCTGTCCAAATAAGTATTCTTAAACATGCAACTTGATGTAGCAAAGGAGAAATGATAGTGAAAAGGGACAAGAAAAGTATAATTTGAAAATTGTGCTTTAAAGAAAACTACAGCTCCCAGACACAAGCACACTGAACGTTATAGGACTTCCTCTTCCCTTGCTTGTTCCTTTCAGTAAAATCACCACCCACTTTCCCAAGATAAAACTCATAAACACACATTCAGACCGGAAGTTGGGTATGTGACTGGGTCTTTTGCACTTTTTTGGTTCTATAATTTGATAAACTCCTGAAATGTCTACACCCAGTGAAATGACAGTACTATCTGGGTGCTCTATTTCTACACTTCAAACACATATCAATGTTTATATTCTAACATTACTGATAGGCAATGAAAAAAATATATACATGCTAGTTTATTAGTCTTGAAGCCAGTCTCCAAGCCCACAAAACAACAGCAACAAAGAAGTTCAGGTCAGAGGTACCTTACTCAGATACCACACTCTGTAGTGCGTATTTATGATACCAGCAGGATAGAATTTACAGGCCTTTCATCCCCTCCCTTCCTTCCAAAATAAGACATGGACCTGAGGGGGAAAAGGACTAAAAACGAAGAAGAAATACCGGAGGTATAGACACGCAGTTCCTTTTTAAGTCAATGAATCTTTCTGTCACCCAAGGCTTCAAGAGACAGCTACAAGCCCTGCATGAAGTGAGGGACTGTGTAGAGGCAACAGAAGCTGTGCGAACATCGACGATTAGAATGACTGTAACCAACAAGAGATGAAATCGATTTGGTAGACTTACGTGTGTCATTCCCTCTCCCCTCTGGCACATTCTATAGAAGACCCTGGCTCACTGAGACACGTTGGGAAGATGGACAATTTTGGAGATAATATTCCTACAATCTCCTCAAAAGTTATTTTTGAATAAGTACTTTTCTTATTTTACCACAAGTGAAGTCTTTTGACTTGGAGCGGATGGTAAGCAGAGAACGGTTAAAAACTGGTTTTAAATGGCTGGCAAAATCTTGGTTTGCTTAAAAAACTGCCTTCCACTGACCTCTCATGAAATGTTTTCCTGTTGGGTTGTCAGGTCCCAACTGTAACTGGCCTCTGCGCTGAGTTCGCAGGTGGTTTCCAACAAAGAGGGCTCCAGACATGTGACCTCAGGCTTGTTCTCCTTGGAAAAAGAAAGAAAGAAAGAAAGAAAGAAAGAAAGAAAGAAAGAAAGAAAAAAGAGAGATTACCACTGTTCCAGGCACTCACCCAAAGGTGCACCCAAAAAGGCTGCCAGGAATTTTACCTGTCTTTTACTAATTTTACTAGATGTACCAGACCAAAATAATAAAATAAAATAAAATAAAATAAAAAATTAGGAAAAAAATCTGAAAACTTACTAGACCTATCAAAGTACAAACATTTGGAAAGGCATCTAAAAAGTTACCAGATTTAGAGCAAAAACCCTAAAAGCCATCTAAAAATAAATGAAATAAATGCAACATAACAGTCAATTTCCAAACAGTTAACTTCCAATAAATGCAATATTTTCCAAGCAAATATTTTTTTCTAACCAAATGCAATATTTTTCAAACAATTTCTTTTTTCATAACCCATACAGCCATTCCCTTAAAATAAAAAAAATATATATATTTTTCTATGCAACAAAACATTGAAAACTTTAGCTCTAGAATTAAAACAATCAAATTTTCTCCTCACTAGTGGGAAAGTGATCTCTCTCCCTTAAGCACTTCCCACAATCTGGTGAAATCTAAGCTGCTGTCTTTTAACAAAGTTCGAGGGCTAGGGTTACGGTTAGGGTTAGGGTTAGAGTTAGGGTTGGGTTAAGGTTAGGGTTAAGGCTAGGGTTAGGGTTAGGGTTAGCCTTAGAGTTAGGGCTGGGTTAGAGTTAGTGGAATCCGGCCTTTTCTCTAATCCAGCCTTCCTGTGATTTCTGTTTCTGGGAACCCTGTATCTCTAACTGACTAAAACCCTCGTCTTCTCTCACAATACCAATGCCAGACGTAAACTCCACTTCAGTCAAGACATTGTATCAGAAATAATCAGTCAGAATGTTAATGAAGCATCAGTATTTGCTAAAATTTCTTCACCTTTCATTGCTATCATTATGATCACTTGTCTTCCACCTTATTTCTGCTCTCCAGTACTTTTATTAATTTAACCTGATGCTTTAATCAAATGCATCATCTAAGATTCGCTTTATTATTCAGGTTTGCTCGAGAAAATGAATCATAGGCCTTCACTGGACCCACAATGACATAGAACACAGCAAAAATTCAGCATCATGATACATGCTAGTTTCTCAAAGTGCCTCTGTGTACTTTTTCGGTGATTTATGGGGGATTGACATCTTAACAATAATAAGCATCTGATTTGGACACATGATCTTTCTCTAATTGTTAAAATTCTAGGGAGCAGTGACTTTTACATGTTTCTGCACTGTTAATGTTTCTGTTTTTAAAGGTATCTTAACCAATGATATTCTATAAAGTTACTATATTCTATAATGTTACTATATTCTATAATGTTACTGTGATAATTAATTTTAGTAGCTTGTACTTAATATATAAAAAACATAGAGTGACAACTACTGCTACTAAAAACAGAGTCACTCTATTTTCTGTAGAGTGAATTTGTTTTGCACATGTTGTTAATATTAAAGAAAAACTTTATTCAAGTTAGCTGGCAAAAAGAGTTTATTCAAGGATAATGCAATAGAGTAGAGAAGTAGAATTTGGCTCAACGGAAACACAAGGGCTGAAGGACTTTGCAACACTGCAGTAGGCTAGTGTGAAAGAACTGAAGGACTGAAGAATATAATCATGCCATCTGTGTTTGCTAATTGTATTTATCACAGTTGGGTACCTGTCATTTCCCAGAAGCTGATAGGTAGGAACACTGTCTTTGTGGTGATTTCATTTCAAAGGGATGGCCTTCAGGTCTTGGAGACAGACATTCTGTATTACAAAGCTGGTACTCTGACAGGAAACATTTTGCATTTCAAAGAGGAGAGAAAGATTTTGAAATTGAAAGTTTTTTAATGTAAATTCTCTGAAGTTACAGCTATATGATCAAGAATATTTTTTTCTAATATTTTAAGCAAATTGAGGGAAACCGTAGAGCCATCTTGATGACTAGCTACATTTGTTATTTCTGGTAGATAATTTGAACTTCTATAATGGCAGTCACATAATCAGATAAAAGTCTCAGTCAGTATTTTGTTTTTGTCTAGACTGTAGAGATAGCTTACTACTTTGCAGAATGTGATGTTGACAGTACATTTTCATAGATTTGCTTTGTCATGTTAAAAAAAACACCATTTCTCTTCCATTACCATGGATGAATCTTCAACAAATTTTAATGCTTTTATGGGTGCAGAACGTTACTTTTGCCTCAAGGCAAATAAGAGATAGTTTATTGCAGTGTCAGATCCCAATTCTATCAGGTTTCTGTACTCGTTTGTGTCTCCACACGCTTGAAGAAGAAGTCACAGAAGACAGGAGGCAGGTTGTTGTAATGGGAGAATTACAGAAGGCAATAGGGCGACAGAAAGGGAGAAAGCCTCTGCTAGTTAGAAGCTTGACCTGGAAATGAAGGTTGCCCACGTGGCTGGATGTCTAGGGGTTCTTATAGTTGTGCTGAGTAAGCACCTGTCCTTAGGTTAAGCTGTTTGGTTGCTAAGGCTGGTTGCTAGGCACTCTTTCCTTAAAGTCTTTTGCTCTGTTGCCTTTTAAACTACTTAATGTTTGCGCTTTAAGGAGTTGTGGAGAGCGGGCATCTATAAACTGCTGAAAGTTATAGCCAGCTACCTTTTTTATGATCATGTTTCCAGTAGAGTCTCCATTTCTGGAAACTTTGTATCCCTAACTGCCTATAATCTTATTATCTTCTGTCACAGAAAAATCAGGCGGTGGGTCACTGTGAAGCCGGAAAATCTTTTATATAGGACTTAGATGCGACCTGAGAATATTCTTAGCTCTTGAATTGGTAAAAAATAAGAGGTTTGCTTTTACATCTAGTAAAAAGTCTTAGGTTGTAATACCTTATATATAATATTGTACATAACATATCTACTTCCAGTCATGAAAAATTTCTTACATGCCTGATCAATAAATACGAATAATATTAGGTAGATAAATTGTATTAGCAATCTGGAAGAATGTGATTGGGGAGCAATTAGGGTTAGCTGTGTATAAAAATTCCATGTAGCACACAGTGAATAAAAAGACATGAAAATAAGTGGGGGAAATGTAATTTACACTTATATGTTTATTTAGCTTTTAAGAATATACTTGCATTTTTAATTGAGTTCATGGAAATGTTAATTCTGAGAATCTGGGTAGCTCAAAATTGAAACGTGTAGCACATTAGGTGAATATAGTCAATGACAATGTATTGTACATCTCTTTTTTCTTATAATTATTATTTTATTAATATATATTTTGATGCAAAATAATTACATTCATTTTTGGGAATATATATATATATAATCTTAATTATTTTATAACATATATATAACACATCTTATTTTATTTCTTCTTCCATTCCTGAATTTTAAATATCTCACAACAAGAAACGACAAATATTTGAGGTGATGTTAATATTAATTAGTTTCTTTAATTATTCTATATTTTGTTAATAGATTAAAACATCACCATTTGCCCTGTAAGTGTATAGAATTATAATTTTCAGTTAAAACTCTTAATAAAGTTACTCTGTACCAAAATCAAATCAAAGTAGATCCAAGACCTAGATTGCAAAACTGAAACACTGAACATCCGGGAAGACCACATACGAAAAGCTCTTGAAGATGTAGACATGGGTAAGAATTTTTTCAACAACTGACACGAAAGGACCCCCTGAATTTACAGAAAGGGTAATATCAAATCAAAAAGCTACTGCATTGCAAAAGAAATAATCAACAATTTGAGAAGAGAATAAACAGAGTGGAAAATAATTTTGATGCCTATGACTCAGACAGGAAACTAATAATCAGAATAAACAAAGAACTGAAGAAAATAGGCCTCTCAAAATCAAAGATCCAGTTTAAAAATTAGGAACTAAAATCAATAGATAGTTCTCACATGAAGAAGTCAGATGGCCAGAAAACCCAGAAAAAGTGTTCACTAGTTTTTAGCGAAATGCAAATCCAAACAACATATCTTAACTTACCCTTGTTCGATTGCAAATGACCAGAGTAGAGAGGGACACTGTGTGGAGACAGCAGTTTGTGGTACTGTCCCTTCATATCTGCATGCTGTGAGCTGTGCATGTTGCTCTCCGTGCATATTTTCAGGTAGAGATGGGAGAGGACATAATAGATTTCAACCTTTCAGTGGGATCCCTCCTCTTATCTACTTGGTTATTTAGTTATTCCTAGCTCTGAGATATCTAATAATATGGTATTGAGAATCGTAAAAAAAAAAAAAAAAAAAAAACCTGGAATGCAAGTGACTCTACTGTTCTTTCTTTGTACAGTTAATTTTCCTTGGAATAAATGTTTTATATTTTCTCCATTTTCTTCCACATCTTTTAAATGGCTTGTGACAACTGCCTATATTCTCGCATAATCAATTCTGTGTGATAATTTCATATGTTTGCTCCATAATATTGTTCAGATATATTTTGTACCACTCTCATTGCAGCAGTGGGTCGTGATATCGATAGGTGGCAGCCAAAGGTCATTAACCAATGGCTTACAGCATTCACTGAAAAATATTTCAGCGTTTCTGTAATCCTTACATATTGTGTGCTTTTTTGGAGACAGGGTCTCACTCTGTAGCCCAGGCTGGTCCTGCACTGACTATGGAGCCCAGGCTGGCCATGGACTCATGGCAATCCTCCTGCCTCAGCCTCCGAGTGCTGGAATTACAGGCATGTGCCACCTCGCCCAGCTTATGTGGTGCTGGGGAATCGAACTCGGGTACTTAGCACTTCATATTGTATGCCTGTTTACCTGAGGCAAAGTATATGCATAACATACGAACTTTAAACGTTAACGACTTCTGACAAATAGAAAGAACTCTATGGTAATTTTTATCAGGAAGAATTTTTTAAATGGAATACTTTATTTGCTTTAATAATGTTAGGACTTTATTAGAGTCCAGAAATCTAGACTTTTTTGTTGGTTTTCTTTTTATATGTTTTAGCATATTTTTACAGACTTTGTTTCTTAGGTCAATTTTATGTTAGAAAAGGTGCAGAGATTTCTCAAGCGTGTCTTGCTGTCCTGTCGGCACTGCCTCTTCAGATCTCCAAGTCCCTGCCATGCACATTAGGTGACTTTCAGACCCCAAACTTCCTCTAATCAGAGAATGACCGTTGCCCTGCTACCTTGGCTGACCCTCCCCTGCCCAACTGCTCATAAGCCTGGTGCCCTGGAACAATAAAGGACTTGATCCACTGGTTGAGCCTCCCGAAGAGTTCCTCCGTCTACTCACGGCAGCTCCGGAGACCCTGCTCTCCACGACTGCGCTGATCCCGGATCGCTGGTGTCCAGCCTTGGCCAGGGACTCCGAAGACCCCAACGCACCTTGAAAAATTCCAAATAAAAAGGTCTTCAACAAATTGAAATGTGAGATAGTCATAATTTCTAACAAAAATGTGTCTGTATACTTATTGTGAGATGAAGAAATGATTCTTTGATAGAAGGTTTTATATATTTATAATTTTACTCTAACTCTAGTAGCATTTAAAATAATGGTAGAAGTATTTCACAGAGCACATTAAGAAAAATCTATAAATACATATACTTATTTGTGTAGTTTCAAATTAACAAAATACAGCGGCTCATTCACATAATATTATTTTCCTGTGCTCAGCATTTCTTTTGGAAAAAAAGATTAAACATCTTAAGATAAATTATTAATGTATATGAGGAAATAGATGAAGTCTATTTGCAAAGGTGCATCATGCAGAGTGGATTATGAACTCATGATCAATAAAGCATGGGGGCCTGAGTCGGTACCTTTACAGTGGGTAGA
This sequence comes from Ctenodactylus gundi, assembly GCA_004027205.1. Classification (NCBI taxonomy): domain Eukaryota; kingdom Metazoa; phylum Chordata; class Mammalia; order Rodentia; family Ctenodactylidae; genus Ctenodactylus; species Ctenodactylus gundi. Next base: position 129,505 of record PVKB01000645.1, on the reverse strand, counting down.
TGGCTAATGATGATACACGCAGGAAGTACATGATGCAGGAGTAACACCACAATGCAGAGCCAGGTTGCTTTTGATGTGAGCACAATCTTCTTAGAATGGCCTCCAAGCAGAAAGACATGGGATTTTTCATTGAAACATTTTGCATGTGACTCGTTCAGTGTTATATCCTGACACAAAGTCATAATAAACTACAACTGGATGAATTACTTTTAATAACTCTCTCTTCACAGACAGATAGCATTTTTAGAAAAAAAAAAAAAAAAACAAACTAAGGCACTTCCATGAACTTCCAATCAATATTTGAATACATGTTTAAACATGACACATACATGCAATCTATTTCTTCGTGCGTATTACTTATAGTAAAACACTATGTAATTACAATTGACTTCAACACGAGACTAATTTTCACCATACTCAACATTTCTATTTTAAATATGATTGCATTAATACATATATTTGACTCGTTCAATGTTTGAGATTGTGGAGAAAAAATTAAGTGCACAAATATAATTAAATGTCAAGGTAATTAAATATGTAGAAATTGAGATTTTTAAAAGGTCTTATATTCTAGCTTTAAAATATACAACAAATTAAAACAAATGTTCATCAGAAAATATATTAGGTATTTTAAAATAAATCAATAAGAAACAATCATACGAGAAGTTTTCTTCGTCCCAGCTGATGCAGCTACTCCTTTCTTTGTGTTCTCAGCAAATATACTTAAATTCAAAAAGCAATTATTACCTATTGGTAACAGGAAAAAAATAAATATGCTTCCTCAGGAAAAGGAATCACTTCCCGCTAATATCTGGACTATCTTCACCTCCAGAATATAACATTTACATGGGAAAAATAGATTTCAACTTTCTCCAGTATAAGAGAAAACAGAAAGTACGTTGCTTTGTCAAGAGAAAATGACGTGAACAAACAAGAAATATCCAGAAATAAAATTCCTCATATATTTTCTAAATTCACCCATGCAGAGGTTTCAGCCCAAAGATGGTTTACTGCACCATCCAAAGTACCGGAACATAATTTTAGAAACGTTTGTGGTTTATTTTGAAAAATTGGGAATATTATTTACATTCTGGATTGCAATATATACCCATTTGATGGAATAAGGATTACTCTATAAACTCTTTTCATTGAATATTTTTATTACTTATAATTTTCTAATTTCAAAGCGATACTATATGCACAACTAAAATATCTGAGAAATGTGTTTAGTTTTCTTACTAGTATTGATTTGTATGAGATTAAGAACTAGACTTTTTTACATTAACTTTAAATTTACTTAGGTACACAGAAAAGACTTAAGGACTTTAGAATAACCAACTTACCCCCCCACCACCACCACCACCACACGCAAAATACTCCAGTCAATATCCTGATACATTAGTTGTTAAATGTTAAAGACTATAAAATGTATATATTCCATTTTGAAGACATTATGAGTACTTTGTGTATTTTTACATCTTTGCTTGGTTATGAAAACAAGCCTTCTTCCAAGGATCTCATTGATAATTCACAATGGAGATCCTATCATGTTTCAAAATAACTTCCATGAGTATCTTTCATTTTCTCTGAACAGTGGTGTTTTATCCTGCTATTTTGAACTCCTGTGTCTATATTCATTAATAATGAAAATAACAAACATAACAGCTGCTGACGTAACATGCCTTCAATGGAATCAGGAAAAATGTATCCATTTAATTCACTGAAAATTACTTGACTGCATTTGAGAAATAGCATTTATTTTTTCTTTTTATTTTACACTTTATCCTTAGATTCATTAAATTGACAGTTATGTGTTTTAAAATGTTTTTTGATGTATTTATTAAACTGTTACCTGTTCGTTTTTCATGCAGTGAATTGAGAACTTGATTTTAGCATTTAGCCTGGGGTACAGTTGTATACTCAGAAGCTATAATGTTCAATTCCCAAGGGAAAACGTAGATACCCTTGACCTACTTACCAGAGGTAAAGTGTGTAATTATTAATGTAGTTGCCAATAGGAATACTTAAAATGTTTTAAATTTAACATTTTCCCACTGGGCTTTACATAAACCAAAAACTACTGAGCAAAAGATAAGTTTATTTTTATAAGTGAATATAACATGTGATTTTTATAGTTCCTTCATATAGAATATAGTATGACTTATAAAATTCAGTTGTACATATATTTCTACCACAAACAATTTGGTAAGAATATTTTGAGCTATGTTGGACAGCACCATCAGTGACCATAATCTCTTAGAATCAGTCCATAATTTGATATAAGTCACGGCCCTATTAATTAAAGACATAAAAATCTCCATAGCAATAGTAACAACTGCATTCAAAATGCTACATTGACTTCCATGTTAGTTCTTAACAACACAGTCACAATTCTATCACTATGTTTTCATTTAACATAATTTGGCACTGGAGAATCACATTAGGTAATTTAATTAAGCATTCTATCTTTTACTTAATTTTTCTATATTATTGTATGCAGATGTTTAAGAATAAAATTTTAGAATAGAGACACATTGTTGTCCTCTATGTGAAATCTTGGGTAGAGTCCCTCTAAAAGCTATCTTATGACATTAAATGTCACGAGTCTCTTGTAAGTACCATGGAACTGGAGCTGGTATTTGTATTTTAATCCATTGAGCTACCAAATGCCTGTTGTTTATTTGTTTGTTTGTGAATGATAGGGGAAGTGACCTCAGGCCTTTTTTTTTTTTAATAGGGTCTCCATAAGTTGTTAAGTTGCCCAGGTTGAGCTCAAACTTGTGATCCTCCTGTCTCACACTTCCAGACTGCTTTGATTATGGGATGGAGTCAGCAGGCCTGGCTCAATATAGGTCTTTTGATCAGAGATTTTAATCTTTTGTACAAAAGGTGATTGATGATGGCTAAAGACTTATTACTAATACTGTATTTTTTAGATCCATTTTCTTTTTTTTTCTATCACTGCCTTTCTTTGGTGTTGAATGGTATTTTCTTTCTTTTTTTCTTTCATTTTCCTTTTTTTTCAAGGTAGGTCTTGCACTACAGTTCAGGCTCATCCTGAACTCACCATTTAGCCCAGATTGGCCTCCAGCTCGTGGCAATCTTCCTGCCTCGGCCTTCGAGGTGCTAGCATTCAAGGATTGCCACCACGTCTAGCTTTAAACGGTAGTTTTCGTTATTATGTTTGGATATCTGTTAACTTTGATAAAATCGCTACATACATGTACAATTAAAATCTCTTCCTTTAAAAAATTCTTGATATCACGACTCATATCGTTTTATATTGGAATGAGCCTTACTGTATTCATAATTCTTAATTGCTTTCAATTGTATCCTGCAATCTGTATCCACAAGAGATTTACATCCCACCGCTTCACGCTTTGGAGCGTTCCACGTCTGACTGTCTTTTCAGAGACCCCTGAGTTTCATGCTTTCAGATGTTTTCCTGTTACTAATTAAGACCCTCTCCTCTCTGTCTGAAAATCTGTGACATTTCCTCTAAGACCAATCTGGTGGCTATGGTTTCCTGCAGGCCTTGCTCATCTGGGAAAGCGCACACCACATCTGGGAATGAGAACAGATTCTCTGGGGAAAGTTCTGCTTCGTTTTTCTTCAGCAATTTTTACATATCACTTTGTTATCTCCTGCCTATCAGCCTTCTGCTCACACGTCGTCGGCTGCTCTGTGTAGAAAACTCCTTTAGACCTCACTTGCATATTTTATTGATTTAAGAATCTTTATTTTGATTTCTACTGGTGCTATGGTATATCTAAAAGGTATCAAGAAGTGGTATCATTCTTCATGTTAAAATAGTTTATTTAAATTAAAAAAGAAGTAGAAAAATAAGAATTGAATATTATTATGAGATTTCCTTATTATCTATGTTCCAGGGTGAATATGCTGTCTTTGCTTTTATTAAGCTTTATTCCTTCTTGAAATTTCTATCATCTGAATGTTTTCATGATCATTAAATGCCTAACATAAACCAATAGCAGAGGTTTTGATATTTTTAAGTTTTGTTATATGATCGTAAAATTAGCAATGCAAATCACTTGAATATACATTTAAAAATATTGCTGACATTTATTTTTTCAGCAGGCCCATGAATCTCTATTGCTGTTGCAGTCAAAAAGGAGATTTTGATTGACATTCTCCAGGAAGAGAATTCTGAAAATAATAAGTGGATATTCTGTACCATTGTTTCTTAGAACTGTTAGCTCTGTTGCATTTCCTTAGTTTGACATTTTGCAAAATCCTACTGTCTTCATTTACAAGGCAGAATTCAAAGTTTATGGAAATTGGGGCAACTTTTCTATGAAATCTGCCAATTAAATAAACAACTGAGATCAGAACATGGTTTATGATGCACAAGATAAAAGGAAAAAAAGAAGGAATCAAATATAGGAACATTTCTCTATCAGGTCCTGGAAAAGACACACTTTGGAGTCTGAAAATTCTTTTTTTTCAATATTGTATTAAGGATTTGGGTTGTAATTTTTATCGATTAAACTCTCTTATAATAATGTGAGTGTGTGATGTTGTCAAATGTCACTTATAAATATGGCTGTTCACTGTATTCAATGAAAAATATTTTAAATTTCATGTCATCTGGTTTCCACACTGTTTTCTTTTAGACTCAATTCAAAACTCAAGCCCAAGAAATGTGTGTTCTGTGCATATTTTATGCTAGGCTTCATGTCAAAATCTGGAAATAAGATGAAAAATAGAATAAGAGTTCTGTCCTCTTAGTATCCATCATCTCACTGAGAGGAAGAAACTTACCAGCAAATACACACAGAGGTAATCACTCTTTCTAATGAGGTGAAACAAAAAGCCATGTGAAGAGTTTAGGGCAGACAGGATCACAGTGCATAAGCAGAGACTGTTTCAGGAATTTAAGTAGCAATACAAAAAGGACATCATACACATGGTGGCCAAATTTTCATTTGTGAAAACCTAGATTAAAACGATGTTTAGAAGAAGAAAGTCCAACAGCGTGGAGGCTTTTACAGGCAAATGGAAGACGTTAGAGAACATCACGCTTAGTGAAGTGAGTCAGAGGCAGAAGGTGAAACATCGAATGGTCTCTCTGATATGAGAGTCCCAGAGCATAACTCCTATGGAACTTAAGATGAAAGACAAAGTGAAACAGAGGGGTAGGGGGGGGAGGGAGGGAGGGGAGGGTAAGGGGAGGGACAAAAGGAGAGTGGGAAAGTCCTTGTCACCTTGACAAGATACGTAGGTGCACAAAATGCTCAATTCCAACCTTAAACTTTTCACTTATACATATCAATAAAATGGGGAAAAAAGAAGCGATGTGGAAGAACTGACTTTAGCAAAAGCTTAAAGCAGTCATTGTGCAGCACTGAATTGAACAGGATCGGGGTAGAAATAGTCATGGCTATGAAGTAGTCCCTCCAGTCCATACATCACGGCCTACCACTCACCGTGTGAGTGTCCACCCCCTCTTCTCTCAGCGTGGTGAATTGTAAAATGTTTTTTTTTTTTACTCCAAATTACCAGTAGTAATTTTTCAAAGAAATAGTTATTACTATTAAAATATTAAGTTGAATCTCTTTGAGGTAATTTCACTCACAGGTTTTTGGTCTTTGGAAACTTGAGGACATTAAAGTGACAGGTAAAAGGCAGCTGAGTGGAAGACAGTCAAGCAGCAGGCCCCTGAGTCTACGGGGAACACTGTCCCTTCTTCACCTGTTTCTTCCCTCATCTGCGCACATGGCTTTCCATAGTTCTGGGTGCTCTCCTGAGTGGAGTGAGCAGAATTATAACAGAATTTCACTCAGCACATGTGACTCAACTTACCTGTAGGAAGCATTATCGAATACACAGATCTATGATAGCCAGTTCTCAGAGAGATGTGGACAAGGCGTGATGGCACCACAGATTGAGAAAGTGGTGATGAAGACGCTTTCTAGACCTTGCTGAAGGTTGGCTGTGGAAGTACATCTCCACATTTAGTTTTGATCGAGTTTACTGGAAAGCGTTAAGATTGTGGTGAAAATTAAATAAATGTAGGTACATTATAAGAAGGTGGAAAATACGAACAAAGATTCAAAAGAGGGAACCAGATGAAGGCTTAAATTTGGAAAGGATGGCATTCAAATGGCGAGGCAGGTTGTGCACTCCGGGAATACGTAGAGATACAAAGCTGAAGTCAAAGTGCCAGGTATTGAGGCATTTCACCATCTAAAAGCAAACACCGGAGGAGTCATTGAAAAAAAAAAGATTGGCAAAGGGTAAATCTGAAATAAAAGAAGAAACGTGTGAGTGTGGTGTTACTGAGGTCAAGTTAATAATAAAAGGGAAGTTTGTTCTCTGCTTTTATCCATGAGAAGGAAAAAGGACACTGTTCAATCCCGCTGAGAGGTTCAGTAGGAAGAGGACTCAGTGTTGTGTACTTAATCCTCACAAAAGACCCTGGGAACAGCAATTTAAAGGAAGTGCTGGGTAAAAGGCTTACTCCATTTGATACAAGATATTTAACTGAATTAAATTAAGGTGCCTTGTTAAACGTCCATGAGACTTTCTGTGACACAGCAAAAATATCTTACATAGACTTTTAGTTGGTGTCCAAAGCCATTTCTTGTGCCTGAGTGGAGTGAGAGTGAGCAAACACGGAGTGTTTTCCTCCCAGGGTGTCAGTAGAGTCACGGGCTTCTATGGAGTCTGAGTGCCCCATCAGCAGGAGTCAGGCACAGGTGGCCTTTCTGCAGTGCTCACATTTGCTGCTGCCTTGCGTCACTGTGGTTGCCTGCTTCAAGTCCCAGCATGGGGTTTCAGGTTTAATTCCAGAACCCTGGGAAACTGAGACAAGGTTGTAGGATCACCTGTCTGAGATGGTGATTACAAGGTGCATAGCTTAGCAGTGTAACAAGATCATGTCTCCAGATAATGTTTAAAAAGATACGGTAATGTAGTTCAGTGCGAAGGGACTGGGATTATCCCCTAGTACAAAAGAAAAAGACAGCAGGCTTGGTGGCCTTCTCATGTGAATTCACGATCTCTACCTGCCATTCCCTGTAGTCCCCTGAACCCCTTGCTCCCTGCCTGGGCACACACTGCTGCAGTGCTTCATTTTGGAACAAGTCCACCCTAATAAGCCTTATGTTTTCAGCAGTTAACTAGAAATATGGAAGCTCTGCAATTCCTTGATGAGATTCATTATTAATTAAAATACCAAGAACATTTTCTAATTCTCTCTCTCTCTCTCTCTCTCTCTCTCTCTCTCTCTCTCTCTCTCTCTCTCTTTTTGAGGTAGAGTTTCATTCTGTAGCCCAGGCTGGTCCTCAACTCAGCTATGTAGTCCAGGCTGGCCTTGGACTCATGACAATCCTCCTGCCTCAGCCTCCTGAGTGCTGGGGTTACAGGTGTGCCCAGTTTATGTGGTCTTGGAGAATTGAACTCAGGGCCTTGAGCTTTACGCAAGCACTTTAACCACTGTGCCATTCCTCCAGCTCCCTAGAATAGTTTCTATTTCACGTTTTGTCCCTCAAAGAGGGAAACGAATCAGGGCCAACATTGTCAGAACACTACAAGATGATTAAGTAATGTCCCTGTGCGCATGCACTGGTAATAGGCACAGTCATGCAATAAACAGCGACATAGAGAACACAAATTAGTTCAGCCTAACTTCAATTTCTATATTTGTTTGTTTCTTAATATTAAAAATGAAGGATGAGAGCTAAAAGTATCATACCAAAAAGTAATAAAAATGTTTTAATCTGATTTTATAAATTGAAATGAGAAGTAGCCATTAAGGAAAGATGTTATAGGATCCAGTTATTATACGACTTCCAAAAATGAAACACATTGTAAGAGGGTTTTTTTCTTCTTTGGAAGTCACATTTTTATTTAAAGTCACATTTATATTTAAAACAAAGATTTCACTCAAACAAATTATACAAATTTCCAGGTAAAATTTACTGATGTTTGGTCGTACCAGAGATGCACTTATTTAGTGGATATATTTCTAAAGCTTTTGGAAGATGAAAATAGGACATATTTATTGAAATATTTCACGTCAATGTTTTGCCAAAATATAGTGTATCAACTTGATTCTGAGTCAATAAATGGAAGACAGAATAGGCTCCAAGGAGTTGCTTCGTTGCACAGACCAATTTATTGGTGGCACAAAGAGCTATTTAAGCGAGGGAGTTTTAAAATGACATTTGAATAACTGTAATTTTAATAGTTTTTAAATGACAAGAAAATCATCCAGAAAACTTATACTTTTCAAAATCTCTGGTTAAACCTCCCTACAATACGTGGGGATTGTATCAGTGAGTGAAATACATATTTTTCTTGGGTACTACAACTGTTAAAATCAGAAAAACACTTATTCAAAGGCAGCACACACACATTCCTTAGTAGAATGTACATTAATTGTGTTTTATTTCTATAAAATTTATTTCCTAAAGCCTATCAAAAATTAAACCTCTGAAATGCAATTTTCTTAAAAGTAAGATGTGACAATATTTATACAAAAATTTTAAAACATGAAAATAATTTTCAAAATTGCATCACTATTTTTCACCTACAAGTAAGCTTTAAAATTGTTTAAGTAGAGCCAAGAAGAATTCGCAACATGATGCTTCCTAAATTCATAACTTTTCAAGTGTTCAGAAATACATCTCAACTTGAACTTAGCTCTTACATAATTCACCTGTGAAGCAGCCATCACATTTGATTAGTCTCTTAGCTTTGCATTTTCCTAGCCATCTCCTGATTCAACTTAGTATACAATTCTATTTTTGATTTATCATTAATAATTTGTATAAAAATTTTATTGTTCTTCCTCGTGGCTTTTCATTATCATGTTTGGCACAGGTAAGTAACACCACTCTCCAACCCATTCTGCCCCATTACATTGAAAATTACAGGCGGTAAAGTACGCACATGCACTGCCTTCAACAGCACCTCCAATACTATTAGAAGTAAGAGAAGAAAAATAATCATCATGGCATTCAAGGACAGTATTGATTTCAATATTACTAAAATACTAAGACTTTCACTCATCTCATATCTAAAAAAGTGTCCTATTGGTTACAATTTGTAAAAGATGATCAATATTATATTCTGAAGCTATTGTTGGTTGATTTTTCATATTTTATGATTCTGGCTGATTCTGCACTTCTTTGTGTTGGCATGTATTTGATATGTATCTATGCTACCTGTTCATATAAGGTAATATGAGCCTTTCTTTTAATGCTTATTAAACATGCTACATATACCTGCCTTGCATTTAAACTATTTTGTAATATGTGTGAAAACCAAGAAAAATTATTGTTTGTATTTTGATGCTCCAAAATGCAAAAACAGCAATAACTCAGCATTTTAAAATGGGTATGTCTTATTTGAATTAATTTAAAATGTTCACAAGCAGTCTACCTAGAGTTGTACAACCTGCCAAGAAAATAAAAACATGGGGGATAAGTGCTAGTGAACCCGTGAACACTAGCGCTGAAATACCCACAAGCGTGCGTGAAGGCATCTGAGGGCGAGAAAGATGTCAATGCGGGCAAAACAACCAATAACATTAAAGTGAAGTGTGTTAAGCATGGGATAGGCCCAGGGTACAATTGTTTTGTTCAGCTGGTAAGGAAAAATGTTTCTAATATTTTTAGACATTTTTGTTGAAGTTTTGCTACTATGCATGCATATTTTCATTATTTAAGTAGAATGATTAATTATTCAACTGAAAGAATTTGAACTATCTGTTCATTTTTATAACTTTTTCTTCATTTTTATGCCATATGGTAAATCAACTAAGACAACATGATTACATGGCATGCTTATTTTCTTCTGTACTATGTGTTGATTAGCATTTTACTTCATTTTCTTTTAATAATGAAAGTATTTTGATTGATTTATTTTGATGTAAAAATGATAAAGAGACGTTATCATACTTTCAGGTTTTAGCTACTAGCAGTAGTCTAAAATATTTTGAAATATAATAATGTTGCTTAAAACCTGTATGAATATACTTTAGCTTATTGTCTGAATTTCACTATGTGATGAGTATATTTTCTCAGTAAAAATGTCAATTTAAATAAAAAGTCAATTCCAGAAAAATTAACAAGATGATGATTGCAATAGTAATAATGTTACAAATACATTGTAGAAAACGCCTAGAGTTCAAAGTAGACTCCTATTGAAATTTCCTACATTCATCCATTTCCTATGAGAAAATTTTAACTGTCATTGAAATACATAAATTTAAATCTGTAAAGATACTAATATAAATATTAGGGTTTTTTGTTTTACTCTTTTGTATAACTGACTTAGTCCTTGGTATGATATAATAGTCACATACGTAAGAGTCAACACTCTCTGTGCTTGACAAAATACCTAGCAGCTACACCTGCAAGGAAAGAGATTTTAACTTGTCTCATAGTTTCAGATAATACTGTCTGTAATCATTTGGCTCTGAGGCAGAGACGCAGCGTGGAGCACAGCTGCACTTCCTATGGCAACCTGGGAGCAGAGTGCTTAGTGTCGGAAGGGAAAGAGCCAGGGACAGCGAGCGAGTCCAAGGTTACACCTCCAGAAATACCAAGAAGCGGGCTTTGCTAAGATCCTACACCTACCCCCAGCCAGCAAGTCGTCAATGAAGCTTAACTATACTATTGTGCTCTTTCCAACTTGACACTCAAAGACATTTAAACCACGTTTAATCTCAAAATAAAGACAATAACAAGTACACAAATCCTCTTCCCAAGATGCAACGGTCCTGCAAATATCAAAACCTATAATATTATTGTCCAAAAGTGCAAATCAATATCTCCCCTTCGAATCCAAGATGAGTCTTAAAGGCACACACCTGCAAATATGTGAGCATATAAACGAAGGCGAGTCCCATAATTTCAAAATGGTATCGCACAGGGTCGATATCCTCACAGAAGGAAGATACGGGAGGCGGTAAAAGAACAGGAACATAGCAAGATGAAAACGTAGCGAGGCAAACTTGTGTAGCCTCGTGTCCAACATTCACGGTGCGCCTAGTGGGAAGTGGCTTCCAGAGGGTCTGAGCAGCCCCACGCTGCAGCTCGGCTGGTCGCGGCCCTCAGAGCAGTTCCACAGGCCCGGGTTTGCTGGCCACATGCTGCTTTAATGGCAGATGTTTTGTGATGATGGCATTTCTGTCGTCAGGGGGCAGCGTGTCAAAAGTGTAGACAGTGTCTGGGTAAGAGACACCGGGAACGTCTACGCAGGCGACTTACGGAACCGACTCAAGGATGAACAAATTTATTTCCCACTCTGCAGTCCCAACCCACTCAAATGGAAAGCAAGAGTGTGTGCCCATGAGCCCAGAGGAATGCTCTCAGGAAATCCAACCCAGGAGATTATATTTAAGGGAAGGCGGGAGCACATGCTTAGAGGAACGCTCTCAGGAGATCTTACGTCAGTAATTTGCATCTAGAAATTATTATCAACTTTAAGCACTCAGTTCCTTTTTAGTGCCCTCAGCCCATTCGCCTGACTCAAGAAAATTACCTATGTTTATGACCCATAGTTTAGGCTGGCATCACTTTCCACCTGCACATTAGAATTTCTGTCATTTTTCCACCTGAATTCATGGGTCACAAACAATTCCCTATCTCTGAGCTGAGTCAGGTTTTCTTTTGTAGATCCCCATAATCTTCATTGCAATAGCTTCATAAACCATAGTTGCCCTCCAATGCTTTCCTTTGAGATCTGGGTGGAAGGCTTTGTGAACCTACAAGTTTTGCATTGTGTGTGTTTGGACAAACATACAACAAAGATGATATTAAGGTTGGCTGTCAGCTTGAGTAGCAGCAATAACCTCCCGTTCCCTGACTCCTAGACCATGGCTGCCAGAGTCTGTGTGCGTGGACAGCTCAGTACCGTGCCATGAATTCCAAGGGACCAGTTCATTTTGAAGCCTTTCTTGAGCCCAGGACCCAGGGATCCCCTTCCTAAATGACATTTTTGTACTTTTGCACCTTTGAAGATGAGCTAAGTGACCTTGTTGATTGCTGAAATATCCTCAGTGCGTCTTTCCCCTTGTGTCTTTCAAGGTACTTGATCCCTTTTTAATATCACCAGTCTCTTCAGCAACAATAGCTTCTTTGGTCTCAAATTCACTCACAAGTTCTTTCAATCCAAATTAAGTTTTTTAAATATTTTTGCTCCATTTGTTTCTTCTGTCTCTCATTACAAATCTGGATGAAAGTAGCCACTGGTACCCACAACACTATCTAAAGATTGGGCATCTTTGATTTTTTTCCCCACATTTTCTATGTTCCTTAAGCTCAGTTTTCCAAAAATCACAACACAAGCAAAATGCAAACAAGTGCTTCGTCAGTATGTGTCACAATTAACACCTGATATAGTCATCATGTAAAACCTCCTGTGACTGGTCTTTACCATCTGCAGTCCTGCACCATTTGAATCTTCTGATCTACTGTCAGAATCACCCTTTATTCCATACTTCTGACATTCAAGGGCTTCTCTTGCCTTTGAATCTCCAAATCTTTCTATATTTATCTTCTAATATAGTCCCATTTTTTTCTGATACAAATGGTAGAGTCACAGAATCCACCTCATTTCTCTCATAATCATTCTTTGAACTACTCAGAATTTCTATTCCTGCACAAAACACCTGGCACCAAAGACTGAAAGAAAAAGATTTATTTGACTCGTAGTTTGAGAGTGCCAGTCCGTAGCTGGCTGCTCCACAGCAGAAATTATTGTGCAGAACGATGCTATACGTAGGGCTGCTTAGGCTATGATGACCAGGAAAGACAACGTGGTAAAAACACTGGACAACCAGGCACCAGGCACCAGGCACGTCCTGGAAGGTCCTGCCTATATAACACGCCCAGACACATGGATAGCGTGTGCTACTAATCCCCTCCGGGGCTCACACACCAACCAACTTGATCATTAAACTTAGTTGACACAGCTTAGATGCTTTGTCATGGCTTTACTCTAATAACAGTATTTCATGAACATCTTCTAATATGATCTTATACATTCCTGTATCATAATTTATTTGTCTCTTAGTTTTTAGCAATTAATGTTAATTGTACATGAGTGCCTTTGAGTTCAAAATTTGATACTTTCAAAGAGTATTTTTTGTAAAATATTAACCATTCAATTGTCTCAAATATTTCCTCATAATTATGGTAGAATTTGAGAGATTAGCCCTGCAAGTATGAAGTTTTCTTCTGATTTAAAACATTAGGGGATATTTGCTATTACCAAGAAATATTATTTAAAAATGTGGTGCTCTCTATGTGTTCCTATTTTGCATTTATTATTTTCCATTTCTATTTATTCAGTTACTAACACTATCAAAAGTATATGGAAAAAAGTCAGCATTTTAACACGTTTTGTCACAATTATGCCAATAAAATATTATTAAGAAATATACCAACCATTTTTAGCGTTCAAAATTGAATATTTATTAGAAACTATGTTTGCTGGTTATTTTAATTGATTTTCTATTCTGTTCCTAACTTCTACATATATTCATTAGAATTTTGTTAAAGGATATTATCTTTCCTCATTGATTTGATTATTTGATATCAATGTGAGCTACAAATATTCATTTGACCTCTATAACCACTCTGCAATATTAGTATAATTAGTTCTTCCTTATAATATTTTATATTTGATCAAAGGAAGCACACAGGTTGCCAACTGCATCCCTTCAGCAATTTAGATAATACGATATTAACATTATCTCCACTAATGTCAGGAAGGAAAATATTTGCCATTAGGACAAATAATTTGACAGGACATGCTTCTTACAATGAGAAATAGCTAATTTCAAAACATATATTTAAAAAGTAAAATATATGATTTTAATTAATATTTTACTCTAGAATTTGGACTATTATATTAACTTGAAAATGTATTATAAAATACTCAATAAAAATAATGTAAATACAGAAAAAATCAGTCAATAGAATAAATTATTTGAAAATATGACAAAATGTGTTTTGAAACAATCTACAATTAGTAGTCTGTAAAAATATTTGTTCACTAAGTGAATTTAGTATTGTGATAGTTACATGTATATTTATATATTATTCAGGATCTCTATATAAATAAAAGAGTGAGAGGCAGACTAGGGAGAGAGACAGAACTTTTACTATGAGAATTGGCTCACACTGATGTGATTATAAAGGCTGACAAGTTGTCAAGCTGGACACCAGGGGCAACCAATGGCATGCTTCCAGATTGAGACTAGAATCCTGAGAGCTGGAAGAGTGACTGGTCATCTTACCATTAAAAAGCTACTCAATTTGAGACACTGGAAGAGCTGATGTTTCAGGTTGAGTTCAAATGCAGAAAAAAAAATAGCATCTTGTTCTGACACGAGGCAGGCACAGGAGCTGTTCCCTTACGTAGTGGAAGGGTTTCATTGCGTTCTCGCCGGCCCTACAACTCATTAGATGAGCCTCACCTGAAACTGAGACAACAAACAACTTGTTGACGTAATCCAAAAGCACCGCCACAGAAACATCCAGAATAATGTTTGATCAAATAGTTGCGCAGCGCATGACCCAATCAAGCTTGAACATAAATAAACATGACACTAATAAGTTTATTTTAGTTTAATATATTAATGTATTATAAAATTAAAACTACTGAAATATTAGATGAAAATACAAAACAAATGTTAAATTATCCCTTTCTACATATTAAATTTTAATCAGTTATAAAAAACCCCAAAAGCCTAAGGAAATATAGAATGACATTAAAATATTTTTTGAAAAAGGTGTGCTTTTATAAAAAGTTATGAAATGTATGTGCTCACTTGGATTCCTAAATTTTATTGTTTGATATGTTTTCACATGCAAAGGTTAATCCTAAGAAGTTTTCAGAGTTCTAATCAATCTTTTAGTTTTGAGATATTAGAGGCTGAATCATGAAAGATTTACTTTTGACTATTTAATGTACATTTGGAAATCCATTTTATATTGTTAACTTGAGGACAGTGAGAAATGTATGATTTTTCCATTATTTCTGGTCTGTAATAGATATTAATAAATGTTGGGTTTAATGAAAATATCCATGTGTATAAATAGTTTTTCCATACTAAATGTGGCATTTTATTTTTCATAGCTGATAAATATGCTCTTTAATGTTTCTGAGTATTTTCTATTGAAAATTCCTTTTAATCTTGAATATGTAAATGAATATGTATAAAATCTGATGAATGAATCCACCTGAGACCAATCTTTGTGTGTATGTCTGTGTTTGAAAGAGAATAAGAAGAAAAATCCTGATGAATAAGGCTGATTTTCTAATTGCATTTTTGTGAGGAACTCAAGGGAAATAGATCTGAAGCTGACAGGGAAACATATGCTCATCCTTTTTGTTGTACAGAGACGTTTTCGTTCTTCTAGTCAAGCATGAAAAGAGAAACAAAAATAATACTTCTAGGATAATATGTTGAAAACCTGCCATTGAAAGGCATGCCAGTTAGTAGAATCACTGATTATGGTGGAGCATTGAATCTAAGTTAACACAATTCTTGGCTTCATTTGACATCTTAGTGACAACTGAATTTTCTTGCATTTCACTGTAGTATGTTAGTCTGAAACTGAATACCTTAAGAATCTTATAATACTATCCCATATGTGAAACTCCCATGTTGTTCGTGTAAATTACATGTTATTTTACTATCAAAATTCTTCAAGTAAATTTTTTCATTATACTGAGACCTTTTAAAAAATCAAGCTCAAGGGAAATATCTTTTAAAAAAACTTCTGCAAAGCACATTCAGAAGAAAAATATTAATTTTAGTTCAATTATATAATAAGGATTGAAAGTGAGGGGTCACATCGGGTATGTGTATGTGTGTTTCTACATGTATGAGCGTGTAGTCTTTTCTCCGGATATGGGTGTGGTGGTGGTTTCCACTTGCCTGCAACTTCTCTCTTCGTGTAAAGTCTATTTCTGTCTGGTATATTCTTGGGCTAGAATAGATATATCATATAAAAACAAAAGGTTTAAGGTATTGTAATCTTAGAACTTAATTGTCAGAAATATTATTTGTTTTGAAATATTACAAAAGGAGATACAGACTGCAAGAGTGGATGACGCAAAATTTGTGGTTATTATCATTATTATCATTTTGCAATGGGAATTGAGCCTTGGGTCTTCACAGTGACTACATCACCAGCTATTTTTGATTTTGAGACGTGGTCTCACTAAGATGTCTAAACTGGGCTTGAACTTGCATCTTTTTTCTCAGCCCCCGACAGTGCTGGGATTGCAGCTCAATTGGCTTTTCTGAGGCCAGAATTTCTGTTGATTTTTAAAAGCAGTGTCCCTCCATACCGTCCCCATCAAGGGTTCCTGAATACTGCAGACTGACACCTGCTTGCCAAATAAATATGTAAACAAGAGAAAGGAAGGAGAAATCAGTTTGGGTAGAAAGTTAAAGTAAGAAGAAAATGAAAAACTAGCATGTTGTGCCTGAATTATTTAATATCTGACTTGTTTACCACCAATGTATATAGGATCGTGTTAACTATGTAAAGTGGAAGAGACATAAATAAACGGAAGGAAGGAAGAAACAATGTTGGAAATGTAGGTCATTAGCCGAGTATCCCTAAGTTTGATCTTGAGAACTGACATTACCTGAGAATAGCCTCATTCACAATGAGCAGATGGATTAGCTAACTGGGTTCCCAAAGGCTTCTGGGGAGGTTGGTTTACTCTGCACAGTCAGGTTAGCAGGAGCTTTCCCGGCCTTTTTCATTTCGTGGCCACACCCATTGCCCTCCTCTCTTTAACTTAACATCTTGTGATAAAACCTTTGATATATAACATTCCTGTTATTAATCAGTGTCTTAGTAACTTTTTCGTCACTGGGACTCAATGCCCATAGGGAGAAAAGGTTTATTGTAGCTTACAGTTTCAAAAGGTCTCAGTCCATTCCTAGGCGGGTGGCTGGGAAATGGTGGAATCACACGGTGGGGTCACGGCTGGAGCTGGAACTGGAGTTCCTGAGGCAGAGATCCTTACAGCATGGTGGGTATGCAGAGAGACTGGGAGGAAGGGCAGAAGCCCCATATGCCCCTCCAGGTCAAGCCCCAAACACCTGCCCTTTTATAGCGAGGCCCCGTCTCCCAACCCTACAGAGTATCCATCGCAACATGAGGCTTCTGGGGGACGCTCCAGATCCACACCGCGACACTAAGTAACCCTTTCAAAATGCAAAAGGCGAACCCCTAGGTCCCTACTAGTCCGACAGCTAAGAATGTCCTTCGGTAACATCTGAGGCCAGTAGCAGAGGTTGCCCTGCTTCAGTATGACCCACCTACCTGATGCTTCCACCAGTGGTTTTTAAAAAGTGCTTTGATCTATGGATTCCTTTTTTCTGTACCTACAAATACTGCATATAACTATTAATTCTTTAGAAGATGCTACTTAAAGAAACATAAACTCATGTTCCAGGTCTATGGTCACTCATATTTGCCTTTAAAATAAACTATCAGTTATTCTCTCTAGGGCAAAATTAATGACGTGCGTAGGCAATCTCCAGTGCTAGGAAATAAACAAGCAATATATATATATATATATATATATATATATATATATATATATATATATATATATATATATACACATATATATATATCCCCTTTATTCTTTATCCCAATATAGCTCCCTTAACTTTTGTCCTTGACTGACCTTCATTTTGAGCGTTTTATTTTAGCTCCATAACTCTCTGCCTTTACAAGTAACCCACACCTTGCTTAACATTTCAACATAACTGAGCTGCCATCTATTTCGATTTAACAAGTCCAGGCATCTGAGCTTCCTCCTTCAGGTGGAAATGTCCCTTTTTTCTACTTCTGTCTCAGCTGGAAGTCTCGTCCAAATAGTTTTACAGGATGATTTTGGGAAAAGCTTCCTATCTCTGTGTCCTCAAAAGTTTCCAGACCTAAATTTCTGTGCTCCTTCAAACTATTCTCCTCTATTTTGAATTTCCTAGGACTTCGTTTGTAATAGGAGTCTTTCTGCTATTTGTGTTCCTGGGGCGGTATGCTCATTCCCAAGTGTGCTTCCTCTGAATTTCCATTTCCGTTCTGCAGTCCTTTAAAATAGACACTGGTGAATTGTGAAAATCTTGACCTGCTTGCAAAATGGTTTCTTTTCTTCTCTACCACAACAAGAAAAAGAGCTATCATTTTTTGCTTTATTTGTTTTCTCACATATCCTTCCAAACGGAGGCCAGTTAAAACTCTTTGGAAAACTACAAAATCAATATTTCTGATTCATAATGTTAAAATATCACTTTTATAAGTCAGTGCTTCCCTTGCTAAGGATCCGTATCTGGCAAAGTAAAACAATCTTACCCATTGGTCTATCACTGCCAACCAGCTATCTTTTATCTTTTACTATTTTCCAAATGACAATTCTTTGACACAGTCTAGAAAGTTTATAATTTGATGCAATTCTTACATCAGCTATTGGCTATTAATGCAATCTCCATAAATAATGGGTGTGTCACAATAGGCTACATCCATTTCAGGTTCCAGGCATCAGTAGATCCCCAGGCTATACTCATTGGCTGAGGATACATCGAAGGGTCTACGCTACCTCCCCTTGGGTTGTGTAATAGTAACTCACAGAACTGATAAAAGGATCAGCAGGGGGACGAAGAGACATGTAATGGGAGGTACAGAGTCCTTCTAAAGCACCACCAACACATTCTTTAGAATTTTATCAAAGCTTAATTATCTAAGCATGATTAAAGAAAGCTTTGGCCATTGGTGAGCAAAGTCATTCTTCAGCTTCTCTCTTCTCCAGAAGGAGTGGGATTGATTATTCTAACTTTCTGAAATCATTGGTTTCTCTGGCCGCCAGGCACTGTTCTGAAGACACCTAGGAAACTAGAGCTACTTCACTAGCATAAGTGCAAATGTGATTAAGACATGAACATGGAATTAGTAACCGCAATGATATAAGAAAACTCTATTAGTAAATTCTAATTTTAGTAGGAGCGTTATGTCAGGAAGTAGTAATACAGGCCAAATGCATATATTTGTATTATACCATTGTCTCAGTTACATTTTTTACTGCTGTGACTCAATATCTGACATCCACAAATTTAGAGAAGGAAAGGTTTATTTTAGCTCATGGGTTCAGCATGTCACAGTCCACTCAGAGGTGGCCGGCAGCGATGGAAGTACATGGCAGAGGCAGAGATACAGACAGCACTTCGTGACATCACAAACATGAAGCCAAGTTCCATCAAGCCCAGTCTTTGTCCAGAGGAAAAAGGTGTAACAGTCTTTCTTCTTCCTCCCTTTCATACAGTTTGTGTTTCTAGTTGGGCCTCCCACATATCAGTGGGTGTTTTTCCCTCATTCACCTGGGCCCACAGGTCACTCACACTCTACCCAGGCTGGTTCCTAAACACGAATCCAGGCGTGGTTCCTAACTGCCTCAAGTTGACATAATCTCTAAAGTTCACCACCATAACTCCGTAGGACTACTGCTATATATTTATTACAGTAAACTTATAAAATCGGAGTGACGTGCATTTGATATCGGCACATTTGGAGGAAGATTAATCAGAGAGCAATGGTCCTTGAGCTCTAATATAATAAGACAGGTTGCTCACCCAAAACTTGTTAGCAGAGATTTCAGTACATTTCAATTGATAATGTTGTGTTGGACAACAATGAAGCCATGCAATAACATAAAAATATGCATTTTATGCCTTCAATCAGGCAATTATCTAATAACCTGATAAGAGAATAGTATTGTTATTATAAAATAATCTATGAATAGTACTATAATAAGACAAATCTTCATGGAGCTGCAGACATTACAACGTGCCCATTCTATTCCACTTAATCAAGTTTACCCATCAATCTCTGTAAGTAGGTTGGCTTATAAAAGTAATTCATGAATAGTAGGCTTATTTAAAAGGCTGAGTTAATCATGATTCATTTCTTAATTTTGATGACAGCATTATGCTAGCTGTTGCATCGCTGGCATTGACTTCCTGCCACTTGTATTATATTATTCATGCTTTATTTTTTTTCCCCTGGAGTCTCTGAAGTCCCATAGGTTTGCAGTTTTGCTGCTGGCACTTTTCCTATGCCCGTTTGTTATGACAAGGTGTGCTATTTTCACTTTTAAAAAATGGTTCTAGGTTCTACTTGCACTTTGGCTTTTGATAAATGTCCAGTTCCTTCTTTCCTTTCTCTCCTCTCTCTCTCTCTCTCTCTCTCTCTCTCTCTCTCTCTCTCTCTCTCTCTCCCTCTCTCTATTTAGAAAACTCTTCAGCAAATAAAATTTCAGTGGTTTACCCAAAATATGATGTTCCATCCTAAGTTGAATGAATAAATTGTACAAAATACTTTTTACATACTATTTATTGATATTTTCTCTTTATCACACTTTACGTCCTTTGGATGAAAATCATAGCTGTGTAATCTTAGTACCCCAATCTCAGTCCAGAATGTGATACATAGTTGTTAAATAAGCCAACAAGGAATAAATGTATATATTTCAAAGTTGAGATGATCTTTCCAGGAAATAAGATTTATCGTTCAGTAGAGGAATTGAATGGAAACTTCATGATTTGTAAAAACCTCTATTCAAACCAGTTACAGATGGCAAATTGATAGATATCAAAAGCCAGGAGATGCACAATTTGTGTATAACGCATAACAACAACGTGGAATGCTTTTTCTGCAGAAGGACAATTGGATACATGTGACATAATTTGCAGGCACATAATTAAGTTAAATTACCAATTTAAAAGGTAACCTTCTGTATTTAGTAAAACATTTAATTAACTCATCCCTAACGTAATAATTGAAACTGCTTCTCTTAATTCATCGGAGACATGGTCGCAGACATCAGGAGAGATCATCGCGTCACGACTTGGTAGGTCACACTCCCTGCCCTTGGCATAGACGATGCTTGTCTCTTGGAGAGGAAGAGCAGGTTTTCTAATTTTATTTGAACTCTTTAAACCTATTGAAATAGCTTTTAACCAGTGTAATTGAACCTCACGAATAAATAATGTATTTTTCATGACTTAATTTATATTACTAAAGAAATAAGTTATGAACTCCCTATCTTCACATGCACAGGAGCATACACAGTTGTATATAAATTTAATTAGTGTTAGACTGGGTAATCATTGGAAATTATAGCATATCACAAACTATTTAGAATTAGAAGGTATGCTAATTCAAGCTTTGGAATGATTTCTAGGTTTGTCAGGAAAAAAACAAATCAATCTTGTTTTTTCCTACAATTACTTTCCAATGTTATCAGAATAATGTTTATCAGAGACAAAATTAATCTTCATTTTTTAGGTAGGACAATATTAAGTTGTATTCCTTTAGATTAGCTGCTAATTATTTTATAAATAAAATTCAGGTTGCTACTATCTATGGCGATACCACATAATTTATTTTACTCATTGCTTTAAAAAAGTTTCTAATGTGCTTATCTCAAAGTACTTGTTTATTCCCCTTCATTATAAGTGATTTATGTAATTCATTAAATCGCAGTAATTATCATTTAAGGCTCATAAGGCTCTTGTTCACTTGAGCTTTGCTAGTGTTGATGAAGTGTACACTGATGCCCAGGACAGATTTGATAAGTTGTATACATAGAATAATGAAGCCGTTCAAATTGTCTTTAAAATACTAGATGCAATTTATTTTACTTGTGGTAAGATAATAACTTGGAAGGGCTTATAAAATTATTATGTGCTGGGTGTTTCAGGAAGCTAAAATAAGATATGAATCGAAAAGAATAAGATATGAATGAGAAGAATTCTGAAGGTGACCCGTGTAAGGTTCCTGTACCTTAGTTACTCAGTTAAATAGTAACCCAAGTATTGCTGAAGGAAATTGCAGTTATTCTTAGACCTTAAGTTAATGAAAATACTTTAAGTTATATAGGCGAATCCAATCCACAACCTTGGCTCTGGTTTATTATCTCCAGTTTAAACATACTGCTTTAATATTTCTCAATATTGCTTTATTAGCTTCAGATTAAACATACTCCTGAAATAGGTTTTCCAAACTATAAAAGTCTAAGTGAACAACAAATAACACTGAGAGCTATACATTTGAAGTTTTGTCGGAGTCAAAAAGAAAGCCTATATTATCCATATGCCAAAGCATTAGGATGTTACAATGCATAAGTTAAAAAAATACACTAAATGTTGACAGTAGAAAATTATACTACGTAGAGTTTTAAAACTTTTAGTTATACTTTGATTTTGACATTTATTTGAAAGGTTTGTTTTTGTTGCTTTCAAATTTACCTGTTGATCCACTCATTTAAATATTCTAAATGTCTTATGTATTATTAATAAAGTGACACTGTATAACAATTAAGACATATTTTCAAACTTCTAATAGAAAATATCAACCTTTAATCATAAATAAATAACCATTCTCAAGACTTTATATCTTTCCTATGAAATCTTCCACTATACCTTATGCAGTCTGGGCGTTTATTATGGTCCTGTGGTTCAAATTTCTGTATGGATTTTAGTGAGAAGTGCATCTGAGCTCTTTGGGTTCATCTGCAGCCCTTGGCTGACAACTCATCTGGAAAACAAATCCAAAACAAATAGAATCTCTCAGTTTTTGAGGAGCTCAGGGATTGAGATTGGATTGACCTATGTAATATGGATTACTTTCCCTGATTTACAGTCTAACCAAATCTCCAACAGTTCTTAGACTTGTGCTTAACTGAATAAGGAAGGGGCAGACATATACAACGTGGTGTCTTCAAATACAAGAGACAAATGCAAATTGTACAAACAGTGCTGCTCAATGTGATACAATGCCTTTACGTGACATGATCAGCACAGTCCAATTAACGAGTTTATACACAATAAATTATTTTTCTGTGTAGTCTGATTTTAACACTTCTTTCCAGAGCTACTGATAAGTTTGAGATTTAAATCTGAACATTGATGTTCTACTTACAATTATTCATTTTTTGCATTATTATTATTATTATTATTATTAGAATCTTTTTGCTTCAGTTGTATCTTGTGATATAAATTAGTTATACATTATTTTAGTGGAGATTTGGGGGATTAAATTATAGAATTTTTACATGAAGATGCTGTACTTTAAATTATAGTATGCAATGCAAATATAAAATAAGAACAACATTATGCTTTGTTTCTTTAACTTTTTGATTTGCTGTGACTTTTATATTTAGATATACTATAAGTTTTGCAAAAATATTGTTAAACTTTGGGTCAATAAATAACTGTAAAATACTGGGGTTAATGATACATGCTTGTAATCCCAGCACTCAAGAGGCTGAGACAGGAGAAGCACTGTGAGTTAGAGACTAGGCTGGGTTTCATAGTGATTTCAGGACCAGCATGAACTACAGAGAGAGATCCAGTCAAAAAACAAAACAAAACATGCAAACAACAAAAAAAAATTATAAACAAAAAACAGAAAAAATAAATTTCTGTTTTCTCATATAACCAACACACAACATGGAACAGAAACAGGAAAACTACATTAAGTATTTTCATGGAAAAGAAGAAAGGAAAGAAGTAAACAGGTGGGTGATTGGAACCTTTCCGGGCAGAGTCTGATGAGAAGCACGTAGTGCTGTAAAGATGATGCGCATTGTGGTAGGATTCAGTTTTCTTCCCGATCAGTTTCATAGCAGTCTTTTTTTTCTCTGTAGCTCTCAGAGGCACATGCCAGGCAGTCCACTGTGTCTAGCATATGTTCATCTGTACTAAGAAGAGTGTCTGGAAGCTGCGTCCTCTGTGAAAACTAAACACGATCATTTCAGCCTAACATCCTGTCTGCATAGAAGTTTTGGACCAAAACTGGTCTTAAATTATGAGTAATCACAATTTCTCATAAACCAGTATCTTTTTTTCCTGGCAATTAAAGTTTTTGAATTATTTTTCACTTCCTTTCATCTGTGAGAGATCCCCTACTGGCCATTCTTCAAAAGGCATTCATGATATTCTGAATTCAGTCATTGCTGTGAACTCATTAGGTATTTTTGAAATCATTGTAATCTAACACCTACTCTTTTCCCCCAAGTAATTGAAAGGAATGAATAGGTGTGAGCTTAATAAAATTTAATCCTTGTGCAAAGTTTTTATCATAAAGACAAGTGTTAATCATTATTGCTTTTTAGTGAAGATTTTAACCTTCAATTTCAATCATTTATTTGAGAAACAAGTGAAGATTCTTCAAGGATTCTCTTCATCCTCACAACTCTCCTACTATCTTTTTATTTTTCCTCATATAATTTTTGCAAATAAAAACAATAGTAACAGTGGTACACTGATAACATTGTCTTTTCACCTAAAACCTAAAGGTCATCAGGAACATCCTCTGCCTTCTGGGTCGATGTGTCAGGTTTGCCAAATGCTTCACTGAGTTACTCTCACACCAGACTTGCCTGCTGTCCCCACTTCGTGAGCCAATACCGCAGGAGGAAGCATCCTACTTCAAGGTACTGATTTTGTCGGTCAACTTTTTCTTGCAGAGAAAAATAATACCCTACAACGGCGGTTGGCCCTCTTTTCACTCTGTTGATCGTTTTCTTTGTCATGAAGAACCTTTTTAATTTAATATAATCCTACATACCACAGTAAGAATACTGTATACCAACCAGTTGAATAGCAGTCCATGATGGTTATGTTGCAGGGGGAAAAAATCACCCTTGTACTGTAAAGTGGTACAACCACTTGGAGGGCAGTATGATGGAGATCTTTCAAAAGGCTGAAAATATTCCATTTGGTCCGTCAATACCTCTTCTCTTTATCTTCCTAAAATATTAAGAGCAACATATAATACAGATAAAAGTATGCACATGTTTACAGCAGCACAACTAACATTAGCTAAATATTGAAAGATGTCAAAATATCCATCAACAAACCAATGGAGACAAAAATTGTGGTATGTGTAAACAATGGAGTGCTACTCTTCCACAAAAAAAAAAAAAATGAGGTTCTTATAGGTCAATGGACTCAACTTGAGGCCATCATGCTCAGTTCACGGAGTCAAACTCAGAAACTTAGATATTGTGTGCTTCCAATAATATGAGAAATCCTGAATACAGGTTTTTTATAGAAGCAAATGGATGTGATAGTGGGGTCAAGGGGATGAGGGAGGGAGCTGGGAGGGGGCGAAGAGGGGGAAGAGAAGGTCTGTAATATCTAAGAAATACATATATGCACAAAATATGCGATCTCAATGTAGCTGTTGCATGTGATACACATGCATACTACGAAAAATGGGGGAAATGATAGAATTATTGCATCAGGCACTAGTAAGATAACATAAAATTAACACTTCAGCCTGACTGCAATCAACCCCTAGCCAGTAAATCATGTGAGAGAGCACAGCTCCATCAGGAAAGATGTCAGGAGAACAGGCAGCAGTCCTGAGTCTCATATGTAATTCCAGACTAGAACCGTTGGGGCACAGCAAATGTAGATTCGTGAAAGATACTAAGTAGTGTTATAATAAAACAATGAACTTAAGCATGATTATTTGCACTCCAATCCCTTACAGATAAATGTAAATTAAAATTTCTAAATATTAGAAAAGTATGTTATTAGAGCACAGCCAAGAATCTAATTTCTCAAATGCATATCAGTGTGTGGTCGCGAAATAAGAGAATATGAAAAAGACACATAAAAAACCTGGAGAGTAAATAACAGGCCCTGTTATCTGAGTTGGCCATGTTCGCCAACAGTCTTCACTCGAAGGAAAGTAGACTCCCTTTGAACAGGTGGCAAGATTCCCAGAGAAATCAGGCCCCTACTACCCCAGAAGCTGAAAGACAAGACTATCTTCTCTGTCGATTACATGTCAAATTGATGCTCAGGTCCTGCCTTACGAGGTTAAGAAGACACTTATAAAAGGATGTATATCTTAAATAACTAAACAAAGAATTCATAGTTCAAGTTCTTAAAGTAATTGCTGCTAAGAAAAAAAAAGACGGGGGTCCCTGTGGTTGATCACTGTTGAAGGAAGGTCAGGAGCACAGAGGCAAGAAGTCTAAACTAGTCTAAAACCCAGTTAAATGCCAGGGAAGCATTGAGGTTTGGCAGTAGATTCCATTCTATACTGTCTAGAGTGACCCACGTGTTCTAATTAAATCTTTATGGGCTTTGAGGTAAGCTAATGCTTCTGCCTCAAATACAATGAAATATTCATCACAGGAAAAAGGCGTTCTATATGGAGGATACTACCTTTGGACGGTATTCTACAAAATCTTTAAAAATGAAAAAACAGAAGAGTTAAACTTGTTCTCAGCAAACAAAATTAAAGGCTTACAGGAAAAAAAAAACTAGAGAAAAATTAAAGTAAGATAGTGTTACAGGGCACTTTTTCTGAGGGTACAAGAAAAATGTGTCTTCAACCAGACAGGGAACAGGGTACAAACCAAAGGAAAAACTGCACCAAAGTCCATCTTCCTTGATTACTAGAGCTTTCCTCCTCTTTCAACTGTCGGAGAAGCTGCTCTGTCTTGATTCCAGCTCACGAAGAGGTTCTGAACTGCCATCTGCTCCTAGGCGGCCATCTTGACTCTAATCGCAAATGAATTTGTAGAATAAACTGTAAGAAATGCAAAGTAATAGAGCTAGTTGAAAAGTAGTTCGACTGTTTCTCAGTTAAATTTATGCTTATCATGTGACTCAGGAGTCTTGTTTCTGCATATTTATTCAATATAAATTAAAGCACAAATTGTGCTTTCATGATTCTAGAATTTCCTTGCACGATCTCTGCAAAGTGGAAAAAAATAAGTGTACTTCAATTTATGAGTAAGAAAAATTGCTGAGATACTTTACAATGCAACATTACTCTCTAATAACAACGACGAGCTACTGATTGACACAACATATATGAATACAAAATGCAATGTGCTGAGAGACATGAGTCAAGTTAATTTGGCTCCATTCAAGGATTACATCTTGCAGCTTGGAAAAAGAGAGTGTGATCCAAACGTACGTCTGTGTCGCCAGATCTTGGGAAACTGTGAGAACAGAAGACAGAGATACGGAAGCAAGACTCCCGAGTAACCAAGGCACAACAGTCACGGAGAAATAGAAACACGGTGTAAGGAAAAGAATGACACAACCTGCAACGCCAACCCAGTTCCTGGGCAGTGGGGAGCTTAGTTCCACGAGCACAAGGTGAGCCCAGACAGGGCGGGCAATTGTGATACACAAACTGACCAGCAGTGCTAACCCCAAGAAGAGCTTACCATTCCTTAAAGCTGTAAATTCAGAACTGGGTTTTACCCCCAAAATGAATTTTTTCCTGGGTGTCTGGAGAGGAAAGAAGCAGTGTTGGAGAAGAAACCCACCTCAGCGTCTACTCTACCTCAGAGTGTTATAACTAGAAGCTGCTCTGAGAAAGGACTGATTGTTTGCTACCGTGCTACAACAGACATCAGAAGTCGCAGAACAATCAACTTCAGGGTCTCCGGGACTCTGTGACACAGTCACTGAGGGTGGGAGGGGACACAGGAAAGAGGTGGAGACCGGGGGAAAAGGCAGGTGAAGGAAGACTCCCTGAGAACCTTAAGCATGGGAGCTCAAGCTGCGGGGGCATCGCAGTTGACAGCCACGCCATCTGTGGAGGAGGGCCAGGCCCATCGCACGTGGTTCACTGAGGACGCGGGTCTGACACCACCAGGACCACACCCGGCCGACTGTTCAGTCCTGCTCACGGCCCCCTCCACTGCACAACTCTGCGATTCTTTCTCTCTGCCAGGAACACCCCTCTGTGGTATTTTACCATGGCCCTGGGTGACCAACAGGAGCCTCTACAAAAAAGCATGGGACAAAGGCCACGTGACTGCGACAATATCTCCTAACTCACTAGTCACGGTTACAAATGCACTGAAGTTGATAAAATGCCAGAAAAAGACTTCAAAAAACCGATTTTTAAAGTTATTAATGACTTTTAAGAAGATATAAATAAAAAGCTGAATTAAGAAGAAAATACAGGTTTGAAGGAACAATTTAGGAGGGAACATCTAAAGAAGATTCACAGAAACACTGGGGGGGGAAGGCGCAGTAAGAAACAGCGAACCTGAGTGGAGGCTTCGCCAATAGCCAATAGACTAGGTGTAGCAGGGTACATAATCTCAGTGCTTTTAATAAGGCCGATGAATTGACACTGACACTAATAACAAAGCATTTTTTTAAAAAATTACCAAAAAATCAAGGAGCTCAAGGACATAATTAAAAATCCAAACTTATGAATTTTTCAGTGTAGAAGAGTGTGCCAAGGTTGACACTCATGGCATAGAAAATCAACTCACTAAAACTAAAATAGTGAAACAAAACCAAAACAAACTTTCCAAGCATTAGGAAAGACAGAGGCATGGAGGTTCAGGGGGGATATAAAAACCCCAGCAGGCATGAGTGGAAAAGAACCTGCTTATGACACATTATCATTAAATCGCCATGAGTACAGAGGAAGATAAAGGTACTGTAAGGAGAGACACCTAGTCACTGGTAGAGTTAAACCCATCATACTTCTCTGCAGAGTTTTAAACCAACACATAAAAGAAAAGTTTCGAAAAAGGTAACATTTTATGAAGGCAATTATTCTTTGATAAATCTTACTTTAAAACTTCAGAATATTTGTCAGAAAATATAAATAACTTCTCCGGATCTGTAACTAAAAAGATCTGTTGCCTAATTTGAAAAATGTAAGCCAGAGATCTGATCAGACTTCCAGGAATTAAACCAGCTAGGTGATTATCTGCATGTGAAAGTACACTCGGGGCCTCTTCTTATGGGAAAATATTAACCAGAACTGTGAGATCTAAAGCAATTGTTTTTTGTTCGTGGTATTTAAGAGCAGAAAAGGTGGCACTTAGGGAAGAGAAACAGGCAGCGCTGTGAAAGCTGACAAACAGGATTTCAAAGACAATCTAACAATTTGTACAATACGACTAATATTTGACACTTCTAATACTTCCTAATCCGATCTGAGCTTGCAATTTCAAGAAAATTATAAGCACACAGCAAACTTGCTCTTAAATACCACGATCAGAAAACAATTGCTTTAGAGATTCTGCGCTCAAGCATTCAAGAGTTGCATTAACAGTAAATTGAGAAAAAGTCTTAACATTAATATGTTAGATATTCAAAGAACTATACCAGATGGTTTATGTTTACACTTTAGCAAAGTGCAGACGGAAGCACATTTTTGCTATAAACCTCGACAAGATGGTTAATTTAACTCAAGTGGGAGCACAGAGATGCCTCTATGTGTCCTCCCGAGCTGTGGAATGGCAAGGCCAGTGGACTGTAAGTGTAAGACTAATAGATTGTGAATATTTATTCTGGCTGGGTAGGTATTGTGGTTTAGTTGAGAGAGATGAAATTCTATATGTGCTGGAGAAATGCAAAAGATACAGCAAAAAGGTTGAGACTTGATGACCTCTATAAAATCAATTTAAGTCACTTACAGACAAAGCTAGTATAAATGATAAGCTGTATCAGATTAAATAAAGGGATAAAGGATTTTATGGGATTTTGAGAGTGAAATTCACTATGTAGTCACCATATATATATATATATATATATATATATATATATATATATATATATGGAAATCTTCCACGTTAGTCTTAAGATTTTATAGGTAATAAATAATGCCCAATATCCATCCAGTGATACCTACAGCCTTTTGTTTAATTAAATAGGTATCACTTGCAGGCTTTCACAAGTCTATTGTATTTTTAATATACAAATCAGTTTTCTATTTCACGAACATGCTCATCAGAGGAAACGATTACAATACACTTTAAAGCCTGAGGCAATTTATATGGTAATTTATGATTTCCTAATATCTCAAAGAAAATCATTGCATGGGCTCTATATCAAGATAGCCATCACTACTTTATTACTAATTTAGGAAGAGATGTAGTACACTTTCTGTTCTTTTGGAAGCTGACTAAGTGAGAGATATCGCTGAGCTGTTGGAACAATCTAAGGGAATTTGCCGCTGGTGCTGGAGGACTGACCAGGTGCCGTTGCTAAAGCCCTAAGGGATTTGAGCTGCGCCTACTTTTCACTGCCCAGGTGCTTCCGGACGCTCTGCGTGCTTCACGTTTCAAGCTTTCTTTTCCTCCAGCCTCTGTCTTTCCCTTGTGTTTCTTCTGCTTGTCTGACTTAATCTGCATTTCTTACCTGGCTGGGTCTCATCTCATTTTTAATCATGTTTCCCTCGCTCATTTTCGAATCGGTGCACTGTCATCCATATGCGTGTGCTAATCACGACAAACCACACCAGGGAAACCACGTGGCCTTTCAGGCTTGAACTATCCGCATTTGCACGAATGAAGTATTGAAACAACAGTGGCAAAACCTTCCAGATAAACAAATATTGTTGGAGGGCAAAGTTCTTTTCATATTGTATTGTTACAAGGCAAAATTATGGAAGAGGAGTAGAAAGATCTTGTGAACAAGTGGAACATCTGATCTTGTAGTTTCTTGGTTTTCTTGGTAATAAAATAACCACACACGGTTACACACCAGGTTTTTAATCAGCTGTATCCCTTCTCTCTTTATGTATAAGAACTTGAAGGTTTGGTCATTATGAGAAAGACAAAAATAATATTAATAAAGGAAGTACGTTTTTTGTTTGGATCATTTTAGAAAATTCAAATACTTCACATTTGAAATGATGACTTTAAAGTACATTGATTACAAGTTTTACTCTAATACGTATTTTTGTATCAAATATTTACATTTGGCTAACATGCACTCAGAAACAGTGACAGACAAATACATCTTATGGTGTCTCTGACATGAATTTCAAAATTCATATGTGATGTACAGTTAAAAATGTTTCATTATTTTATAGAAATTGTATTTACTGAATTTTTCACCCATATTATATATAGTAGATGTTATAATAAGTACAAACATTTAGTATACTAGTCATGGTTGGATCAACAGCGATATTTTCTTGGCAAATACACTTTTACAATTCATTCTTGAAGCACCTGGAGTTGATTCATTTCCAATAACATACAACATTCTATTTTATGAACCTATAGCAATGTATTCATCTCTGCCCATTCTTATGGATTTTTATTTTTTTCTTACATTATGATGATTGCTCTTTTGAATACTCTTCCTAAGTACATTGGACAACATGCATGGATTTCTAGATGGTATATAAATTAATATAAGATTGCAATAGTTGTGGCTTAGGATATAGGGTTTATTCATCACTCTACCCACTATCCCATGACACTATTTCTTCCTAGTTCCACTGATTTTTTTTCAGACACTGTAGGTTCTTACAGATACAGTCACCCAAGCTATGAATCTGAGTACCAAAAAGAGACATGCGTCCAAAAATAAATAATTTACCAGATGTGAAGTAATTTTTTAGAGAAAATATCTAAGCAATTAACCAACACAATTTCACCAGTCAAAAAGTACATTTTAGTGAATATTATATTCTAGGTAGTGAATATGTCATTTCCTGAATTATTTCTTTGTGTAATTTAATTAATTCATTAATTAATTTTGCAATATGACAGTTGATCCCAGGACTTTTGCACTGTGCAATGTCTCAGGTTATTTTTTAAAAATTTGTACCAAAGATTTGTTATTTTAAAAAATAGGAATATGTTTTAAATTCTTGCATCACAAGTTCCCTGAAAAAGCCATGTGATATTTTGATGTATGTTCTGAAACTTTACAACTCAGACTGTGCATGATTGAGAGTGCTGAGTGTTAGTGTTAGATGTGCTTGAAAAAAATTTCTCTGTTTGTTCTAAGTACATTTCTCTAAGATCTCTGAACAATTTCCAGAAACATTAAAAACTAACTTTACCGATGATGAAAGTTTTGCCTGAGAGTAGACCCGTAGGGTTCCTCACTCGGCTGTTGCTTTAGTAGAACCTCCAGAATGATTTCTGTCACTTTTACTCAATATCATGTCTTCCACGTAGCCAAGCATTGTATTCAGAGAGCCAACAGAGGTATCCATTGACCTGTGTGACCGCATCAGCTTTGCTAACGCTGGTCACTCTGTGAGCACATTGCTTTCTCAACTTCTTTAGGGTCATCATAGATACATGGTGTTTATGTGAAGTAACAAGCTTGGAAGGATGCATTTTTTATTTTATGAAACTTATCACAATTGTACTCAAAAACACACAATAAATAAATAAATGTGCGCTTGTTTAACTTTTATCCAAAAACCAAGTCCAATGTCATTCTGTTTAAGTTCTAGGCAAAGTTATTTTACCAATTTCCAGTCACTTAAAATATATTTCATTGACTTAACAACAATTGCTGGTCTTCTCTGATAGGCATTTTTCTAATTTATCACTAAGATTAAATATATTTTTATGTTGAGTTACTTCATTTCAAGTAAATTAGGTAAATACCTGTATTGTTCTGTTTTTTATTTAATTTTTAATCGAAAATTTCCCAACAAAATATTTTCATATGTTCATAAAGCCCGACCAAGACTTTGTAATCTTAATTTCAAAAAAAATCACAAGTTTTATGTTTGTTTAAAGCTAATTATATAGCTATATATATTAGTTATGCTAATACAACAATGACATACATTTTCTCCCCCTCTACTAGGGCAGAAAAGCTGCTAGCACTAAATGATGTAGCCCCAGGATAAGTTATATCGAGCTGTCCTAGGCAGAAATCCAGAACAACCCCCAAATTTGCACTCTGTTGCATATGTTTTTTCTACTAGCTTATATACAATTAGATGTGTTCTGTATATTTGCCTAGGATATGAGTTTATTGCATTTTAGGGTGAAAATTTATGTGTCCATTGCAATTTTTATCTTTAAACTGCCTTGTGTAGCATTCTTTAATAATGCATTCAAAATGCCTAAAAATCAAATTGAATGAATTAAGTAATTTATTCAATAAGAAGGTAACAAAAGTCATATTTGAGTAAATTGCAATGTGCACATGACACAGCCTCTATTAAATTGCAAGTTCTCACTGATACTCCACAGGACATTACACAGTATTCTCAAAGATAATTTTTTAAAAAAATATTTAAAGCTGCATGAAAAAATTAACAGGGAATATTCAAGGTAATAAAATCTTTTTGAGACATAAACATTGTGCTTTAAATTTTATCATTTTTATCATCCTAGAAGAAATAACTTCAAAAATGTATTTTCCAAGACAATCTACACGATCATTTTGGACTTGAGGCTGAAATCCATTCTATTTCATTAAAATAAAATACAGTCATTTAAAAAATATCTTGAATTATGCAAGCAGTAATTTAAAATGTCATTGATTTTTGGAGTGCATATTTTTGTAAAATCCATTAATATTGACTTTTTCTTACTCTGTCCAGAAGTAACTGTAATGACACTTCAGTAAGTTATTAGTAAGATGTTTACACTCTCGAGAGATCAGAACACTAAGAGAGGCAACCCAATTCTACGAGACAATTATGAGATAAAATGTGCGTAAAGTGCCAAACTTGGTTTCAGGTGCACAGCGGCAAGAAGCTTGCCAGCTCCCTCCCTGCAGGTTCTCTGTCTCTGCCAGCCTTCCTCTTCTTTGTCCTGTGTGGGACCCTGCCTAGGCCTGGGATGAGTGTAGGCAGCTGTTGCTCATACCCGGAGAATCTCCCCCGAGGAGTCCGCAGGCGTGGGGCCGCTCCCTCTTATCCCAGACCTGGGACCTGGGACGGGCGCAGCTCATCATACCCAAATTCCTAGTTTTCCCCTGCTTCCCCACCCTTACCAGAAATCACGTGGTCTCCATGCAAATTAGGCTTTCAGACTCCAAAATCCCCCCATCAGTGAATGACCCTTGTCCTGCTGCATGGTGGACCCACCTCCGTTGAACTGCTTACAAGCCTGGCCCTCGCCTCCAATAAAGGAGCTGTTTCCTCTGATTCAGCCTCCGGATGCGATTCCGTCCTACTCACGCGGCTGGAGACGCTGTTCCCGCAGACTTCACTGGCTCCTGATCACCAGTGGCCCGGGACCCCCGGACCCTGCCAGTCCTTCTTTCCTCCTCCTTGTTCCTGTCACCATGGCAGGATAGCATGATGAGGAGAATTCCAGCATTTGGATGAGGTGCAGTGCTCTACTCATGGAGGTAAATTGCGTGTCAGGGTTTGAGCTTGAGTCCTTATGTACATGTTACAAAACAAAGCTGTTACGTGTTTCAGTGGTAACTATTGGATCTATTATAGCTACAAAATTGTCATCAATTCCGATAAAAAACAATTTCATATTTATTGTTAGTTCATCATGTGTAGTGATTTCTTTAATGTGTAGTGACACCTTAGCTGAATTTAGCATCATTCTTGAGTTTAAATGAGTGTAATAAATTCAAACTGTTAGAGACACAGAGCTCCATGAAACAGCAGGTCAAAATGCTTGGGCTGTGCGACTTTTTGGAAGTTAACTTGGATGCATTCTATCACAGACTCTATTCAAACCTGACTGTGAGAAAAAATAATGAGTAAATTTTTTAAATTATGAAATAGTTTTTCTTCTTAAAATTCCTTTTAAGGTTTGCTTAACTATTAATGAATTTATATTTGAAATACTCTGAATACATTACTGATTTTACGATGAAAGGATTTGAAAAGCTGTCTCTACATCATTATCTACATGACGATTTTAAGCAGCCTTCAGGAAACGGGCCTCACTGTGTATGAAAGATTGTGAAAGAATCTGACATCCGGAAGCTGCGGCTGGGCTCTCCTGACTGCACCTCGTGGGGGCGCCTAGCTTCCGTTTCTGTCACTGGGGAGATGGTGAAGGAGAAGTGGGTAGCAGAGCACCTCTAACGGCTACGATAGCAACTAAGCGAGCAGTACTCACCTGTTTTTGAGTAATCACTTTAAGAAAAGGGGTATTCAGCAATGATCATTAACTAATCACCAGGCTTAGAATAAAAGAATGGAACAAACTCAGTTCTTCTCACTGAGTATTAGGGCAGCTCTTATGTCACAGCTCCCATGGAGTCCTGAACACAGCCTTGGTAATTGTTTTTTGCATATGGAAACGAATAAAATGGATAAATCCCGCATGGGACAAATGGCATTTTGAGAGTGGCAAAGAGGGAGGGTTCTACTTTCTCCAGATGCAATTTCTTTCTCTGTTTGTTCTCTGAGCTCACTAGGACTTTATGATCTTCTAATGCTAAACGTACACTACCATTCAGATTACAAATTCGCTTTTGATAATTATGTCAGAATTATATAGACATATATATACATAAACACATGTATTTGTGTATTTGTATTTTTCATCACACAATGATGTCTGTTAGAAGCTTTTCAGTTTTATTTGAAGTAGTAAAAACAAAGATTAGAGTAAATTTTTCATTAAGTTATTATTAAAGCTATAGAGAAGCGTGCAAAAAGTGGAACATTGTTCCACAATAAAAACAACTAATATTTGTATAAGCATTAACATTCATTAATCACATGGCATGGAAAATAAATGAAACATCAATTCGCACACTATAAGAAATTTTTGCTTTATTTATTTATTTATTAATTTATTATGTTGACACGGGGTGTCACTCTTGTTGTCCAGGTTGGTCCTGAACTCACTATGTAGCCCAGGCTGGTCTTGAATTCACAGCAATCTTTCTTCTTCAGCCTCATGTGCGCTGAAATTATAAGGGAGTGCTACCGTGTCAGGCTTATGTCACAAGGAAAAAATTAAAAACTAAGCAGATGACACTAAGTTGGTGAGATGCATTTGACTATGAGGACAACAAAGGCAGTTTATGATTTATAGACATACTCTATGTTACGTTTTGGAAAACTTACCTAAAGTACATCTTAAGTTGTTGATTTTTCCTTGTGAATGATATTTAGAAAGACATTAGGATAAAATTATTCAGGCTAGAATCAATTTTTAGGAAAAGTAACATAAGAAAATTAAATAGCTCTCTTCTGTACTTATTAACAACCAACAGGTTAACACAGGTGCACACCGATGGCTCACTCATACCCATTTTTCTTCTAACACCTTTTTAAATATTGTTATATATAACTTTCTCTCCAAAGGTCTATTCTTCTTATGAACCAGAGGTTTTCTCCTCTACTCAGGGGCCATGTGTCTGGCACAAACAAATATCATTTTCTGGCATCTTGCCAAACACAAACTGTATCAAATTACTTAGCCAGACTTAACAGACTGGTCATAACTTTTGTATAATTTTATGATTACAAATGGCTCCTGAGCCTCCTTTCTTTAGATATACCTTTCCAGTTCCCAGTGTGACTTGATCCACTTGTATTTTATACCCTGCTTGTATAATTGTACCCATATTCACAACATTTGTATAATTGCAGTTTTATATATATATATGCAAATACAGTACACATAGTTATTAAAATCTGTATTTATCATAACATCTACTGTTATGTAGTTATATATAGTGTTATATATGTGCATATACTGTATATTTTTTACACACATGCACACACACATACTCATACATATGATCTGTGTGGAACAGTGACACTGAGAACACAGAACAATTCTCCTTATGTGTGAGTCCCCCTGAAGACAGGGGGAGTTCTTCGGGGTCCCACAGAGATTCACTCTCATTCAGGAGAAAGAAGGTTGTGCTCTGAGCTAGGAATCAATGGAAGACCACTGAGAAGTCGAGAAAGATCTAACCACCTCAGTTCCCCTCCATAGCGAAACCTAAGGAAACCGCCTGCTTAGACACACCAAGCTCCCAAACAGCTGCAGAGGAAAACCAGGTCACATATTAAGGAGAAAAGAAATGATTCATGTTTTTAGGAGGTAGACTGCGTTCCCCCTTCTTTTAGCAGAGCTGTGTAGTGCGCTCCGGTGCAGAGAAAGGCACTCTTGAACTTGAATTTGTGGGTGAGCAGGGAAGCAAACTGAGCTGCTGCAGGAAACATGTCATTAGGAGCCAGCTTGCTGTGCTTAAGGGCAGATTGTGAGCACAGCCACACCTCAGGCTGGCTCAGGTTTTAAGTGCTGGGATTCTCAATGATCAAATTTAATTAATTCCGCTGCCTACTCATTGCTGCTTTAACTTCACGTTGAGAACCACGGAAGGCGCTTCCCTTATTCAAGAAGCTGCAGGCAGAGATGGGGAAGGGTTTCCCTGGTAGATGGAGTATGCGTGACATTCAGGGTGAGAGCAAAATTCTTGGCCAGAGTCCTTCGAAAAATGCGAGAGGCCACGTGAAGGAACAGTGAAGAAACCTTGGCTCAGAGCGACCCCGTGAGCAGACGGTGACCTTGAGGTGCCCTTGGAAGCTTCTTCCATTTGCGTAGGTCTTGAGGATGAGGAGACATTTTGAAGCTGTATAACCCAGAGATACAGTTTTTTTTTAATTGAGTAACACTTGTATTTTTTACATCAAGGAACCATTGCATCTTTAAAGTACTTAACTGATGCTGCTGTTATGACAAAATTATTTGCATTGAATATTTAATAAAAACCTTGGTTGGCATAATTTCTGAATGTTACTCTGAGGCATCAGATGACTGAAGAGAAACTTTTAAGTGCATAGTATGGAATAAAGAAGGCCAATAAAAGTTCTTATAAAAACTTCAGGGGCAGGTTAGAACATTAAATAATGTTGGATACTTATTTTACTAAGATTTATATTGAAATAAAAGCCTTTATTGTTATACTATATCGCATTTTGTAGAATGGCTTTGAAAATGTTTTACTATTCATTCCAAAATTTATATTTACACTTATATCATAGTTTTCAATACAGTACGTTATTCAATATTGCCTAGCACAAAATTATTTCAATTTTTGTAAGAATTATGCATATATGATCTAGATTTTAAGTTATTCATGTTATTAATAATGTAATATATTTAATATTGCATTCACTTTACTTTGATTTTTTTCTATTTTTTAAAAGATAAAATAAAGTATCTGTAGTCCTATAAATCAGGTGTTGAAAGGTACAGGAAGTGTTCTTTACATGTAAGCAAATAAGTCAACTTTCTTCTTATCTGCAATCTTGATAAATTATTCATGGTGAAAACATTTATCAACACAAAGCATCTAGATAGTTTACTGATAGATTTTTCATTTTTATTTTGGTCGATTGTTTCTTGTTTTTAACTGGAAGTCACAAATTATCCACCGAACTACTTGAAAGCATCTACAATAATGAAATGTACTATCACTTTTCTTAATTCACTCTGAACACACCAAAGGCATTTATTTGCACGTATGGATTTTAGGAAAAGGCACAGTTAGAATGAGTGAATGAACCCAGAATGTTTAATAATCAATTACACATGACATTTTGTGGTTTTTATTCCAAGAGAGTTTGCAGGATGTGACCAAGGAGACAAATAAATTTTAAATGAAAAGAAGGAAGACTTTATGTCAGGGACCATCAAAGAAGCAGTATCCATAAGCATTGTTAGTGACTTTTAATAGTTTCTTGGAAAGGTCAAACCTTGACTCGAGCCATTATTTAAACAATAATTTAAACAATATTTTTAAGAGGAAAAGTAGTTGAAGTAAAATACATGCAATAAAGTTGGACATTTTATGTTAAAAATTAATAGGATGCAAGAGTTTGCTGTGTTATGTTTTAGGGTATATAGTTAAACATGTTGCTAATGTATAGTCAGTATATCAACACTTTAATATGATTACATAAATTATTTAAAGCTGTGTTTTTATTAAGAAAAGGAAAATATGGAATAATTGTTTGGCTCATTTATTACAATTTACTAAGCTAGAAGATATTAAAAAATTAGTTATTTGTAGATTGATAAGTGGCCTACTTCCTCTCATTACAGAACTAGAAGTGATGACTTAATAAATTTGCAATTAGACTTCTACATTAATATCCCATGGTGCAATATAATAATAAAAACTATTTGGCAAATAATAAGCTTGATTTTGCTTCCTCCATTAATATTTGAATAAGAGATTATGTCATTTCTAGTTATAAAATTTAAACACAATTTATATTTTTTTCAATAAACACTACTTTTCAAATGAAAAGACATTACTTTAATATCCCTTTCGCATATAACAAAGGCTTAAAGTAGAATGCACGTACGCATCCTTTATTTTGTTATATAATAGGGTATGTCTCTTTTTATGTCTAGTTCTGAAGTGTTTCAAATTACCAGTCGGCAAGCATTCATAAAATTCTGCCAATCATACATTTGAAGTTCTTATTTTTGGTCTGTAAAATGGAATAAAAATAAGGTAAAGAGAACTTTATAAAAACAAATGTAAACTGTGTATGTTAAACAGAGACATTGCATTTATGTTACTTCTACACAAGAAATTAAGACAGGACTAAAATAGAATGAAAAATTTAAAGTAGTCGGTCAGCTTAACACCAATGTGTCCTCAAAAATCTACAGATATCCAAGCAGGACACTATCTGCAGAAGTTCAATGATGAGAAGCATGAGATGTTTTGCAAAACTAAAGAGATCAAATCACTAACGAAAAGTCGTGGAGGACAATGTCTCCACACGTGAAGACCCAACACCTCTTGAGAAGGGGTATAGAAAGGTAGGCTCCCTGATCCCAGCCTGAACTACAGAGCATGTATTTGGGTTTTAAAAGTACCTATAAGTGATTACATGAATAACCAAAGTTAAGACACACTGGTTAGTATTCAATTTATGTTTGGTTAAAAAATGTTAAAAATATTTATGAAGGTATTCTTACCTAACATAATTATCATGGAGTGTGCTAAAAATTATAATTTTACTAAGAACATGAAGATCTACAGCCACAATTTTGAATATTCTTATTGATATATCTATGATAAAATATAATGCATATCTATTTATGTTAAAATATAAAACATTTCTATATTAAATATAGGTATTCCTTGACCATTTAGCTTATAATTTTTAAGAGCTAGGGGCATAAATCAAAGGTTAGAGTTTTCACACAGCAAGTGCAAGGTTCTAAGTTTGGTTCCCCACCACCACATAATCTGGGTGTGGTGGCACATGCCTGTAATCTCAGCATTTGGGACGGTTAAAAAAAGTGTATATCTATATATGCACTTATATATAAATGCATATATATATATATATATATATATATATATA
The DNA here is from genome assembly GCA_004027205.1 of Ctenodactylus gundi. Classification (NCBI taxonomy): domain Eukaryota; kingdom Metazoa; phylum Chordata; class Mammalia; order Rodentia; family Ctenodactylidae; genus Ctenodactylus; species Ctenodactylus gundi. The sequence goes on along the minus strand of PVKB01000645.1, from coordinate 89,399 downwards.
TATATATATGGGGGTGGGTAGGTGAGTGTGTGTGTGTGTATGTGTGTGTGTGTGTATAAATTTCTTAACTTTTTCTAAATGTATTAATTTATATTGGTTTTCAAAGAAAATAAAAAGTATTTTCTGTTAATTTTGTAATTGTATAAAAAGTAAGTTGAAGTAGAACTATGTCAGGGAACTTAAGGACACCGGTTTCATTCAAAGGAAAGGAAAACAACCTTTTTATTACAAATTATTAGCTTCATTATTGTGTGTAGATAAAATTTCAGCAAACTATAACCTACTACTACTTTTCTAGAAACACACACACACACACACACACACACACACACACACACACACACACACACAAATTGTTAGCCCGGAAAAAACAAATTTTTTGAGGAAAGAACACAGTTTCGTGTCACTGGTAATCTTTTGAAAATGAGAAAACTTTAAAATGTTAATTGGTTTGAAAGTTTCAAAAATGCCTCCATGTTTGTATAATTTTAGAATAAATAATTTAATGATCACAAATAAATGACAGTTATGCTTCTTCTTGTGAAGATTTTTCTATTTGAAAACTCTAATGTGCAGTGAATAAAAATGCTACCCAGGAAGACAGAGTGTGACTTGAGTTTTTCATGAAAGAAAATATAACTTATTTTATGTGTGACAGAAATTTCATAATTATCTGCAAGCAATTTATGTATTACTGAGATATATAAAATATGTTGCTAACTACCGGAAATGCAGTTTTATGGTATAATAATTTTCCCAAGGATATTGACCAAGTGCATACATTCCAACACTATAAGAAAATAAACCTAATTTATTTTCCCGTGTGTTTCTCAAATAAGTGTTCAGCTTAGATTGTAGCTGCCATTTCAAGCAAGCGTCACATGATGAATGCTTTTGTTGTACAAAGGTTGCATCTTGGAGTATAACGGTAAAAAGTAGGTATTGATCACACATTTATCACAGAAAAGTCCATGGCCCTGTAAGAGTCAATGTTGCACTTTTTGAAAGTTCATTGAAAAACTGTCTGTTATTAAAATTGTCAAAATTCTGGGGCTGGATGAATAATTCAGTGGTAGAAGTGTTTGCCTAGCAAGTTCAAAGCCCTGTGTTCAATTCTCCAGCCCACGTCAGCAGGGCGTGGAAGTGCATGCCTATAATCTCTGAACTTAGGACACTGTGGCAAGAGAATTGTGCTGTGTTCTCGGTCAACCTTGGCTACACTGTGAGATCAGGACCAGCCTAGACAACAGGTTGAACTTACTAGCTTTGTTTATGATTAAAACTTAAAATATTTCACCATATGCACCTTACCATAGTTCATAGAAAACTTAGAAATCCACTGCTTGTAACTAATACAGGTAGGATATAATTCCAAGATGTTCTAAGCTGGGAAGACAGAGAAGATGAAGCATATATAACTCTTCAGAATGTGTAATTAAATTGGTGTGGCTTGTGTGTGAGCTGAGAACTAGAGCTAGCTAAGTGTTACCTAAACACTTTCAAACATGTCCACAATAACGCATCACCAATGCAGATTTCAGATGGACAGGGGTTTCATATGTGAGGGTTTCATAAAAATACACAAGGTTATTTAGTCTGCTTGTTCAAAAACAGACCCTCCAAAATCACTTTTAGAGGAGTTAATTCACATTCAGCTTTGCAAAAAAGGGACTTTCTACAGTTCTTTTCAGAAATAATTGCTGCGGGGAAAAGGTGAAACAAGTACATAAGAGAAATTGGCTATGGAGGGGATAGAAATGTGGAAAAACTTCTATCACTTATTTTGGAAATATTTTGAAAGATTTGCATGGGTTTTTTTTTTTTTCAAATAAGAAAATGATTCCCTTGAATCTGGTGGAACTGAGCTGAGTGAGAGTCAGTTCACAAAACAGTTGAATACTTTTATAACTTTAATCCTTAATCTTCCTCCTTATAAGATTAGAAAAACTCTTGTCGTTTTGTTCTTCAATCAAAGTTACAATTCCAACCATACACATTGTGTATCTTTATGATACAACACATTTGAAAGCACTTTGCAAAAGTTAAAGCAATGAACAAGTTTCATTAATATATTTGCTACATAGCTTTATGTTTATATTTGCATATATTTATACAACACAACCACAGAATTGTTCAATAGGATTGCAGTAAGAATCATAATCTCAGAACTTTATCAAGGAATGTGATTCACATTTGTATCTCATTACAGAACTGTGTTGTGGAGAATATTGTGTAGATATTTAAAAAGCTTGTGGAGAATATTAGCCATACTAAATGGTAAATTCTGTGATATGTATAAAATTTATATTTTCTTGCTGTGTGATGTTGTCAGAGTTCCACATGTTTTCTAGACTATTCTTACATTGCATTGTATTGTTTTATTTCTGGAATGACTTAGCAATTATTATAGTCACTTCACTAATAAAAGCCATCTTTGAAAAAAGAAAAAAATATATATTTTTTATCTGTTCAAAGAATTGTTATGTATCTGAATAGCCACTTCTGGAGACCTGGATCATTATCCCTTTTTAAGGTGCCCAGCATTTTTTTCCTAGCTTTTTTAAATATCTGAAACCGAATTTGTTGCATATCTTTTTTTTTTTTTTTTTTTTTTTTTGAGACAGGGTCTCACTCTGAGGCCCAGGCTGGCCTGAATTCACTATGGAGTCCAGGCTGGCCTTGGACTTACGGCAATCCTCCTGCCTCAGCCTCTCGAGTGCTGCTGGGATTACAGGTGTGCGCCACCATACCCAGCTTATGTAGCGCTGGGGAATCGAACTTGGTTACTTAGCACTTGACTTAGCGATTGCTCAAGTGCTTTAACCGTTGAGCTGTTCCTCCAGCTACCTTTATTGCATATCTTGAAATGAAGATAAGAAAGTAGTTTGCCATAATCCAACATGTATGATTTTCTAAAATCTAAATTAAGTTACATATATTTTGTGCAATTACTATGTAAATGCAATAATCAAGCTAAAATATTTATAGTACAGAGAATTGTACTCAAGAAATCAACGCATACATGTTCAATGTATTATTTTCATTTACTTTGTAGTTAAGTACTAATTTTGTAAAATCATTAACCAGTCATGAATGTAAGGAAACCTACCTGGAAAATAATATAGAGTTGATAAATTAGTGCCAGATAATTTTTGGTATCATCATGCACAATAATTATTTTGACTTTTCTTGAGTCTGTTCGAATGTAACTATCTCATCTAATCTTTTACAGACAGCTGTGAGATAAAAAATACATGTTCTTTATTTCTATATGCTTGAAAAGACAAGTGCCAATGGAGTGGCTGGCGAAGCATTAGTTTGTCCAAAATTCATATATATATATATATATATATATATATATATATATATATATATATATAGTGGAAACTTGAGGAAAAGGAGCCAGTGGCTGAAGGAGATTTATATTTCCCATGTGATGCAATCTAGGCTATAGATGAGTTTATTTTGGGACTACTGCCAAAGTTTGTGGACGTTGATGCCTAGATCACTGGAGGGTTTTCCTTCTGTGTCTATGTGGTGTTAGTAGGCTGCGGTTCGGCTCCCCCTTTCTTGCCCTCTCCTTCCAGCAGCTGCGAACTGTTGGTGCACGTTTTCTCATTCAAAATTCATGATGGGACCGGAGAATGACTACCACCCCATGTCTGGTAGCCTTAGTTTCATGAAAGGTCTGTGTGCACAAGAAAGCCTTCTCACTGTGCCCTCTTGGGCAGTTCGACTGTGACTAAGGACAGTCGTCAACTCTGTATGTAAGAGAGACAGAGCAAACCACTGTTCTCCAAAGGAGTTACCAACTCAACAAGTAACAAAGCCAATACATTTGGAATAAAAGAGCCAGTCTCTTATAATGCATTACTCAAGATGTGGAAAATGTGGAGGTAATCAGTTATACTCCTAATTTACAGTAGTTCCTGTTCATCTGTCCAGCAAACTTGACTCAGTCTAATCTCAATAAGGTGAACTAGACATCTTTCTCGCCAAAGAGTAAACTCTGATTCCAAATAAATCAAAGGTCACTGAGCTTTGATGATCCAGCTTCGGTTTGACCAGCACAGAAAAAATATCTTTCATATAAAGAACCAAGCTTACAGTGTGATATTTCAATGTCTTATAACTTATGTCAGACATTAATAAATTCTCAATATAACAACTTTATTTTATAAAGAGTTGATCATTAATTATTCCTTCTGAGTGCTCATAGATATTATGACTGGCCACCACGGGCAGTTTTCATCCACAGATACTGGAAGATGATATATTATGTATTTGCATCTTCTGGCAATGAGGAAAATGATGTCTGTGGCTTTGTCTTTATAGTGATGATAACGGGCGAGTTCATTGTAGCTACCACATGCCAAAAAATTAAATAGGGCAGCACAGAGAAAGATAAAAAGGAAAATAGGACTTAACGTCAGATTTCAGAGCCTAGAACAGATTATATTTTTCACGAGCTCAGATTTCGCTGCAGAATTATCGGCGTCCATGATAAACTTGGGGGATTCTAGGTTTAGTTACTTCCACTCAGCCTGTAAGCAATTTATTTATTCATGGAATCACAGGCTGAGACGCGTAAAGGACATCACATCTAGTGTTCTTCATGAAAGTCTTCTTGTAAGATGCAAAACAATAATTGAAGGTGTCTTAAAGACTATGTGGAAAGTGTAAGCATTTGTATGTCACATGGGTTGTGACAAGCTTTGAGACTGCATGCCACACAGTATGAGAGCAATCACCGAAAGACGATGGGAGTGTGTTTTGGTGAGAGTGAGCGTCTTCTGCTTGGTTTTGTTGTTTTGTGTGAGGAATCAAATGAACATCTCATTCCCACAAAGCTCACTTTGCTCAAAGTATTTTCACAGAAGACAAAAGTCAGGGAAGCCTATTCAATTTTAATTAAGCAATAAAGCAAGCAAAAATGTATTAGATATTTCTGGAAGGGAAAAGTGGGAAAATAAGCAGACAAATGTTTCTGTCCCAATTGAAATTATATTCTATTGGAAATTCTGTATAAATTAATATTTATGATAAGTCAGAAATGAGAGCTAACAGAAAAATTTAAATTGGGGAGGGTGATTTGCTGCTTTCAGTATGACGAGTATTTTTTTTTTTTTTTGAGACAGGGTCTCAATCTGTGGTCCAGGCTGGTCCTGAATTCACTTCAGAGCCCAGGGTGGCCTTGGACTCACAGCAATCCTCCTGTCTCAGCCTCTCAAGTGCTGGGATTACAGGTGTGCGCCACCACGCCCAGCTTATGTGGTGCTGGGGAATCGAACTCGGGTACTTAGCGCTTGGCTTAGCGCTTGCTCAAGTGCTTTAACCACTGAGCCACTCCTCCAGCCCCAAGAGTGTAAACTGTTTTGATAGCACATATAGTACAATATTCACTGCAAAAGTGACTAGTGGAAAATAGTTCAGTGATATCAAGGAGCACTTCAGGGAGTGGAAACGTGCTCCAAGACCCTGAATTCTAGAAATTTCTTGTGCGCAGTGTAAACAGCAAGACAGTGAGAGTAATTACTTTTCCAGAAAAATCTAAAAAAAAAAAAAATAAGAAAGAAAAAAGAATAAAGAAAAAGAATCAAGCATTAGTAATCACAGATAAGGTAATACCTTCTTTGACTAACTTTTTTTTTTTCCTGAGTGAATTTGGAAATGTTTTTCTCTAAGGAATATGACTTGGCCTGCACTGTGATATGGCTACTTCGATTTCTAACTTGAAGACCTTGCTGAGGACAGCATGTGGTACAGGTAGTGGTTGTTCATAGGGAAGATTTGCCATCGAGGAAGGTGAAAGCCCGTGCTATGCAGGCTCTGTCAGGATGCTCACTTAGGAAAACAACAGCAGCAGCAAGGCCCAAGGGACCAGCTCTATGGGTAAAAAAGAATTTTTGTTGCGTGAATCCACAAAAATGTCTGAAAACATTGAGAATTGGGTTTAAATAAAAATAGTGAGACGTCTCCGGTAGCCTGAGAGGTGTGGAGTTTGTTGGTAATTGAGGGTGGGAGGTGAGGGACCATACGGATGCTGGACTTCCTGGGATAATTGACGTGAGAAGGGGGATAGAAAGGAAAATAAACTTAATGTGAGAGATGCCGGGAAGACGACATTGGGCCCTTGTGTCTCATCAGAGCAAATTGTGGGCAGGAGTCTTTCAGAAAGCCAATGCCTTGGTGCAGCTCTCGCCCCTTCAGTGCTGATGGAATTCTGGAGGGAATCCTCCCACCGTCGAGTCTACTTTGTTCAATTTTACTTACTATTATTTCTGATTTCTTCTTTCATTGGTGAACTTAGAATTTGCCACGATAACTGCCTCCTCTTAGTTTCAAGCACAAGAAAGCAATGGCCGTGCGTTTTGAGGTCCAGACGTCTTTAGAACATTTAGTACTTCCATTTTGCCATACTCAAGTTTCCCACTTATTTTATGGTCTTTCCAATCCATCAAGTGTGGGAATTGACAAAGGTGCTTTCTCTTAAATTAACCGTGTATAACTTTGTGTGTGTTTGTGTGTGTTTCTTGGGATCGGCTCTAGAGTTTATATACGCTAGACAAATAGTCAGTTGGGCTTCCTTCCCAGCCTTCTAATATACTGTTTTGAATTCTGTATACATTTTAAGTGGCTGAATCAAGCTAATGAGTATATGAATTGGAATGAAATAATTACCATTGCTTTTTTATCTTAAAGATAGTTAAATTGCATTTTAATTTTTTAAAAAAATACTATTCTATTTATTAAATATAGGCACTACATTGTACAATAGACCTCTGAAGTTATTCCTTTTAATTGAAATGTTATATCCACCTTTTATCTCTGCCATTCTTTGGTACCAGTATTTACACTACTTGCATAAATTTTCACACAGACATCTCTTTTCTTGCAAATAACATAAATCCATTCTTTTATGACTGAATAAATATCCTACTGTGCATATATATCACACTTCATTTATATGTGCATTTATTCTTGGGCATACGGAGCTTAGCTATTGTGAATTATGTTGCTGTGAACTTGGGTGCCCATGTATCACAGAGTGGAGGGCAAACAGTCCATCACATTTGTCCTTTTTGGGGGATATTCTTTTCTTAATAGAAGATACTTCTAACGGAACTTCAGTGGGCTGAGTTGTCAAAGTAGATCCCAGTGAAACAGACCCTAGCATAATCATCCCAGGAGGCTCTCGGAGCCCAGAGTTAAGCATGGAGCCAACTGAAAGTCGATGTCTCTTAAAGGGCATCTGCCCATCGGACCCAGCTGCCAACGCTTGTCTGTCTTTCTCAGGCTGTGATGCTCTCTTGTTTTCAAGTGGGGAGAGAATCCCTGATGCTTGATGTGCGCCTTCAGAGTGATGGTGCCGAGTTTGAAAGGCTTCCTAATTCTGAAACTGCGTTACGGAAATAGATTGGAAATACTTGCATTATGAATTTCTGTTCTATATCCAGTCTTACCCCGAGGAAGCTGTTAAATCTAGGTTTTGTAAAATGGTTAATCTACCCAAGCGTGCATTTTTTACAAAGTGATATTTTTAATATTCTTTTTTTCCTGTGCTATCATGTTGCCAGTCATATATTTCCATATTCCCAATGGTGCCATCATGTATCTTTCTGTCAATACCTTAAGAAGAAGGAGGATGTCACATAACCAGCTGTTCACACATGAGGTGATCAAGATTCTGACATTTGAATATATTGAAAACCTTTTGTTCGAATAGTATATTTTGGTCATTCTTTTTTTTTTTTTCCTTTTATCTTTGTCCTTTGTGAACTTTATTCAGTATTTATATATCCTTACAAAGATTTCCTTCGCATATATACAATCCCAGGTAGCCTGCTTTTGTGTATTCTTAGAATACTGCAGTTGTGAGGGCGCTGACTTGGGGACAATGTGAGCAGCATGAGAAATGAAGGCTGGAGGTGCATGTGACTGGAGCCAGGGTGCCGTCACGCAGAAACACAAGTCCTCTGTGGCCAGTTGTTCTGAAAGATCCAGAAAAAGCCCTTTGATGATGACTTCCATCAAAAAATCAGGTATGGAGACTGAATACTGTCTTTTTGAGAGAGAGAGAGAGAGAGAGAGAGAGAGAGAAGGGAGATATCTCCTCCAGGTGTATCTGCCCTGGAATGTCGTCTCTACCACCAACCAATTCAACCGTTGCACCCTTGCACTGAAGGGGCTCTGTTCCAGTAGCTGTGCCTTCAGTTTCAGTAGTTAGAGTTGGAACTGGCCTTGGTGCCACTGTTGACATTACATAATGGAAATTCATATGTTATGTAAAACATTATTCTTCTATGATTCAAAACAATGCACTTGAAAAATGCTCATCAATGATTTTGCTTGTTCAATTAAAGTCCACTCATTACCACAAACAAATAATATGCATCCTAACTCTTTCCAAATATTTTTGTCTCACTGAGACTATCCCCAACTGTGCTGCACAATAAAACTTCTTTTATAATTAAATATTCTCCTGGAAACACCAGCTCAGGGCATTAATATTTAATTACTCTATGCCCTATATTCTGTTTCTTACAAAAAGCACTCTACAAGTTGAAGTGGTTATTTTTTTCTTCACTCCACAGAACTCCAAAGCTATGTGAATTTTTCCTGTAGCTTGAATAGACAGATTCATTCTGTTACTTTGACATTCTTCTTGTAAAACAGAACAAAACACTTCACCTCGTAGATAAACATTTTATCAAGTTGCAACGATATATTTAACTTCTCTTATTTCTGGCCCACCTCCCCAGAACACTGCCTTTTCCTCCTCAGACTAAATGGTCCCCATCAAATTGGTATCTCAGGTGGGCCTGTTTGCAGTTGTGGCTCACATGTCCTCAAAGTGACAGCAAATATTGAGAACATATGATGAACATGCAGAGCCTTTAAAAGGAGGTGAGACTAATTTCACCTCTCCTGCAATTTTTATCATATGTCTCATATTCTAGCCCGAACTGCTGACATTATATCTCAATGTATAATTACTAGATGGCTTTGTGTGCAAAACATATATCTTAAACATTTTTCTCTTTGTGATTCTATACCCGATACGCATAAATTAAGGGAAGAAAAGTTTATTTTAGCTCAGAGTTCAGAAAATCTCCGCCTATTCATGGGTGGGAAAGTGGAAAATGATGGAATCACTTGGGAGGTCCCCTTCTACAGTCAGAGATGGAGCCAGTGCTCTGGAGACTGACATCCTCATAGCAGCATGGCAGAACTGAGACTAGACTGGGAGGAAGGGTGGAGCCAGCACACACCCCTCCAGGTCAAGCCCCAAACATCCACCCCTTCCAGCCAGGCCCCACCTCCCAACCATACACAGTAGCCATAGGAACACGAGGCTTTGGGGAGATGCTCCAGATTCAAACTTTGACATTCTGCCCCTGAACCCTAAAAGACTCATATTTACTCCCTTAAGCAAAAAGCATTTAGCCCTTCTCCAAGAGTTGTCAAAGTCTTAACAATTCCAGCACCATTAAAAAAAAACAAAAAAACAAATGAAAACAAAATTTAAAAAGCCAAAGTCTGTTCCAGCACTGTTAAAAAGAGAAAAAAATAAAAGTAAAAAATAAAAAAGCCTGAGTCCAAAGTATCCTCTGAGATTCAAGGCTAACTTTTAGCTGTGAGCTTTTATTAAAACCAAAAAATTAAGCACTTCCATTGTACATTGGAACATGGTAAACATCCCCATTCCAACAGTTCCTTCATCCAGTTGGGCAAGGGTTAAATCCTGTAGCCCCAGGTGCAGCACCTGTGGTCAACTGCAGCAAGATGAGAGGTCCAAAGGGCCTGGGTGGCTGCTGGGGGCAGATGCTGCCCTTCTCTCTGCCAGGGGACAGCACGCCTGGTCTTTAGACCACTCGACAGTGCAGTTCTCCCTCTCGTATGAAACTTACTGAGCGTGGCCTCTCCAATCCACACATCTATCAGCAATCTGGTTTTCTGAGTTCAGAGCGGAATCTCCCACCAAACTTGGTTCAGAGCACTCCAAGGCTTCTCCAGCCACCATCCTTAAATCTTGATAAATTCTTCCTGAAAACGGGTTCCAAAGGCTTCCAAACCACGTGGTCAGGTAAAGCCACAGTCAATGATCCCACTTCTCTGGTACCAGTTTTCACTCCAGATCTAAACCATGGCAACATGTATATTTTCCATCTCTGCTCATGGCCGGTTGGGTTTTTGTGGCCCAAAAAGAAAATTCAAGTGATTTCATTTAATATCTGTGGCCCATCAGTTGGGACAAGGATGACTCTTGCCAGTTGCCTCTAAGTACTGCCAGAAACGTATTCTATTGTTACTTTAGGTATTTATAATGAATTATAATGTCAAGAATGTAAGCCCAACAATTTTGACTTCACAGAAAAATCTGGGTGAGTGAAAAGTACAGCTTCAGTAATACCTTGTAATTTAAATACCTAGATATTTTTAAAACTATTATGAATCAGAAATAATATTTATTTTTAAAAATAATTTGGTATATTTTTGTCTTATTTTCACATAACACTCCACCTAACTTTCAAAAAAAGTTTGTATATCTATATACTTATTACTAAATATTCTATTGCTATAAAATTAAATCAATATCAACAAGGATTTTATGTATAGTTTTCATTCTTCATTATCACATCCATAATATTTCATTCTCAGTTCTATAAAAGAAAATCTATCTGCAAATCTGTCAGGATAGATATATTTTTCTTATAATGCATATCTATCAATAAGAATTAATTAATTTTAATGAAAGTATGCAATTTGCAAACTATGCTTTTTTGCAAATTTTGAAATTGTTATTGACACAAACCATTTCCATACATTAAATGACCAAAATGTAATGATAGGTTTTGTTTACTCTGAAATATATAATGTTACTTTGTCCTATTTGCTCTATCTAGATTTTTTAGTAGGAATGGATATAAAAATATAATAAAAAGCGTAACATTTCTACTATTCTGCCATAAAGAAAGATACCTTTGCTTTATTTGTAGGAAAGTGGAGGCACTTTAAGCCGTTATGCTGAGCCAAATAAGCCAGGCACAGAGGTTAAATACTGCATAGTGCCCGTATTACGAGAAAATCTGAAGAATAAAAATAAAGTGAAAGAGATGACAGGGGACAGGAAGACAGACTTGTGGCGACGGAAATAGGATGACAGGAAAGAAATGTGGGAGAAGAGGGAGAAGGGGTACACGTGAAAGCCAAAAGGGGACGAGACAACAAAAATGGTTAACACGTCACACGGTCACACGCACCAATTCCACGAGTTGAATGTGACTTTTATATATCACAAACACATACCAATCAAGGAATCATTTGAGGATTAATAAAAGAGCAAAGAGCTAGATGTCTCACTGCTCTGAACACACCCTCCTCCACCTCTACTGGACATTGGAATGGGGGGTATTTATGTCTAGGGCCCGAGCTCCCAACTACAGATGCAGAAAACGTGACTTTCATCAAAATCTGTGTGCTTGTTACAAGTTAAAAACAACTGACTGCATTAATTTGCTGCTGAATTAAATACAAACGTAGCCCTTTGGGAAGACGCGTAATTCCGTTTCTCAAAGCAGCAAAATGCTTTTCTATCTAAAGGAGGTGGCATCCTTTGAACAACAACAACAACAACAACAAAATCCCACGTCGGAATAGGTGAAACAGGCTTCCATCGGATGGAAGAGGCTCCTTGAACTCAGTTTTGTACTACCCCATGTTACAGAATATTTGATAAAATGAATAGAGATTTCTACATTGCAGGAAGTACTTGAAAATAATAGTGTCTCAGAGATGTAATTGCAGGAAGTCCTCTAGGGTGTCTTGTGTCTTGGCTGAGACAGGTACAGACAGACACACAGACACACAGACACACGCACACACTTGGGAGTCAAGTAGTCCGCTCACGGTGACCCTGGGGGTTTGTCTACTGGTTGAGGCTACAAGTGTGCCTATGGGAGTGTAAGGCACTGTGGGTGTGGCAGATGGCAGGTGTGCGGTAGGTGACAGCTTTCAGCAGTATGATGTACTTGGAGCTTCACTCTGGAAGGGGTGCGTCCCTGGGGCAGAACCTGAAGGATATACACTTTAGCTATTAAATCATATGACTTTTGGTAAATATATTTTGCTAATTTAATTGAACTTGTCGTTTGATAAATGTATGTTTCTTAATCACATACTTTAAGAGTAATTGCACATTGGTTCCAATGCTCATGAAAACATTAAAGATTTAAATTAAACTTGGCAGATAATACATAAAGAAAATTTAAAGTAACTTATAAATCATACATTTAAATCTTAATTCTGCAAAATCAAAATAATTTCAGAAGCATTGAGTATTTGAAGACTGAAGTATTTGTTTTAGAGAAGTGTATAATAAAATTAAAAATGATAAATTTTAAACCATATTTAAAAATATAGATGGGTAAATGTGTAGATAAATAGAAAAATATTCCTGAAAACAATATATTTCTAAAATTATGTACATTTAAACAGATATTCAAAATAATTTTTTGTTTCTCTTTAGAAAAATAAAACTAAAATAGCAAACATAAATTATAAAGATTTAATAAAAACATAGAATATTCAAATAAAAAGTAAAAAGAATAAAAACTTATTTTCATGAACACTAAGTCTAATTGTTCAAAAGCTTGATTAAAAACTACTAGTGGTAGGGCTGTGGCAGAAAAAAAAATGCAGATAGAGTTAAGCAAGCGTCAAAGATTGATCTCAACAGAAGTACGGTGGACTTTTGAAACAACGTTGTAATAAGCTATTTTTAATTTTCTTATTGCCAAGCATTTTGGCTTTTGCTTATATTTCTAGCACTCAGAAGACTGAGGCAGGAGGATTGCCATGAATTCAAGACCAGTCTGGGCTGTGTACAAGTCCAGAGAGAGACCCCATCTCAAAATAAATAAATAAAGAAAGAAAGAAAGAAAGAAAGAAAGAAAGAAAGAAAGAAATGTTTTTCATCTACAGAAAAAAATATCTGTAACAATCCTTGCTTAGCTCAGTGGAATATGCAATCACCGAGAAGATGGGTATGATGAATGTATTGGTAGATCATTTAGATTTCATTCCTTTCCCTGCTTCATTGGATACTGTTAATATATACTTTTAATGACATTGAACTATAAGTTAGAAAAAGAATGGTTTGCTTCTCTTAGTTGACCTCTTGAGCTTTGGGAGTTACGTAATTGAGACTTTCCAGGGAGTTCCTTTGTGTATAGGTGCAGTACTCAGGTAAAGGGGCTAAGACTAATACGATCATTTGCTACCACTCATAGATAATAGTGAGGACCTTCCTTGAACTAATGCATAATTAGAAAGAAGTAATAACATAAAATTTTCAAAACTTTTCAAATAGCATTTTTTGAAGAGAAAATATGCAAATATAAAACGTTCACATTTATACTCAGTCAACTAATACCAAACAGATCTCAAAAGTCACATTACATCTTTACTAATCCAGTCAATTTCTGGACAGGAAAACAAATATTGCAATGCCCTTAACTTTTTAAAAGTGATCTATCAAACATTAAATGTTATAGTTATCCTTTCTGCTAATCTGATTCAGCATATTTTCAATAATCTTTTTAATATAGGAATATAATTTGTTGATTGAGTGAGTGATAAGGCATCAAATCAGAGCTCAAAAGTCACATTGCATAGAGGAAAAAGAGAGCCCTTGTATGTCTCTGGGTGGGAGTTCTCTTTATGGAGGTATTCAAACTACTGAATTGCAAATGAAATTTGAGGCAAAGATGTGACAAGATTTAACAAGATTCTTTCATTTAGCAAGATTTCTTTAACACTCATGAGATCCTGTAAGAAATCGGATGATATCAGAAGAGCAGGGATTTGTAACAATGGTCTGGGTATTATGAGGATTAGAAGAATCTGAATGAACAATCCCTTGGCTCGTAAAGAGAATGATAAAGGATAAAAGGTGGCATTAACTGTTTGAGGATGTAGGTATAGTTGCATCAAATTAAAAGTCACTTGATTAGTTAGCTGAAGAAAATCTCCTTGACGATGTGCCTACAAAAACAATTTCCTAACTCACTAAGGGCTTCTTTATTACTGATATAATAGATAAAGAAAGTTTTTAGATGGAGCCTCCTGAACGTCTACTAAAAGTAGCATTTAGTCTATTTTCTTGTGAATTAGCTTTAAATGTTTTTCAGTAAAGATTTGGAAGTGCACTTATGTTAAGAGAATCAAATCAAATGTTCAGGCAAATTTTTATTTGAGGGTAGTTTTTTCATAGAAATATTCAACATTGTCAATGAATATACAGTGATTTGAATAGTTTTTTTCTACAAATCATTGATGGTTTTCAACAATTCTACTTAAGGAAATGGTGATGTCACTGAATGGTAAACTGAATTTTCTATCTTTTCTGGAAGAGAGTGAAATAGAATACTAATTTTACATAAACACAACTATTGTCTGAAGAGACAGTCTTTCATCTATTGACTCTGCTGAAGAATATTGGTGAATTAATTTAAAACATAGAACTTGTAAAATCTCAGCCCTGACATTTGCAATTTTGAACAAACTATTACTTTCAAATATGGTCTTCACTCTCTTTTGAAGTGACCTCATTTGTGACCCAATAGCAGAGAAGCAATATTGATGATGTAAACATTAAGAATTAACGTCTGGATTCTCTTTCCAAAACAATCTGCTTTAATTTATGATAAAATAAGTTTTGAAAAAAAAAACTTCTTGCCATATCAGCATATTTTAAATACTTAGGACCTATTTTTTTATTTGTATATCATTTTCTTATTTTGCATATAATGTTTCCAAAGAGGAGTGAACTGAATACAGTTTTCTCTGAAGAAATGCCTTAGTTTTTAATTGTCTTTGAATCTCAAATACTGTGGAGGTACTAAAACATTCTTGACATTACTGTTTTTTTATATCATCAGATAGAAAGCACAAACGCTCCCTGATGAATTAAAATGACTGAAAAAAAACCCTCGTGTTCTGCACTTGCAGCAGAACATAATTGTTCAGCCTACTTTATCATCTACATTCCTTGTGTTTTTTTATTCCTTTCGTTGCTTCAGCAAGAATGATATGAAACCTTGACAGGGTGTGTCTTAATTAGCTTCCTCTTGCTGAGACAGAATATCTGACATCCACAGTTGAAATGAGAAAAATATTTATTTTAGCTTTCAGTTTCAGAAGGTCACAGTCCATGCACGGGTGGCTGGTAAGGGTAGAAGCACATAGCAGGAGGAATAACAGGAGGCTAGCTGTTCGTGGCATAGCAGACACGAAGCCAATTGAGGGAGAAAGGGCAGAACCAGTACATACACCTCCAGGTCAGCCCCAACCATTTCTCCTTTCAACCAGGCCCCTCCTCCCAACAGTGCTAGTTAACCATAGGTAATTAATAACATCCAAATATATGAGGCTTTTGGAGACAATCCAGATCCAAACCACAACATTCTGCTATGACCCCCAAAATGCATATACATTTAGGCCTTCTCTAAGAATTAAGTTTTAACATTTTCAGCATTGCTAAAATATCTAAGAACAAAGTCTCCTCTGAGACAAACTCTTGGCTGTAAGCACCTGAAAAAACTTCAGGAAAGTTAAACACTTCCATTCCACTCAATGGCACAGGTTAAAAAACATTCTGATTCCAAAGGGAAGAGTAAGAGGGTAGAAGCCAATTCAACCAAAGCAAGTTTCCAACCCAGCAGGGCAAATGGTAAATCCTGAAGTTTTTTTGTACATCACCTGGAGCAAACTCTGGCAAGATGTGATTTCCAAAGGAATTGGGTGGCCTCCCCTCTGCAGTGCTATATCCGGCTGCTACCTCCGTCTTCTTCCCTTTGAGCTGGATCCAGTCACAGCCTACAGCTTTTCTCAGTTGATGATCTATTTACGGCACCTCCAAATTCCTGGGGTCACCCCTGTGCCTTTGGCTTCTACACAACTGCATGCAAAGGGTGGGGTTTTTGGTTCCTGACATCCTGTCAAGGTACGATTTATAGTTCTGCTTCCAAGTACTTGGATTCTTTTTTTCCTTCATGCTCTTTATTATTTCTTTAATTTCTACTTCATAAATTTTTCTCACCTCATTTTGGTACATGGTTCTATTTTTTAATTTTTGTATCTTTTTTATTCCAATTGTTTGAATAATTATTCTTCTTTTCACACACCAATGCTAATTTCTTTAACTTTTCTGTGCTTTCCAGCCCCACGTCTGTAGGCCCTTTCAGTCTGGCAAAACTGAAAATATTTACACCATGTTTCTCTGTCGTTTTTGTCCATGTAGTTGGCTGAAGTCCACAGACATTGCCCAAGTAACAGCCTGCTCATTGGGTCGCTCCGAAATTCCCTCCATCAGACTAAGTAGTCCACTGCCCTTAATCTCAGTTTCAGTTAAAGCATCTGAACACAGGCAAAATGCCACTACATATTTTTTTTTTTTGCCAGAGCATAGAATATATGATTCTTAGATCAATGACCAATAAAGTTCTCCTGCCTGTCTGAAACTTCATGAGCCTGGATCTTTACAGTTTATAACCCTGTCAGCATTCTTGTCTTCTGAGATTTGGCCAGAACTCCCCCAAAACCAGCTCACAGAATCCCAAGGCCCTTCCAGCCGGTATCTTCAAACATTTTCAACGCCCCCCCCCCCCCCCAAACAAGTTCCTTAGTTATTCTAAATTGCATCATTGGTGAAAAAACAACGACTCTACTACTCTAGTGCCAATTTCTTAGTTATTTTTTCATTGCTAGGACAGAATACCTGACCTTTACAATTTAAAAGGGAAAAATTTATTTTAGCCTACAGTTTCAGAAGGTCACAGTCCATACATTGGTGGCTTAGCACTTAAAATCTTTCCTTCTCTCCCTACCAAGAAGCAGGGAAAATAGTTGTGCACTACCATGCTAATTCTGTCCCTAAGTGTCACAGCCTTTTTTCCAAGGAGAATTTTGAATGTTACCTATACACAAACTGTGGTATTTATACACAATGGAATACCATGCATCTATAAAGTCCAACAGCATGGAGGCTTTTGCAGGCAAATGGAAGAAACTTGAGAACATCATGCTTAGTGAAGTGAGTCAGAAGCAGAATGTGAAACATTAAATGGTCTCTCTGATATGAGACCCAGATCACAACTATCTCCTGGAACTTAAAAATGAAAAACAATGAGAACCAGGCGGGTAGGGTAGGGAGGGTAGAAGGGGAAGAGTGGGAAAGTCCTTGTCACCTTGACAAGATATGTAGGTGCACGAAACGCTGAACTTCATTGTAAACCTTAAATTTTGCTCTTATACATATCAATAAAATGAGGGGGAAAGCTAGCTATAAATGAAAGTTAAAATTCAGAGACATTGTTTCTTAATTTATTGGTCAGGTTCGCTCATAGCTTGAGAAGACAGAGTGGTTAACATTGAGGTTAAAGGCAGGCAGGATTACTGCACCCAATACATATTTCAGGTGTCCTAAATTTATGGCTTCTCTTGGGAAGCACATGCAATTGTGCAATGGTCTGTACTGGGGTCAATCGCATGACCATAGTGAGGCTTGCATGCAAAGAAAGTGACTCAATGTGTTCTCAGGCTGCTTTCTTTGTCTTGAATACTATGTTCCTTGGTCTCCAATCCAAGAGTCTTATTTCTTTTGCCAACAATTATGGAGCCACATATTAACCTGCTTGTTTACATGTAAAAAAAATTGCAAATCCTTAAGTTCTTGAGACAAGCCTTTCAAACACAGACTCAACCTGAGAAGACACAAGGCCTGCACATTTTGGAAGTTCTCCTATTTGCTTGAAAATCTGAGTACTTTATAGTAAACACACCTCTATGATTCCGTGTACCACCTCAATTAAAACATATTTATTTTTTTCTTTCTGTCTGTTTAGAGTACAGCAACCTATAATAAGCACTATGGCTTGTCTATGTATGTACAATCTGCAGCAAATTATGATAACTCTCAAGATATCTTTTAAATAATTAACTAATGATATGGTACGCATATAAGGCTTCAACTTTTCAATTAGTCTCAAATGAGACACTACATTGTTCCTGCTAGTCCTGACCCAAAGTGCAGGTGCAGTTGTAGGAAGGCTTGCTTAGAGATTCATGGCTGTTGAGAGGGGCAAATGTATGGTATAAACAATGGCATAGTTTTGTTAGGTACACAAAAGCTAGTAATGGACAGAGTGAGCTTGTGGAGAAGACCTAGAAAATGGCCTCCTAACAACTGGTGCGTTCACAGGCATGGATTCTGGGAGACTAATTCATTCTAACTTTTCTGTGACACTAAGCATATTCAGGTATGGGGTAGAAAACCACTAAAAGAATAGTCTTTCATTATTATTGTATTGTTTAGTTTCTATGTATTTAATTTAGCTCTAACAATAGATACTTAGCAATGCTTAATGATGTCCTCAAAGACTTTAACTGAATGTTTATCTAATAATCATTCATGGTGAAATTTCCTACTCGCCCATTTCAAATTGATTGCGTGTGAAGGCAACTTTCGGCGAGTTTTTAGGGTGCATGTACTGTTTCTACTTAGTTCAAGCACCAAGCTTCTATTTAAAATTCCCAATTTTCAAGGTAATATAATGAGATATTAAAAATTCTAATGTTCTCTGAAATGTTTTCCAAGGCATGAAAATCAAACCTGAAAAGAAATGATTCTTAATTTCTTTTCTAATTCTTTTCCGTGTAGGTGATAACACTATGAACTAGATTTCAAGGTATCAGAGCCTGCGAGGGGTGTTAAATGATTGTATAGAATCCAAATGAAGCTATGAAGAGGATAATAATTAACTATAAAACCACTTAGGAGAGAATCTTCCCAGAAGTAACAAGCATTATATAGAAACAGCAGCACATTTTGGGCCAGACTGCAGTCATTAGCATATATTAAAGAGAAGTGTTCTCACCTGCTCTCTTCTTAGTTTAATATCAGCTCAGTGCACAAAACATAAAGATAAAAAATAGTTAAATGCAGAAAGTCCATATTCTGCCTAAGATTTTTTCTATTTTTCAGCCTGAAAAACCATCTTGGAGTCTAATGAATTGAGAAATAAGGAAGAAAAGAGAATTATAGCACAGGAAGCTGGGGTATCAGTAATAAACCCGGAAGGCAACGCTGAGGAGTTATCAGAAACCCCCAGTCATAGCAAGAGACACGTTTTCTTGGTTTTTGCTCCTCACCACAGCTTTGGGTGTTGTTACATGGGACCAGACTTGTGTTTACCGCAGAGGACTGTTTGCTCATAAGCACCTGATGGAGGGACTTCGAGCTGCAGAGAAGATATTCCTTTTTTGGAACACATCTGATGTATCAACCGTATTTCCATCTGGACAGAGCTTTGGCATTGATCCCAAGAAAAATCCCCTTATGTTTTTTCTTGGAGGAACCCAGCTGTGTGCCATTTCTTCGTAAAGAGATACAAACTAATAAAAGAGTGTTAAAAAAGTCCTTTACAACTTTTTCATTTTTAGAATTTTTCTTTAGTGACACTTCGGATAGAGTTTTTAAAAAGCAATGCAACTTTATTCACATCTTTCCTAATCTACCACCAAATAAAAATACGCACTGCCCCCAAGGTTCAACTAATCTTAGGACAATCTGGACTTTGAAAGGAAACCATGTATTCAAGAACACAAAGTTACTAAAAAACATGACAATCTTTTTACAACTGGTATACACTGTGGAACTTAAAAAAAATGTAAGAAATAAATAGCAAGCAGACCTGACTTTCTTCAGCTACGTACTGGTGGCTTCAGTTCAGTAAGACTTGTCGATCAGTGTTGTCCCGATTCTGAAAGTCATTTCACTCACAGACAACATTACAACTTTTTGGACTTCAAATGAAAAGAATGTACGTTGTTTCAAAATGCTACTGTTCCACTTCTCAGAGTATAAACAAATTACATATAATTTAAGTTTGATTAACACAGTAGGAATTTCCTTACCCCTTCCTTATCTACTAAATATATTTGTAATCTCATTTTTAGCATATTTTTAATTCCTAATCTTGGAGTTTTTCTAAGATGACCCTGGCTCAAATACAAACTCTACTCTCACCAATTACCATACTGTAATTGTTAAAAAATAGACTAGTCTGCATTTGTTAATTAACTTCGCTGCATTTCTTGAACAACTAATTATTTTTTTTCTTGTTTGATTTTGTGTTTCTGATAACTAGCACACTGTTGCACTTAATTTTCAATATACAATTAGTTTTAAATGGATGGCTGAATAGTGAATTAATTGTTCTTTTAGACATCAAATTCCTTAGATATTGCTTTTTCTGATTAACTAATTGAAGTCAAATACTCTTCCAGAAAATAGTCATCATCAATGGCAAAAACATTTATTTATATATAACATATTAAGATTTCTTACTCAGAAATTATTAAATTGCAATGTAAGGAGTATAGTCATTAGTCAATGACATATTAATAATTATGATGATGTATTCTAAAACAATCTCAAAGTAATAAGCTGAATTGCTTAAAATTGGTAGGTTGGATGTTTCTGCTTTTGAAAAATATGTAAGTTACTGTGGAATAAATGAATATTTGACCAGAGTGAAATTTCAAATCTATGCACACATAGACTTTAAGTGAAATATTCCTGGCAGCAAAGTCTACTATGGAATAGTTGTCTATGCTGAGACAAATGTACCAGAGCACGATACAGTGCAACTGCTAGGGATTTTAGGGATTTTAGGGAATTTGGGGATTTTAGGGTACCTTGGAACTTACATTGAGCAAAAGGCCATAGGAGCGACATTTACGCTTCTGTAGACAAGACGCTAATGGTGAAGCTGAACTTTGTGGAGAATCGGATCTAGGTTTAGATGAATGTGCAGATGATGAAAACTACTTGGCGTCCGTATTTGTGCTGTGATTTGATGTGCGTAACTGCCCTGGGCATGCGTGCCTGCTGTCCCTTGCTACAGCTAAGGTGCCACAGAAGTTACGCACTGCACACGTGTGCTGCTACTGTTGATCTCCAAAAGTCAACAAGAGTAAAACTCTTTATGCAGGAAATACTGGAAGGTGACACATGATACCGCAGGTGACACATGACTTGTCATATTGTGAGTGTCAGCTTCGTGTTCCTGTACCGGCTCCAGGTAAGAACGCTAGAGTCAGACTCCGGTTCGTGCAGTGAGTGATTCACCAAACAGACGCGATGATGCTTGCTGTCCTGGCGCAAGGGCGACAGGTGTGACGAGAAGCAGCCTGGTGACAGGCTGCACCACTTTAAATGAGTGACCCCCTCTTGAAGGAATTTAGGGAACTCACTTTGCATGAGTGCCTGACGTCTCGGGACTGCATACCATAAACCTTGGTGATAGAGGGTCCCATGGCCCTTGTGGAAGCGACCACTTACTCCTGATCTACGGGTTCTGGCCGATCAAGCCGGGTGCACGCTTGCAAAATGGGAAAGGGGTCTGAGGCTTAGATTCTATAGGCCAGTTCCGGCCTGAGGCACCCCGGTATTCCAGGCGTGGTACAGTCAGTTTCCATTCTCCCTCTTTTTCTTTTTGTATTAAATCCGGTATACATTCCTTCGTCACTTTTACCCACTCATTTCTAACAGCCTACGAATCTGATTCACAACTGACTCATGAGTCAATCAATTTAATAATCATCATCAAGATAACAATACAGGCTACTTTAGTAAGTCCTCGTTTTCAATTCTTTACAAGTAGATCTACAGTCCTTTCTTTGTATGATATAAATTTATTTCAGAATACATTCTGACATCTGTTTAAAAATTATTTGCATTATTCCTAAGAGAGCTAATAGTGAAAGTGAATTAATATTTTGAAAGGCGCACAGAACTTCCACTGTTGCCACGGCAAATCTTGCACACTGAGCTTCTGTTTTGTCGCTGCAAATCGACGCTACAGAGATGACGTGCTACTAGTTGTTAGAATAATATTTTGATGGAATACTTTTGATTCATATATATTTGGGATTAGTATAATGTTAACACCTTACTTTTTTACTTTATACCTAATAGAGGATTAGCATCATACAGCAGCCAGGTGGTAACACAAAGTCTGGGCTCAGATTAATATAATGCTTTGATATCTTAAGTTTTGAAAGTAAATTTCAATAGAATATTGAGTATTTCCTGGGGATTGGATCTTGGGTCACTCCTCTCTAGGGATTCAGTCCGTAATCCTGTCAGATGGCTTCTTGTATACCTCCTTTCTTCTCCTAATTTTCATATTCCTGCTTGTTCTAACTCTACCTTCTTCAGCCTCCTGATAGCCTCCGCCTGCCCATGTCCATAGTAAAAACCAAGTTACATGGAAACAGGAGCTCAGATCCTAGTGGTAGTTTGGACCAGGCTTGGGAACTTTATGGTGAGGAAGGAAATGCCCTCGATTCCCCTGAAGGATGGTGAAGTTGTAACACTTTTACGGGGGAGTAATACCTAATAGATGCCTCGCCCAAACCTAAAACAGGGTCTCGTGTTTCTTACATGAAGACTGTAGATGCACGGGGCTCTGTGGCAAGGAGTAGAACACATTAAATTCTCTGCTTTAGCTTGAGTTCCAAATACCGTGTTGCTGAAACCAACCTAGTATTAGAATAATGTGCCTAGTGGAGCCCAGACATTAAGAAACACGCTTAGATGACCCACACTACACGAAAGAAGGCATGCTCTACCGAGTGCAGGTAAACAGTGTCGTTGATATAGGAAGTGACTAGTCGATTATTTAAGGAAACAGTGAAAATAAAAAGATTTTTGTCAGTGGAGAAAATGAAATGATCTGTTTTGGAATCTTAAATGATGACTGAAATCAAATAGATAAAACTCAAATATTGGGAACCGAGTGAGTCTAACTACAAAGGACAGGAGAACTCGAGACATGTTTAGAGCCCTGGAAGGTCTAAGCAGGAGACAACACCTGGCGATTGTGCGTGAATGAGGATAGTGCGTCATTAAACCCTACAGGTATCACATGAATAATATACAGAGATAATGTTACTAGAAAAAAGATATAACAATTATCGTAAAAGCAAATATTTCAAAACTGTGTTACAATTAATTGTTCATTAAATTTCATCCCACCCCGGATGTACTTCGGGTGATGTGCTGCTATGGGCTGTGAAGCTGTATTTGGGCTCCCGGAGCTCCATCTCTTGAGCCCTCTATTCTGCACCGCAGCCTCTAGGAAAGAAATCAAAGCCTCTCTCTCATCCTGCGACATTGGCAGGACAGCATTTTCCCTGAGCTGCTCCACACCCTCCTTCACCTCAGAAGCAGGACGTGGATCTCAAGTGAAAAAGGGAAAACAAAGAAGAAAGACTTGTTGAGTATAAGATTGCGTGATTGGAGCTGCACTACTGGTCCACGTGTTCCACGTTTTGATTCAAAAGTGCAGACTAAATAATATATGCAAAGAGCTTCTGAGACACTAATTGCTAACTTCGGGATGTGGTAGTGTTCCGTTTGTCAAGTGTGCCAACCCTGACATGCTGATGTCCTCAATGCAAATTGTTTGAATTTTCAGGGTTTTGCTTATGGGTTCCTGAGCACTTCTTTCCAGGCGACTTCACTGTAATAGTTAAAATATTACATATTGGTCACATGTAGGGTACGTCTATGGATAGGTATATTCTGTTTAAAATTTAATATCACAAATCTAGATAGAAATGTAGACGCATGGTCCCATTGTGATCATGTCATGATGACTGTCATGATAAAATGCTGTTTGTGCTCTATATTTTTTCTTTACAGTTTTCTTAATAAAACTTTGTAACTGTTAATTTTTAATAGTCTGCACCTGTAGGACTTCCACCAACCAAAGTAGAATGGTTCAATTTTAAGCAATCACCTACAGGAGAGATAAAATTATATTAACCATAATTAACAAGGACATTGAAATTCTTTTGTCACAATTTATATCTCAGAGTGACATTTTGTGTTTAACTTTTTCAAGGAAAAGGACCAGAGGCCTACAGAAATCCTATTTAATATTTTTTTCTTTACAAGGCTGTGCAGATGTTAAAATATCAAAATTGTTTGAGATTAAAAATGTAATGTCTATGTCAATATATTGTTGGTTGAGCATTTTTCTACTTAAAGCTTCATTTTTTTCAAAAGTCACCTAAAATGAGAGTAATAAAGTCTATATTTCATAATTTTGTAAACGATGTTAACATTTAAAGACATACAAGTTTTGATTTAAAAAGTTCACAGTTCTTCTAGGCACATAAAATTCTAAAGTTGCAACGAGGCTGTAGTTGTTGGTATTAAACAGTTAACTAGTAGTGTGCTTTAATACCTGTATGGACTAAACTTACTTTGTCTTATTAACTCCATATGTTCTCCATATGTTTGCAAGTTCTGTATTTATGGACTGCTAAATCTTAATATTTTTCCAGGCACTGACCAAAAAATAAATAGGAATAAAGTTCACAATAGAACTATTCTTTCTAAATCTCTGACATTGCCAAAAACTTGGTCATAAGGACTTATGATGTCACTCTCCTCCAAAATGGGGTCAAAGAGCTAATCTGGAGTAAAGCATACTCCACGTGACACATGGAGTAAACTCGGCCTTGTGGAACAAGGCTGTAGAGGACCAATCAACAGAGATATACAAACAGAAATCAAAGCAATTGGTCAGAGGGGAAAAGATGGGCTTCGGAGTTGTAAAACCCTACCAAATCCAGAAATGGAGCAACAGGGATTCGAGATTGGCTCTTAGGCATAATTTTCAGAGACTAAACTTCCCAGTACACACGAGTGTTAAATCTGTCATCAGATCCCTCAAAGAATCAAAAGATGAAAAAATAGTGTAATTTGCTATCTGCAAAATAATATTTTTCCAGAAATTTTTCATCCCATCTCTTCCTTCAGAAATAGGTTGTGAATGTCAGAAAGAAAAAGGAAAACAAGGAGGAGAAAATGCCACAGGTACAGGTGTGCAGTTGCTCGTGAAAGGCAGGAAGATTCTTCCCTTCATATCCTGGACTCTCCTCCTCCCCGTAGGATCCAGTGACAGCTACAAGTCGTAATGCAGAACTGAAAACTTCTTGATGGCCCCTTGGTCTTAAGAGCAGGCTAGGGACTTCTGTGAAGGAGGGTATAGCAAAATAGCAAGAAACTCTCAGGCAGAAACTTATCCAAGTGTCAGTAATCGAAAAACTTGCCAGTCACAGTGGAGTATAAAATTTATTTTGTAGACTCAAATCATTAACCCCATTAATGATTAATTAATTCCACATTCCATCAAATTCTCTAATTTACACAAGTCGGAAAGAAAGAAACTTTTGGAGAAATAATTGTCACCATTTCCCCAAAGCTGGATTTGAATAAATCTTTTTTCTACTTACCTCCAGAGTGACTCTTTGATTTGGACTCAAAATGAACAAAAGTCCCCTTAATAAAAACGAGCCTGCAAGCAGCCACTCACAGTTGATGCTTTGACCTTAATTGAATTTATGTCCGAGTGAGGAATGGTACTTGCGTTGATTTGGAGAGGGAATGTTGCTGTTATTTTGTTTGCAGGTAAGACCCCGAATACTTAAAGGGCTTAGTACCGGAAGTGACATATGCTTGACACTCGGTGTGTGTGAAGTCAGTGAGTTTTCACACACGCATTAAAACACTGAGTGACCTGAAACTAATTTTCGCATAGCTGCCACATAATGATAACCGAATAGTAATATATACACTATTCATTGTGACATTTGAGTCCTATGATTTCCGAACTCTGACACGTAAATAAATCTCCTAACTTCTACTGAGATTCTACTCATATTTTTACATTTCCCAGGCAGTGAGAGTTTGGGGAAAGCATTCTCTATATTAAGAAAATCATATTTCTGTTTTCTAGGACTTCCACATCTACTCATACGAAGATAGCACAGCCTTATTTGTTATTAGAGGACCAAACAGTTAGAGTCTCTCTGGATATTTTTTTTTTCCTCTGAGTCTCACCATGCAGTGTAGGTTGGTGTCACACTCACTGTGAAGCCTCATGCACGGGTATCCCTGACCCACTATCTTTCTGTCTCAGCCTCAGGGGCAGCTGGGTGCAAACTCATCCATCACCACATCCAGCGAAAGTTTCTTTTAACAGGGCAATCATTTGAGTTAAAATGGCAAGCTCTGGTTAATTTCAATTATTTTTAATTACTACAGCTTAATTTTAATTTCAATCAGAATAGATTTTAGTGTACTTGAAAATCTAGTAAGCATAATTCACTTACTCAAAACACTGATAAAGTTATTCATGTTGTCAATTTAGATGGCTACAAAATTTTTGACGAATTGACTCATTTAAGCTAAAGAAAGGCATACATGAATTGGAATCAAGGGACTTGGCCATGACATTGGTATGAGAAGTGGCCTCTTCGTGTCACAGGCAATGGCTCACATATTATAGGAGCCCAGCTTGGCATGAAAAAATATTTTACTTGTGGCATAGCATAAACCAATCTGTTCCACTGTTAAAATACATCAACAATCACATAAGTGCCTTGCCTAAGGAGTTAATATATGGAATACTTTAAAGAAGGTGTGATACTATAAAGATTTTTTTAAGGCCAAGTAAAAGGTGAATACACTGGGTCCTTGATGTGTTCAGCCTCCCTCCCTCCTGTGGATTGATCGGCAGTAGGAGGCTGAGAGAGGAAAGTTAACTATGTCCTTCAAGGTCAGGTCCAAGCGCCCCACCCCTTCTGGGTAAACCCCAGTGACCAGGTTTCAGGACAGGAAATCATCAGATTAACCACCCCCCCAACTCCCCCACCCCCCGTGCTTGACTCACGTTTAAGCTTGAGGCTTTGAGGGACATTCTACTGCAAACTTCCCATGTTTTCATCAACACTTGTCACTCCTCTTTAGCAGTAGCTGTACTAACACCTGTGAGGTGATACCCACTGTGACTTTGATTTCAAGTTTTCTGAGTGCTAGTGACATTGAGCCCATTTTTGTACCTGCCGACCATTTATATGTCTTCTTTAGAGAAGCATTTCTGTGTACGGCTCTGTGTATTTTAATTTTGTGTGTGAATGTGTGTGTCTGTGTCTAGCAATGAGAATTTTCAGTTCCTTACATAGTATAATTAACTTTTTGTCATATGTGTGGTTTGCAAATATTCTCTCTCAATTCATAGGCTGTTATCTTGGGTATTTTGTTTACAGTTGTATAGACAGGAGGTTGTATTATGTGTATCAGGTTGAGCTATATCTTACTTTTGATACATTGAGGTTATTTAACAAAAATCTAAGTCTTGATATTTTTAATAAGAACATAAAGCGTTAAAATAATAAATAATTACCAGTAAACATGCTTGAGTATACTTATAGATTATGAAAAAAGAAGGGTAAATTACAAGTAAATATAATGTTTATTTTAGTGAAGTATATATTGTTATAAATGCTGCTTGAATTTATAAGAGAATGATGGATTCAACTTGGTGTGGAGGTGATTGGACAGTTGTGCTTGGTAAGAGACAAGTCTATGGAAAAATTAATCCTGTGTAAACAGAATTGTGAGATCTAGTTAAAAATAGTGAAAAAAGGCCCATGTTAGAAAAAGCATGCACAATATTTCTAGTAGAGTCTGTGTCTTAAAAGTGCCTACCAATACACACACACACACACACACACACACACACACACACACACACACACACACACGTACTATGAATGCTAAAAAAAAAGACTAATTGTTTGTCCTTTGCTCCCAGCATAATATCTCCAGTGTTAAGTGACAGAGATAAAGATGAATTTCTCTCAGATCTCCTCAGTCATCTTGCAAGGGCCCTGTCTGTGTCAGCTGTGCACAAAGCCACCTGCTCCTAAAACACAGTGGCCAGATGGAATTCTGCTACTCCATGATGGCGCGTGTTCCTTACACGGCAGACCTGATTAGACATATCATGTTGGTGACATTAGATGAGGCCTCTATCCAGTGGACCAAGTGAAGGAAAAAAAATCTCACATAAAGTGTTCATCTAAATAAGTGACAAAAATCCAATATTATCTTTTCCACCAATAAAAATGAGGGCTCCTAACAAGATTCCTTTTCTCTTTTTCTGCTCAAGACAAAACTGAAAATGGTGAAAAAAAATATGGTGTTTTTCTTTCTTTTTTGCCACAGTGGCTTTGCAGTTTTATGGTATTGTAATTGGGTCTGGGAACAAATGTACCCAGATGAGAAAATTTTTTGTGTTAGTTCTACATGTGAAATGTGCAATTTTCAGAGCATCATTTTTTCAAGTTGATATGATTTCCATTTCACCTCAGAAAATGGATTACCACTAAAGCTTAAACAGGAGGCAAGTGTCCTCGGCCTTCTCCTCCTACTTATTTCCTTCTTTCTCTGTCTTGAGTAGGTATTAGCTTACGACAGTATTTTGCAGCATATTCAAAGATCAAACTTCATAGCTCTAACTTTCCTCACAATTTTGTTTTCAGCTGGTCGGCATGGTATGACTCTATTAATATTTCAGAGGAGTTTGCCTACATCCACCCTTATCTTCCTTTCTTTTGTGATATTTTTATGCAGCTCCCTTCATTTTACAATTAGTGTTTTGTTGTTCAATAGTAATATACAAGCGGCTCAAATTTGTGAGAACACGTATCTCAGTATAAAGGGGTGTGTGTGTGTGTGTGTGTGTGTGTCTGTAATTTTATCACATTTCCTCTAATCCAGTTCTTTGGTGGCTATTGCTTAAAACTGTCATTTACAATGCATAAGTCCCACCTCACAACTAGCTCATCGGTCCCTTTACTGTAGGCTACCGATATCCAAATCAAGGTCTGGGCAACAGCTGGGCAATAGGCAGTTGGTCTAAATCCCAGGACTGCAAGATGAAAAGAAAAACATTCAGTGTTAACTGGTCGTCCCCCTCATCCATCCGCGTGACTTCCAGTCTCTCAACTGCGAGCAAACTTCTTCAAGCTCCTGTAATACAAATCAACCTCTCCCTTATTTTTAAATATCTTTTCACATTAATTTATAGGCTTCCTAATACTAAAAATCATGATTTTTAAGCTCTGCCTGGGCCTAGGACTGCCGATCTTTGAAATAATGAGCACGGACAATTTGATAATGAGCGGCCCCTTAATGACTTCATTATTTGCATATCTCATTTCCTGAGCTGGATTCTAACTTCCTGCATAATATAGAAAAAGCAAAAACAAACAATGTCTGAGAAGATACATACGTGACCTACTTGTTTTCCACGGTAGAATTTTTTTCCTCTATGAGCTGGGGCAGAAAATGCTATTAACCCTTACAGTGGATTCTGCCACTCACCTGGGACACGTCTTCCTGGGAATGCCTTCTGATCGCCAAACACACCACCCTCCTAATGCTCCCTCACGGTTAGCTTGGAGTCTCAACAGATATATTTTGGAGCCCTTTATTGTATCTCGGCATATAAAAGATTCACAAGGAGCGTGGAAATGCACTTGAATCGTTCTTGATATTAATGCAGCTGTTCAGTATGGACCTCGATGATGTTATTTTAAGAACTGTATTACATTAGCTTAAAACAATAATAACAAGCAACAATTCTAATGCAACTTGATGAATGGACACTCAAGTTCCCTTATTGCATTAAGAGTATATTAAGGGTGCTATAAAACAACAATAATACGACGTGATGGATGAGGTCCATGTGATCATCCATACTTCTGTGTATAAAAAGGAAGTGCCTTTGTGTGTTCCACACTAACTTAAATGTATTGTTTGCCAACACTGGTTGTGTTTTTTTTCTTTTCATATATATATATATATATATATATATATATATATATATATATATATATATGAGGCAATTATAAATGCACCTTCAGGATAATATGGATGGCATTTTAAGTCACTTCCTGGGATGGATTTTAGGGAGCACTCTTTTTTATTTAACCTGAAGCAGTGGATATTTACTCCTCAATTTTCATTCTAGAGTGTAAAGAGTACCTTAAAGAACCCAATGGCTAGTGAGCGTCGGTCATGGCCTTCAAGCTGGCCTGATTTCCAACAAGATTAGGAAAAGGAGGGAAACCTAACTCATTCTTGATCTTAGAGCGGCTCTCTTTTAATATTGAGACTTGCATAGAGCTTAGATAACTGGACTTGGTGGTAGGAAGATTTCTTTATAAGGCTGAGATTTCAGATGTACAATAAGAAATTGAATTGGTAGATTTGTTACTAAATATTATTGTGCTAAATTAGCCATCATACAATTATTTATCTTTCCAAATCCAAATGAACTTTTCTTTATAACAGCACATATTTTTTTGTTTGACAATATTTTCTCAGATTCCTAATTTTAGAAGCCTCACATTAATTTTTTAGGTGAACTTCTTACATCACCCGAAAACCAACCACTGGCATACTTTCTCCGCAGTGCCACCACAGTCTTCCACTATTGCTTTTCCCTACTAGTCCAACTCCAAATCATTGCGTTTTGGGGCAGTCTACTTCCTACATGTGACCTTGACATTGTTTTTCTTACCTCCCCTGCACATCTAATGAGTCAAATATTGTGATAAAATCATATCACAATGTTTATATCTTATTACGCACCAACTCTTCATGCATTCATTTGATTGTCATGTCAAAAGTAAGCTTCAATTCCCAAGATTCAACATTCTCTGCAATATTGCTTACCGTGGTTTGGATCTGGATTTCCCCCCAAAGCCTCATGTACCTATGGAAACTGTGTAGTGTTTGGAGATGGGGCCTGCCTGGAAGGGTCAGGTGCCTGGGCTTGACCTGGAGGGGCGTGTGCTGGTTCTGCCTTTCCTCCCAACTCTCTCTTCCACCATGATGTGAGGATCTCTGTCACTGGAGCTCTGGCACTGCCCTGCTCCAGCCCTGCCATGTGTGCCACCATTTTCCAGCCACCCACCTCTGAATGGACTGTGACATTCTGAAACTGTAAGTTACAAGAAACCTTTCCTCTCTGAGTTGTGGATGTTGGATATTGAGTCACTGGAATGAAAAAAATAACTGAAACATTGCTCGTAGGAGCTTTCATGATTTTGATCCTTTATTCTACAAAGGCAGTGTTCAGTCATTTAAAAAAATCTTTTACATTTTTAACCACTAAACAATTAGTTCCTATTTTCCCTTTCAAATAGGCTAAAACAATATTCACTGCTCATGCCTTGTGTTGATTATACTTTTCTTCTACTATTTCTGCTTGTCCTGGGGATATCTATGACATTGTCACTTACTAAATTTAAGTCCTTTCCTGACACATGGAATCTACTAGTTAGTTATTTGGATTGACTTCCATACATACCTGGGCTATTTGAATGCTGTGTTTTATGTACATGATTATGGATAATAACACGAACAAAAGCTAGTTTTCTTTAAGTGTCTAAATTCTTACAAGGAAAGTTCATTTTCTTCTAAGATATATTCCTAAACAATTGACCATTCACAGTATTTCCATGATTAGAATTACTTGCCTACCAGCAATTTATTACTATTTGGAACCAAGTATATTCTTTCTAAATGCTGCTGTTACATATCTGCACTGCAGCTATTTGTAGATCGTTAGCATGAATCACCAAACAGTATGTTTCTGGAAAATAGCTACTTAGGACAATTTTGTTCAACTCAGTAAATTTAGTTACCGAGATGACTATGCTTCCACTGTCCTATGACAAATAAGTTGCTTGGGTTGTTACCAACTTTGTAGCTAAATTCTATAAATGTTTATGATGTTCTACAACATACCTAAGTGTCTGAACATATTAGTAATTAAAAAACAATTTGCCAATAATCATGCAAGATAAGATCTTAAAATTATTGATCAACATGCAGAGTGAAACTAGAAAAATACAATTTTTAAAAACTCAATGTCAACAAAAGTTTGGGAAAATTATGTTTCTGTTACATGGTGTGTGGATATATATGTCAGTATGAGATATTTGCTTTACACTTTTGAAATTACTCATCAAAATTTATGCGAGTGGTTTGTGAGTCAGAACAACACCACGGAGCTTCTGCCTACATGGTAGGACTGTGGGCCAGGAGTTCATAACAAGATGCTGAATATAGAACTGCTTGTACTTTTATAATGATGTACTTATTTTCTACATGTTAAAATGTATACTTATATATGGATGCTGTTAAAGTACAATTTATTTAGTCACTTTATTTAAAATACACATCTCCCATTTAATATGTATGTATGATTGACTCTGGGCATAGGACGTGAGAAATGACAATTTTTCAAATTGTGGCTGATTGTATGATTGTGTTTGTTTCCTCACTTTCCTGATAGAATTGTAATTTCTGCATTGTTGAAATTTGGACCAAATATATAGCAAGCATGATGTGCTTGGCCATGACAGAGCAGAAGCGCTGGGTGCACCGTGTCCACTCACCGGTGAGCCTCCTCCCTGCATCGTGAGAATGTGCACCTGTTAGGAAAGCTGCTCCCATTGGGCCTGGCGGTGCACGACTGTAATCCCGGCACTCTGGGAGCTTGAGGCAATAGGTTCGAGCCCAGCCTGGGTAATTTAACAGCTTCAGGATAGGCCTCAGGTGAACTAGGTTCTCAGGCAGCCATCTCTGTTGAGACGCTCTGGTATTTATTATTCCACCCATAGGATGAAAATAATTTGGCCGAATTTTCTGTCAAATCAATATATTCACCCCTTATTTTGGCTATTTTTGCCACTTAAAGGGAAAGAAATCAATGATGGTATATATCAATGTGGATAACTATAAGGCTTTTTTGAGGCAGTGTCTTGCTCTGTAGCCCATGATACTGCATATATTGGTTCTTCTTTTGAAAACCTACTAAATATTTGAGATTTGAAGCTTTAATCAGGGCTAAACACATGAGAGATTTAATTCAAATGTTCATAAATAATGATTAATCTGCCCCTTTCCTTGATTCAAGCTGCCTGGTGTTGTCTGGGTCATCTGTGTTTCCCAGAAATCACTGAATGTAGTCCAGGTCCCCTTCTGGCTTAAGTTAGTATCAAAGTGGCTTTCCCTATACCTGCAAGAACTTACTAGATAGCAGCTGTTTACTCAAAACTCAACCTAGTCTCTCAAGAGTCGATAATCAGAATTCCACTCCAAGTTCACCAGAATGCACGTATACTAGAGTAGTTTTGACTTATCTGAGTCACATAGTAAGCCCTGAATATTGTAAATGTGTGATGGAATTCAAATCTTAGCTGTCCACTGTCTGAGGCAACTTCCTGAACACTCCTTCTGGTGACTTTCATTATTCTCTACTATAAGCGAGTATCTTCTCCTATCTCAGCCGCTTAGGTTGGAAATCACATCCTATTATAAATTAGCTGTTTTCTAAACAGCCCTCTTACTGTTGCACTTTGCACTTTTAAGAGAAATGACTAAGAATCACCTTGAAAAGGAATGTACACATTTGAAACAAGAAGAACATAAATGTTCACAATAAAATTATCAGGCAGACTGACTTATTTAAGAAAAAAAAAAAACAGGTGTAGAATATCAAAGATTACTTTAACCAAAAAACATTATCAAAATAAAGTTTTAAAATAATATATTCAGGTTATGATTATTAACAACAACAAAATCCCACAAACTACTAAATGATAAGTGATTCTCATGTCCAGCCTACGATGTTGAATGAACCCCCAGGCTGTGAGCCAACTTCTTGATGATTCCAGTTGTCTAATTCACAAATTAGAATCATTTCTAAATAAATTGATAGAATAAGTACATGATCGTGGGCTTTAAGCTACATGTATAAAGGTGAAGTGTATTTCTATATCATAAAGAATGAAAGTGAAATTAAGAAAACATTTGTATATTAAGGACTAAACCCAATAAAAAGGCATGCCCTATTTTCATAGTAATAACTATAAATTAATCTTGAGATAGATTACTGATAAGCACACTTAGCTATAATTATTCAGTGTTAATGATCATAATATAAAGATATTAGCTCTCCCTTAGTAGACCTACGGCTTAAATATAATTTCAATCACTAATTTTGCCTATTTAAGGAAATTTACCAGATTGATTCAAGACTTAAAATAAAAATCTAAGGAACTAGAGAAGTCTCAGAAAAGCCTTATGCAAGAAAACAAATGTAAAATAAGTGTATAAGTAGATGGCCAGGGTTAATTTAAAAGTGACAACGAGCCAGTGTGTGTTCTATAGCATTGAGTCCTTGAATTTGGATGTGGCCACGTGGTTCCCAGGTGCGCCCCCAGGCCTGGATTGCTCTGGAGCGCGCCCTTACTCCTGCGTGTGGATGTTCAGCCTTGGAAATTCAAGAGCCTGTGGCCACAAGGCAATGAGAGCGGTGTAGCGCATTTCTTAGAGTGCTTGCTTTAGGAAGGCAAGGTGCTGAGTTCAAACCCACAGCACCACATACCAACTGTGTGGTGACACGCGCATTTCGGCGGCTGGGAGGCTGAAGCAGGAGTGCTGTGATTTCAAGGCTGGTCTCAGCTGCCTACTGAGCTCGGGACTAGACAATTTACCATCTTTAAAAAAAAAAAAACTATTAATCTACAAAGGAGTCATAATCATTTTGTCATTTTTCAAAATGATCAAAAGGTGCAAAAGTAATAAATATTTTGCAATTGTTTAGTGAGTAGGCAATGAGAATATAGAGACTACTTAGCATATTGGAGCTCCTCTGAGGACGGCTAAAATTATCAAAATTGGCAATATCTAGTGTTGACAAGAATTAGGAGCTACTAGAATTACATGGCAATGAAAAAGTAAATTTTTAATGTACATATTAGCTGACATAAGTTTTATTTTTAAGAAATTGAAAAGATGCAAAACACTGCTTACAGGGTAATATTTACATCAATTTGAAATTGAGAAAATCAATATATAATAGCTTAAACATGAAATAAAAGTGCTGGGGTACTAGAACTATAATGTCCTTTATTCTCTAGTAGATAATTGAATACAAATGTTAAAATAGTTAAAATGTAAATATGCAACTTTTGTGGTAAGCTAGATGAAAGTTCGAACATAATTTTCTAGGAAAATAATGGTCTCTCTGATATGAGAAACCCAGATCACAACTATCTCATGGAACTTAAAATGAAAAACAAAGTGAACCAGGGTGGTAGGGGGAGGATGGAGGGACAAAAGGAGAGTGGGAAAGTCCTTGTCACCTTGACAAGATACGTAGGTGCACAAAATGCTCAACTTCATTGTAAACCTTAAATTTTGCGCTTATATGTATCAGTAAAATGGGGGGAGGGGAGAAAAATTCAAGTAGATCCTTTTTAAAAGCTAGTTTTACAATGTTTTGACTCAGCTCATTGTTCTCTATTTAATTGCTATTTGCCCTTCTGGAGGAAACTAGGACATGTTTCTAAGAATGCTTCAAGAAGACGAAATGTGTGTATACACAAATAATTTCACACATGTGTATACACCCAGGAATGTACTCACCTATGTCCCAAAAAGTATGTTATATATGTGCACTGTTGTACGAAAATGAAACTCATTACTCTGTGTAACCCTAGTGCACTAAATTACTTTAAAAATACAACTTAGGTAACTACTGTCATAGCTCTCTGATCAAATATCTGTTCTATTTCAGCACTATGTCAGCGACACACACTTAAAACTGGATTGAGACAAGATCTTAGAGCTCAGCTCGGGACTCACAGGAATTATAGGAGACACAAAGTGATCTCATAATCAGGACCCCTGGCTTCTAGGCCCAGGGGGTAGCTGATCTAGGACGTCAGCTACTACAAAATATTCTGTCCAACTTGTGTGCTCATTGGAAGACATACGATGGGTGCTAAGGGTCACGTAGATCCTATAGACCCCCATTTCTGGGCATACATGAAAACAAAGCTAGATGGAAAACTTAAAAAATTATGACTCACTATCCGACATCACCATATTGCTGAGCACACTGTAAGATTGTCATTCCAGGTCGGACATGTAGCAAGGTAGGAAGGTAGCATTGCAGATGGTTTTGCTGTTGGTTTTAATTTTGATTGTCACTGGGATTTGCTTCCTTCCTGTAATAAGAAAATTATGGTCGAATATATCAACTAAAATTGCTATTTTCTTTATTAAAATTTTATATTTAAAATCAAATATCCTAGATAATTAGCTCTGACATTTTCTGATGATTATTTCTGGAAAGTTTTATAGACGACCGTGAACAGCTTCACCTCCATTGCATATTACAAGGTTGTCAAAGTGAATTGATAACAGCAGCTAGTGCATGTTTTAGTTATTTTATAAAGGTATAGTTAATCTTCATTAGTGACATGACGTTATCTGTAATCATATTGATATTGGAGAGGATCCTGGTGAGATTACTTTTTACTTGGTGAACATAAACAGCGGTTTCCTCCTTTACAACAGACCTCGTTTCTTGCATTTCCACATCTAAAAAGTAAAAACACGTGAGTGTGCTTTTTTTCTGAAGCGCCCTCCCATGGATTTCAAAGATCTAGGGGAAGCTAATTAGATTTTTAAAAAATTTTCTCTTTCTCTCTGTGAAAGGAAAATGATTGAAATTCATGCATTCAAGTTATTTGTTTTCATTAAAATAATGCCATCCTGAGAACATGCTACTATTTTGTTTTCTGCATTATACTGAAGTCAGAGGATTTGAAACACTGATAAGTGTCTTGTGTATATAAAAAGTTTCTCCCCAAATTAATCTCCATCTATGAAAATTCTGATATTTAACAAGAAGAAAGAAGTTAGTTGTGGATGTTTCATATCTACTACTGGAAATAATTATTGAGTAAAATATATTTGTTTGTAGAGTTACATATCAATAGATGTGCACAGTGATGTTTGTATCTTCTGTAGCCTTCCTTAGAGAAGATGGAATAACTCTAGGAATGAAAGCAAGATTTCAAGAGAAAATATTTAATTCTCTCCGTTAACTGTCATAAACACCAGCAACTATTGACATAATGGTGACGTAACGGGGAAAAGACTGACATACTCTCCTGAGTTTCTTAACTGCTGACTTCTGCTTGGATCTGAATGTAGCTCCAAATCTAAATTGCATACCACAAATTACATTTACACTCACCCTTTGCTTGTGCGTGGCCTCGCTTGATAGCAAGGAACTCTACTCCCCTCATCCTCCGTTTCTCAATTCCAGCATGTGTGCGTGGAATCAGATTAATGTTTTCCTGCAGGAAACCATATTGTGACTTTTTCCTCCTCCCTTCAGTTAAAAAAATATCCATCATTTATAAATTTTTTAGAACATGAATGTTTTTTTCTCTTCCTCTCCTTAAGCATAGTTTCCATATTTCTAATAAAATTAGTTTCCTTTCATAGTTTGCACAAAAAATGAATAGTTCATTTCTTTTCACTGATTTTGTGTATTTAAGATTAAGTTTATATATGACAATATGTATGTTTTATAAATCTACAAATTTTATTCATTCAAAAATAACAAAGTAAGTATAAAATCTAACTCTCATTCAAAATTATTGTTATAGCAAAAATTCCAAATAAAATGGTACAAATTCCTCTTTGTTTCAATACATAAATTGTGGATTTCACTGTCAATATCAACCTGAAAAAACAATGTCAAATTAATTTTAAAAATCTGAAGGGACAGAAGATGTCAATAATTATTGAATTCATTGTTCCGATTTTCTCCAATCTGAAAAAAAAATATTTATAGCATGAGCCCTTGTTTACCTGATCTGCCAAATTCTATGTAAATAAGAAATTCACATTCAGTTTGCTGTCTCAAGAAAACTAAAGTAATAGTGGGATAAAATTATTGCTCTTTTCCACAGTAGTGTATATAAATGTTTAGCTAAGTATTAAATGGACAAAATATAATGTAGGAAAATTGTAAATACAGTAATTATTTTATACTCCTCTGTTCAAAATTTTTTCAAGAACTAAATTGTTTTTGGCATTTGTATTCAGAGGTATTGGCATTAAGTCATAGAATAACACTGCCTAAAAGATGGATCACAAGTAGCTTTTTGGCTCTGTTTATTGATTATCTTTCTACTTATAAAGAGCTTGTAAGGTTAAAAAGCATTTAAAGATTTATTACCAGTATTGATCTCCTTTTTTTTCGTGCAATGTTGAAAGCAAATATAAATCTGGGCCTAGCAAATTATACAGTAAACATCACTTTTTAATACCAATATTTAGCATCTTAGGAATGGTATTTACCAAGCAATACAATAGATTACATGATTCATCTACTTACTATATAATAGTGTTTACATAATCATATATGTACATATATGGAGAGAGATAGAAAGAGATGATAGATAGGAGAATTAATTCTTACTCTATATCAAGAATCATAATCCCTTTGGTGTTTAATGTATTATTGATTTCAGTAAAACTAAACAAAACTGAACTGTGGTCTAGAGAAAGCCATTTTGATTTGGATATGCTTTCCTTAATTGAACCCAATTTCCCCATATCTTGGTTCAAATAGTGTTTTGGAAGCTCACGGACTGGATGCCCTAACTCTGCCTTTATCTCTCCACCTGTATCTATCTCGGTGTGCAGCCTCATCCTGTCTTTAAGATGCATGTCTGCTCTTTGCTTTCAGTGTTCTCTTTCCTGTGACTGTCTGCACGTAGGTAATTATCTAGCAAAATGCACTATTTTGTATCTAGATATATCACATCTTGCGTCCTTATGTGTGTGTACATAGTATATATTCATACAAGGATATATGTGCTTGAATCATTACATTTTTGTCATAAAGCATATGGCTTCCCATCTGCTGCTACAGTGATGTAAATTCCGCGTATGATTTCTGCTTGGTCTCTCTTGCGCTCCTGGCTCATTCTTTTATGCAGTCTTTAAAAGAGATCACAATCGTTACTTGAAATGGGTTAGCTGAGCCACGGTATACGATTCTCATTATGATCACAGATTTGGTGAGGGAGATAAATTATAAAATCTATTTTTTCCATAAGTTTAAACACTCTTCTTTGGGAAGATTTTTAAAAATATTATTTTGTGTATCACAATTTTAAAAAGGTTTCACCACAGCGACTTGCACTTCGTAGGACCCACGTGCATGCGACCCATGAGGTAATCTGTGAAGCAAAGGACACCGTGAACTAATGACTTGTAAACGTTCGCAGAATGCATGACCTCGTGGAGACAGGCAAGGATGTCACGTAGGAAGCACATATCATCATTTCTCCCAAACTTAGCATGAGAGGAATTCTCTCTGCATATTGGTGTTTTTCGTATGACTGAGTTCAATGCTTACAATTTAAACATTGGCCCGTTGTCACACATACCTATGGACACACATTGTCCTTCCTCAAGGACACACACTGTTTTTCATTTCTGTGTTCGCCAAATGGCCTTAAAAATTATTGAAAAACAAAAGATATAAAATACATGTACACCTCACATAATATATTTTAGTTCTTAGATTATAGCGTATTGTACACTGGCAGTAATTCCTTATTTTAGGAAAGTCAGTCAGGGTTTTCTTGAGTCTGTCCACTTCTGCCCAACTGATTGATCTACCCATACTAAAAGTTTCAGTTTCTTGTTGTCCTTGAGAGTATACATTTGAAGAATACCGTAATTATAAGTCGACAGCCTATCTCAGGGAGCATTCTTACACGAGAACGAATTTGAGCAAGAGTACATACACACATGTACATATGCACATGGACTCCAAAAACTGAAGTTTATTATATTTGAATCTTTTTAAGGCGATAAATGCCCACTGGCCACCTCTAGCTTTGCCACGACCATCTTTAGATCCTTTATTTCCCACCTTTCTAGTATTTACCCAGATCTTTGCCTTGTGTAGCTCATGGTGCAGGCCCCTGTGTTAGGATTTCCTTGGGATAATTATCACCTTGTTGAATTTGTGCTGCTGAGGGACTTCATCAGAATGAATAATAAACAGCCCTGGGATGTTGCTCTGCGTCAGGAAGCTCTGGGGTAGTTACTGGCCATATGAGCTGCATAATTGAGCCAAATTGAAAATATATGAGGCATATTTGCCACTAAATAGGAACATTAATGGTATTTATTGCACCCACAAACAGATTTAAATGTATTTAATGAATTTCACTTAAGTGTGCATTAGATTTAAGTATACCTATGCATAAAATATATAAGATAATGCATAGGGAGAGAGTTAGAGTGGATAGAGATTATGTAGAAAATAATATTTTATAGATACAATACAATGTTAAGAAAAATAAGCCAGAGATAGAATGACAATTATTAGTAAGATCTTACATATGTGCGGAATCTAATAAGGTTGACCTCGAAGGGGTAAAGAGCAGTGCTAAGCAGAGACCAATTGAGGATTAGGAGGAGTGGGTCAAAGTGTGCAAATTAACAAGTAGACAGGAGAAAGAGAAAGAAGCTCTGTTATACCATAGCGTGAAATGACCACAGCACGCAGGAACTTTCACCTCAAGAAATGCCAAATAAAGAGGATGATCAGAGTGTTTCGTCTCTTGATTCAATCTTTACATTCACTCTAGTTAATTTATACTGGAAAGACATCTTCAGCTGAAGTGTTCCCTAGTGAAATCCATAGGTATTTGTTTTACTCTTACTAATTGGAACTTACCCCAGAAATAGTGTATTTCTGCCGGTAAGGAGACACGGAGCACTTTGCTACTGCTACTTACATGTTCATCAAGATCTCAGATAATACATTTCTATCTTCAACAGGAAACTTCAATAAAATTATATGGGAAAGTCCTTGTCACCTTGACAAGATACGTATATGCACAAAATACTCAACTTCATTGTAAACCTTAAATTTTGAGCTTATACGTACCAATAAAATGGGGAAAATAAATTCTGAAATAAATAAAATTATGTCAGCTGCAGAACTGAGCACTCGATGGTGTCATAATTGTCCTTGAGTTTTTTCTCTTCATATGACAAATCGGGGGAAAAGTTAATAAAAAGAAGTAAAGGTATATTCAAAATTACATATAATATAATAGGAACGTTGTGACCAGGCTTTGCTTTGTGACTTCTGCTGTCCATCGGCCTCATTACCTAATAAATTTACTGGTATTACTCACGATTTTTATATAGCTTACTGGTTATTGACATAAATTCCACTTGAATAATATAAAGATGTTTTAGTCTCAATTTTTTCCTCCATAACTCTGCTTAAAAGGTGATTTTCAAGTTGCATTTCTGTGTTCTTATTTTCACTGGATTAGTTCAAAAATCTGTAAAAGAACAATTCATTATCAAATGAGTATTCTTTCTTTTCTGATAAATAGCTTAACCTCTTTTTCTATTAATAAAGTAATACCCTAGGGTAGTGCTATTTGAAACCTAGAATTTTATTTGATCTCATATTTATTATAATTTTCATGAAATGAGACATTCAATTGACGGACAGGTACATATAAATTCAAGACTCAATATTATGCAGGAAATGGAATGCTTAACTAATCGCGTTTCCAT
Organism: Ctenodactylus gundi; assembly: GCA_004027205.1. Lineage (NCBI taxonomy): Eukaryota > Metazoa > Chordata > Mammalia > Rodentia > Ctenodactylidae > Ctenodactylus > Ctenodactylus gundi. The sequence continues at coordinate 47,968 of PVKB01000645.1, read as the reverse complement.
ATGGGAAAAGGAAAAGGTTGTATTAGATAGCTTACTATGTATTGTGAGTGGAAACAATACCAATTTGTTAGTATAGACCCCATTTTAACAATGCACCTACCTACTCTCAACCTCCCCAGGTGCCGCCCACCTGGTATGTTCCACCTACAGGTCTCTCAGGTTACCTAGCACCCCTGAGCGTTAACGTATTTCTAACACCTTCTTCTTGTAGTAGAGATATCTACTTATTTTACAAGTATGTTGACTTTGTATACATGGTAATATATACATATATGCATGAAATTTGAATTTGATTGTTATCCTTTATTCAAAAGTCTCTAATTTCTAACTGGTTCTTTCCTTTTCCTTCTTTCCCTCAAACCCTTTCTTTAGAATGAGATTCTCCAGTATTTCCTGAGAGTTTCAAGTTTCATTTTCTTTTGTAGGAATGGGTGAGTTGAGTTGATTTAGGAAAACATCAAACAAAGAAGCATTAATTCCACACCTTGAAGCTGCCTCTCAGCAGTTGTTGTTATTATTATTAAAATAATAATGACTTTTACCGTCTAAATTTGCTTCTTATTACATCTCAACAAGTACATAACTGTTGGAGGCAGAATTTCTGATAAAGAAGTTTATAATTTCTTCAATCTGCCTGTCTACCTTAGCTTTATCTCCTATTAGTTAAGTAGCTTGTTTGAGTTCTCTGTGAATGAGTTCTCATCTCTGTAAATGAAATTGTCATTACTTCACGGATCTGCTTTGAGCATTAATTAATGGGACACACATCGTATTTCTTGAAAATATTCACTTGAAAAATAATGCTCAGTGGATTGTGCTATCATTGGGTATGCCTATAAAAAACCTGATGTTGTTTTGAATTTAGGAAGTCATTTTGGGCCCTATCTCTAAAATATATGACTTTAAGATTAAAAAAATGAAATTGAAAGTATGTGAAATAAATACAAATATTGGACTATTCATTGTTCTGGTAAAATAAGGATGACATCTTTGAGTATATCTGTTGACCTCTAGTAACAAATAAGGACCATGTGCATCAAGTAACTGGGCAGAATGAGGGACGTATACTATCGCTTCATGAGTTTGAGCTAAAAGATAAGTGAGAACACACATAATCGATAACATTAGCTCATGGGCTTCCATGCTAATGAAGTTTGGCATATTGTTCCCATGTGGAACACATAGTCCTCAAATTGTATGCACTCACCAGGACAGCTGGGTGATTTAATCAGAAAGCAATATTTTCATTTGATAATTTGGATAATTTGAAGGTATTTTTATTTCATGTTCAACAAGAAAGTTGAATAAAAACAAAGTAATCCATACAAATGAAAATAGTTCTTTCCCACCTTTGTAATTCTTTGCATACCAAATGTGTATGGCTTTCAAGAAAAGGACATGTTTTCCTACCAAACGTGGAAATTTTATAGCCACGGATAACTATTTATTATGCAGTTTCATATAATTAATGTTTGGTATATACAAAGAAAAGTCATTTAAAATTATCTAAATTTTAAAGCAAAAGGGTAATAGAGAAGACAATTCCACTTTCTTTAGGCAAACTCTACAGAAAAAAAATATATATTGCTAAAATGTAATAGGAAAACTTTATTTGAGAGCACTGCAAATTAAAAGGGATATTCATCTCAACAGAAACCACCATCTCTAGGAAAACAAACACAAGCGTTTTCAGTTTTTAAAAATATTGCAGCATAAAAGATTGCTTTTTTTAACCAGTGAAATCGTCTTTGCGACTCTGACATTTTATATACTGTTTAAAAGGTCAGATAAATGCCACTTTTATGTTTCAGAACAGGCTTCAAGACACTACCTGTATCAAAAGATGGCATTACTCCTCCCTTAGCCAGCACGCACACATTTTCCCTCGACACATTTCACACAGTGGCAGGATGTGTAGGCTTTAGAAGGTGTCCGTGTGTTGTTCCCATTCACCCATTCCACACGGCCGCCTGATGAGCGAGCGCTCCTTACCATTCTGCCCGGCCTGTCTTCCCAGTTCCTGACCACAGATGATCACTATTCCCACATTCTCTGTTTCTGTCCCAAAATACCAGATTAAAAAAAAAAAGTACGCCCACTTCTTCAACAGAAACTACGTCATAGTCAGGCCAATGTTAGTAGACTGAGCACATCGAGTTTTCCAATCATTCTGAACATTTTCCTGCTTACAAGTTCCAAATCCTCCCCGCACAAATGCTTCCTGATCTTATCAGTTTTGTTAAACCTCAGTCACCAGGGTTTTTATTCACTCCCTTCTGCGGAAGCATTTTATTTTTATTTATACTGAGAAAAATCAAAATCATTCAATGAGTTGAGATAGGATTTCACCAATTTGCTAAATTTCCCAAATTGAGCTAACATTTGTGACTCTCCTGCTTCTGCCTCCCTGAGGGCTGGGATTAGAGGCCTGAACCACTGAGCCCAGATTCTATCTGTGGATTCATTCTTTCTTTCTATGGAAGTGGATTTGTTATTTACTTATTGATCAATTGATGATTTATTTTGATGTTGTGGTTCAAACACAAGACATCATGCCTGCTAAGCATATTGATCCTCTGTCATTCTTTTTCTGTCAATGAGAGAAAAGAGGAAAGATGAGTGAGAAAGAGAGAAGAAACGAAAGAGTAAAATGATGCATTTATAGGGAAAGAGAGAGACAGAGAGAGGAAAGGGGCTGTATACATGTACAAGCATGTACGCATGTACATGTCACTTGTTTTCCAAAAGAAAACCATTCGTTCGTGCATTTTACTTGTTATCAAATAATCGAAATCAATGCTTTTTGTTTTATTTTTCTCATATATATTTACTTATTTTTCTGTTTTTACTGAGTCTACCTTCCACATGTATTCTTAAATTTTCTTCTAATGTTTACACAATTATAATTAGTGAAACCCTCTAAAATCAATTTTAGTCTTGCTTTACTGCAGCTGTGGCATAATAGCAACTCTACATAATTTCCCTAGAATTTGTTTGTAACTCCTAGCAAGTCCGTCTGCTTCTGCATGTACAAAATGATGTCATATTCATCATCAGTTACCAAGTTAAGAAATATCAAATATGTATTCAGAAAGTTCACAGATAAATTTTGCAAAAGATTTTCAAGCCAACCAAAGAAATGGGAAACCAATAAAGGGATAAATACCTAAAAACATGCACCTTATGAAAGGAAATGAATAAGAAATGGAGACATTTGCAATAACAATAAAAACTTAGAGACTGAATCAGTAAGGAAAAAATTTGTTACGAAGAAATCCCAGGATCAGTTGTTTTTGTGGGTGAACTTTCTGAAAGGTTTGTTGTATTGTCTCTTTTATTTCTCAAGAATTTGCTCTGAAATTCCCTATCTTTCATAGACCATGTAAGAATTTCTCATACTGGTTATACCTAAGTCAGACTCCAATTTCCCAAATCATAAATTAATAAATTTGTGTCATGATATAGCCTGTTTATAGCAGCCATCAGTAAATAAATGTTTTCAGAAGACCATCTCCAGAAAAATAAAATTTGATATTACTCAAAGATTCAACTTCATTAATTTAAAATATCAAATATATATTCATGGAACACACCAAGTACTTTGGTTTTCTTTTTTATTATTCTTGTTTGTCACTACCTGTATAACCTGTTTGTTCCTAAGACAATATTGCAGAAATAAATGTCATTGTGTATATGCATACAGACACACACACACACACACACACACACACACGTATTCGATGCAAAGTGCAGAGAAAATGCTTTTGATTTTAAGATATGATAATAATTTGTTTACTTCTGACACCATATAGATCATTAAATAAAATGTGGCTACTAATTAAATTATTTCTTAGTACAGCAATACAATATCCAGTAATTATGACCTAATTAAAAAGGTTTGGCTGGAGGGCTTAGAAAATTTCCTAATTTTCTTTTATTCTGAGAGATACTAAATAATCTTACAGGGCTCAGAGAGTCCTCTGAAAACTGTAATATAGATTGCACAACCTACAAAAACCATTCTATGTTCCTAGGTCCTCATATTTCTGAAGAACTCAGCTCTGTCTGTCTCTGTCTCTCTGTCTGTCTGGCTGGCTCTCTCTCTCTAAATTCTGCGAGTGTTGAATACCAGGCATATTTACTGAACTTAATCTTATGGTGCTTACTACTATGGAATGCTGGGAATTAAATCAAGAAATTACAACCAAGTAAACTGATAACTATGTTAACGATAAACTTACTGTCTTCACTTGAGACCCTCCGCATTGTCCTCTGTGTCTTTCCTTATAATTTGCAGTCAAGTTCTTCAATTCTCACAACTCTCTGCTGCTTTCCAGAAATACCACTACTGCCACGCTTCTTGGTGGGAACACAGCAGTGCAAGGAGAAACTACACTGATTTAAATAGAATTAGTACTGTGTTTCTGTGATTCCTTAGACAATGCAAATAAGAGGGAGACTTGTACTTAGGAAACCTTGAGAAAAAAATAGTGACAATGTTAATAAGCAACTTTTTATTTTATTTTTTTCTTTATGCAGTTTTTTCCTTGAATTCAGCACGTACTAGTTGGGTGTGTGGTGCAAGCTTGTAGTGTCAACACTTGGGAGGCTATGGCAGGGGGATTGCTACAAGTTCTACATCAACCTGGACTACATAATGGGGACAGGACCAGTTTGAACTACAGAGTAAGACTTCATAACAAAACTAATTAATTAGTACTTATTCTAATGATGTTTCATAATTTAAAATTTTTAATGCTCATGGTATAGAATTGCTATGATGTTGAAGATAAATTAGCTAACTATGAAAATAATATTATATTATCAAATTACTCTAGCAAAAATATTTTTCTTCCTGTATTCCTTTGATTTTTTCACTTTTAAAATTGGTTTCAGCATCCGAGCAGAAATGCTTCAATCTACAGAGTGCTTAAGTCACAGTGTTTACTGTAATGCTTATTTTTAGAGTATTGTATATGTATATAATATCACCACTTTAAAAAATTTGAAAATAGTATTTTTTGTTTTGGTACTGGTCCATGTTTAGTCAAGGAATAATTATAAATAGTTATCAGAAATACCACAGAATATAATTTCAAAATTGTGTCATTTGGAATAGATGTATCTATAATTATTTAAAATAGGAAGCTTGGAAAGGTAACGGTTTAAATGATTTGACAAAATAATGGTTCTTATTTTGAGAAAAATTGCTTGCAAAATGTATATGAAGTAAAAATGTACGTAATTCTTTTCATGAGTTATCCCTTTAAACCAAAAGAGATATCCATTACAAATCTAGAGCAGATAATAATAGTTTTCTATATTCTGTTATACAAAAATAGTGAAATGGCTCACGGAAAATATGGAGAATTTTGGTTTTACCCTTTTTTGAATGATTTATATCCTAGTTAGCTTTCCCTGAAACTTAGAGAGTGTGTGAAGCCACAATTTTATAAAAGTGTACATTTGCTTTTTATCCTTAAAAGAACAACTTTTAAAATGCCATCTAATACTCATTAATAATATTCAGAAGTGGCAGATAAAATTTGCACGTGTTCTCGGAAGGACTTTGCCCTTTTGTGTTAAAGGCTTTAAAGTTGAGTATTTGTGCACCGCAGTTCCACAAGGAATCATTTGCTTTTGGGAAAAGAAAGTGGTGCTCATTTTAACTGTCATTTTGAAAAATGACTACCGGTACATTTTTATGTTTGTATTTTAATAATGCATGACATTCTATAACACAGTTTAGAATAAAGAATTACTCTATTGTGTGAAAAGTCATTTATATGAGATTATCATTGCCCTGCCTAGTCACTGTACAGATGGAAATGTGTTTGTAGCTTACATGTGATGTGTCCTGCATGAATGAGCACAGAGTCATGGTTTTCTCATATGCGTAGATGTATGTGTGACTACAGGTATCTTTGGAAGTTCTTAATTTCTCTTGGGGCTCTCTTGCATTCACGGACTTCCAGCTCTAGGCTTTACACTTCTATGACTCTCATGGAGACCGCTTTGCCTGTGTTCATCAGAGGCTGCCATGGTAGGAGACTGACTCGCTCTGAGAGCTGTCCGAAAACAGTAACGCTAGGAGTCGGAAGAGCAGCTGTCCTGCCCCTTGACTGAAGTAACCCAGACTAATCTGCAGAGCACTAAGTTCCAAATGTTCTCAGTGGTACCTACTTCCCTAAGAGGCATCCCATGCTAACTATCCTATCTGCTCTCACCCCGTTGAAAAATTGTTTTTAAAATTGAAAACAGACACATACATACGACACATGTAGTACAAACCACTTGTAATATTTACTAGCCACGTATCCTCTACTCGTAACACACATCCAGTTATACCGGAGCTCCTCTTGTACATCCATGTCCATGTGGTGTGTTTGAATCCAGTCATTCCACAGCACTCAACTTTGAAACTCATTACCCTGTGCTGGGTGCCCTTCATCCTGGTATTCATGTAAGTTATTTCCGGGTCATCGTTGTGTCTTTGCGGTTCTACGTCTAAGCTAGAACTCGCTGGTCTTGCTGGCCTCAGGACTCGCTGCCCTTTCGAGTTGAACTATGTGTAGGATACGCCTCATTTTCGGCACTCAGAGCACGTGTACTGAGGTACCACCGTGAGTGTAAGTCATCTGCTTTGATCAGAAATGTTTCTAAATCTCTAAAATACTCTGATGTCATCCAAATCTAACAAATTGATCAGGATAACACTCAAATAACTTTAAGAAATAAAAGCTGTAACAACAGCTATTCCAGAGCTTTTATATTTTGAAAAAAATAACAGTCAATACCTTGTGAGACCATCAATAAATGATATTAATTTCAAATACAAGGAAGGACTCATCTCTTCCACAAGGAGAATTGTTTTAGTAGTGGCATATTCTCGAGAAATTGAAACATTTTTGTGAGAAAAATATATTTTAATTTGTGACAATTTGACTAGGCGTGAAAGAACTTACCCTTGTGATAATGTATGTGTTCAGTTATAATTTTATAAATTAAGTTAGCTAATTAGTACATTTAAATTTCATTTTTATTATTTCAACTTTCAAATCTAAGCTTTTCATCGCTAAAGCTATTGAGGAAGAATCCTTTTCATTAAAGAAGTTACTTGGTTATAATCAAACATTTATCTGCTCTTACTCAGGAGCACCTCATGCTTATATAGAATCAAGTGAGGTATTATTTAAACTGTGACTATATCAGCTATTACTTATACACTCAAATCCATTCTCACATGAAATATATAGAGCTTGGGGTATAAGATGCCTTGCTGTCTAAAACCCAAGTGATTTGATACTTTGGGAAAAAAGGAAGCCTCCTATGGAGATATGACATTTCTTAAGAATTGTAGAGATTATTGTATTTTATATGAGCTTTCATTTTATGGCACTTATTTCTACGAAGCATATTTGCAAGACTTGTGTTTATTAATATTCATAAGTTTGAACTTACCACAATGCATTTTGAATTCTCCTGTTTGAAAATAAATACGCATCTCTCCTGAAGTAACACAGTCTCATAACAATATGTGATGATTTTCAGTTAAAAAATAGACCCATCGATTGGAACTTTGGTCCTTTTCTCTAGCTTATCTGTGTGAAAATGAATAAGTCTTCAAAAATTGCTTTTTTCACCATCCAGACTCAAAATTTTTGAGGGCACCAGCACTAAGCAACACTACTACCTTGGTGGTCACAGGTCTTTGTGCATAGGACCATCTCCACACTTTCCATCATTTATATCATGCAAAGTAATATAGAAATATTTGAAAACAATTATGTTTTGAAATGTCTGTTTGACAGCTATGTAAGCCTTTTAAGTCTCTAAACATGTACCTTCCAAATTGTGTGAGTATCTTGAGTTGCCGCCTACTGGGAAGAAAATTTAATCTCTCCAAAAAACAGGAAATGAGCATTCAGAAAAAAATTGAATCTCTGAATCTCTAGAAAATAAGCTAGTTGGTGTTTTCTCGGGTTTAGAAAGAGTGATGCTAATTTCCAAACATCTTAGCTTAATATAACCACCACTATCCCATTAAGAAATGACCTAGGAAATTTTACATTCATTCATCATATCGGTGATGATTTCTGAGTTTGGCAAATGTAGCCTTCCAAAAAGGAAAGAGAGGAAAGAAAGGAAAGGAAAAGAAAAGAAAAAACAGAAAACAAAACCAAAAATAAAACATTTTAAGTAGTATTTGTAAATATATGGCTTTTCAACCAAAGGAAGAAGCCACAATATGAGAAATTAGGAAGAGTTGAGAACCGTGGACACTTACTACAGTACCAACCTAATTACAGACCAGCATTGGTAGAGACTACAAATTTTCCTGCCCCTACTGTGACCTCTGATATAGCCCTCTCTACCAAGGCATGTTCAAGACTTTATCTTACTGTTATCTGTGCTTATGTAAATTTGTTTTTCTTGGTTAGCAACATTATATATACATAGCAATTTAATAAAACAATATAGTGACCAATAATGTTAAAATTCCAATTCATAATATTTATTGACAGGTATAATTTAGTCTTTTAAAATGATTAAAATGATTTCTGATGTACTAAATTCACAAACATTGGCATCTTATAAATTTATTAATATGCTAGCTTCTACAACGTGAGATGAGGAAATGAGAGGGCATTGTGTAAAGGATTTTTAATTAAATATCTTTAATAAAACTTGTGCTTTTGAACTGGAGTGCTTTGGCCTTTTAACTGCTTAACCAGATCACTATTTTCATTGTTCAATTTAAGAAAAGTGCTGCTATCGATTCTTCTCTTCATATGATGAGATCAACTTGTCAAGGTCTATAACAAAACGTGACAAATTAAAAGTTTAAGTTTAAATTATGTTCCTGTGACCAATAGTGGCCAATTCCAAACTAAAAGGTCTAAAGATAATGAATTTTATTTCACAAATCCCGGTTACAGCATTACTGAAGTGTCCCAAAGACTAAAATGTAAAGTTACAGTTGAGTACAAGCTAAGTATCAATATTCCTTCCAAGTTTTTATTGCAATAAATGATAGTTATCTCTCAAGTAGATTTTATAGTGTATTTTAACAGAATGACTAGCACTACCTAGAATATCAAAGATGGAAGAAATTAAGTTGTTCTATTTCTTAAGTACTGATTACATACATACATTTTGGTATTGATATTATCCAGCTTACTTTGAACAAAAGAGAAATACATTGAAAAGATAAGTTCAAGATAAGTAACTTTTAAAAACACTCATCTGTAAATTATGGGAACTTAGGAGAAATGAATGTTTTCATTTATTTATTTGCTGGTTTAGCAGGGTCTTTACACACTGGGTCAGGCATCTTAATTGGTGTCCAAATGGCCAAGAGATCCTCACATTCTATTCAAAATGGTGGAAACCCGGTAAGAGAGGAGATGGTCACAGACAAATTGCTTGTCTTCCTCAGGGTTACGCTCCTGAAGATAAGACAGTTGTCCTTTAAAGCATCTCAGTTCTTCCACATTCCTCCCCTCTGCTACCTCATCAGACTATGTCTTGCTCTGACCTTAGTCTCAGGCCAATGAATTGTCCCCTGCCCTAGCCTTGCCCCTTCTCTGATCTGCCATCTGTCTGTGGTTCCACGTAAACATAGTGCATATCTGAAATTAGAAAAAAAAAAAAAACATCTCTTATTGCCAATGATAGAACCCTGCTTCGGTTTCCTATCTTTCTGAAGAAATGTACCAAATTTTTTGGCGTGACAATGGTGTGCACGCATGACTATCTTTCAGATGTTTGGTCCAGACTCCGGGTCAGCCTTTATTTCCAGATTTTACTTGTGCGCCCCCAACGACATGCCTTTGAGTATTAAATGTTGTTTCTTCTCCCTGAGACTCTCCTTTTCCCTTCTTTATGTCTCCCTCCAGGTTAGGAACGCTCTGCGTTCACAAAGCACCTGGTGGAGCCTCCTGTCTCTCCCGCCTCTCACCTGATGATGTCATTCCCTGGGGTGCAGAGACTTGTCCGTGGTGCTGATGTTGTCTCCCTGATTTAGTATGCAAAGCCTCTTCCAGGCGGCCCCGTTGTTTCACTTTAAAATGAAGAAGCGAGTGTGTTAATAAGCTTAATCATTTATATTAAATCTAAGGCAGAGATTTTTGTCAACGACCTGAAATATTCCACATCTACGTGCAATATCTTTCTCAAAATTATTTGTCAGTTTTTATTGTTCTCACTGACAATACAGTTATTTTACAATAGGGAAGGAAACTGCCTTTGACTATTCCCTTTATGTACGCCCTTCAGGTATGTGGAGCTCTAAACCATTTTAGATGTTTCAGCTCTACTTCTAGGAGTTTACACCGCTAACACTAAATATTTCATTTCTAAAAAGCAGAAAGTACAAAATGTATGTTTCCCTTGACTACAAACCAAAAATCATTTTCAGAAAACCTTTTGACGTATTTATTCAATATTTTTCTTAGACACTTGTCAGGGTTCAACAGTTTACAGCCTCTTTGAACCTTGGGAGATTGATTGATTTAACAATAAATCGATGATTTTTATGGCTTAAAATAAAATTCTGCTTTAATAGTCAAATGACTTAATTTGTTAGAAAAATTTCCAACTACACGAATATCACTAGGTATTAAAATCATTAAAATATACAAATTATGAATGTTTATCTCAATTTAGAACAACTGTCAAGTTCTGATCATAAAATTATTCTTTATAATTTATTAGTACTATATTTCTATTCTTCATGGCAAAATATACTCTTATTTAACATCTGTAAAACTTACTTTTACATTAAAGCAAATAGAGACTTTTTAAAATTCCTGTCAAATTGTGAAGATCAGAATACAAAAGAAATACATAATTAACTTTTTGCCAGTCACGTGGGTATGTTGCTCCATGACCAACCACAGCTTTCAGCATGAAAATGTTCTTTTCCCTATGCCTAGAACCGTATTTTCAATCACTGCAAAACAGAGAAATCAGGTTCACTAAAATCTTACTTTTTTTTTTTTTTTTTTTTTTACTTAGCAAGCAAAGATTTTGAAAATGATTGTGGATCTTGAATTCAGGAAATCAGAAAAACGACTAATTAGTGTTCATGTATTTACTTCAATGTATACCTGTAATAAATTTGCTGCTATAGTTTTAATTATTGGGCATTTCGGGGAAAAACATTTCAGCATTAGTTGTGCTAATAAATTATTAAAGCGTTATATATCAGTATGATTTACATACAGAAGCCATCAGTTTATGTACCAGTGTTACATGGATTGGATCTGGACTGTCCCCTGATATATTAAGAAAGTCACTGGATTGTGAGAGCTAGCTGGACTTTTCTGTATTTTACACGCTCTTAAGAGGTGGGGCCTGGTCAAGAGGGACAGCTCCCGGGGGTGGGGCTTGGAAACACTGCTCACTCCTTGGCTTCTCAGATCCTCAGTCCCTCTTTCTCGTGACACGGGTCTTATACGTCTGTATCCACGGGTAGACACGCTTGCACTCCCGCCCTTAGGACTCTGTCCACATATACATTCTACTTAATTCTCCACATGCACCTTTCTGCAAAGTCAGAAACATTCAATGTTAATGCTTGAAACACTTGCTTTTAATCTATTTTCAGAGAAAAAAACTCTGAACCTGCTCTAATTTATATTTTTCGTAATCTCTGGTATGTACTAAAAGATTTTTTACTAACTTGCCCTGGTTCTAATCTTATGTCCTTACACAATGGAACTCGTGAAACACAGCTGCCTTGCCTCAAAGGCTTCATTCTCCTGACCTCCACAAGTGCTCTGTCCCCGCCCCCTCCACACCTTCGTCTTCCTGGAAAGCCCCTCTGCCTTTCCACCACACTTACTTTCTTCTTCCAAGGCTTATCTTCTACTCTTTGTCATTTCATTGATCTTCTATCCTGCATCTATTCCAGCTCTTTATCTCACCAGCGAGCCACAGAGGGTCTCACTCCTTGGGCTATGAGATTACGCCATGCTCCCATCCTCCTCTATACTTCGATTATTCAAAAACAATGTATTTATGTCAAAAATTACAGAAGTGTTCATGTTACTATAATACAATTCTGATTTCGCACAGGTATTGTTAAATGCCCTGAGGACTCGGACACCTGTCTCATTCAATATTATGAATAATATAGCAACATACTGAGAAAAGGTCTGCTTTTTAGACAAAACAAGTGCCCCTGAAAGCACCCACATTCTAATGCTTGGTACCTGGGAATCTCACCTTATATGACAGAAGATACTTTGCAGGTGTGATTTAGGATTGGGAGGCAGAAGTTGTGTTACCCAGGTACATTCCAAGGAGTCAGAAAGATGCGGCAGGAGGCTTACTGTCAGTATTAAGAAATTTGTGAGAAAAAGAGTAGAGATTAAAAAGCTATGAGAAGCCAGCCAATCCAGAAAATAGAGGACTTTTTCTGAAGCTGCAAAAGGCCAAGAAAAAGATCCCATCCTCACAGCCTTAGAAGGAACCACCTCATCTACACTTTCATGTACTAAGTTTTGCCTTTATCTGTAAACAACAATTTCGGACTACCAACCTTTGGAACTGTGAGATAAATACAATTTCTACTTCTTTGATATATTAAGTTTCCACTTGTTCCATATGAATCAACAAAAAAAGTCAATATAGTATTTGTACAGTTTTTGAACAGAGGAATGATGACCATTGTTTTAGTAATAGAATCCATTTCTCTAAGATTTGTGGAGCAACAGTTCTGGTCACTGAACCCTCTTTACATTCACATTTGTAAGCTCAAGTCAACTTTTCGAATGTTAATTTAACTTACACACAAACCTGGGAGACTGTTGATCAATGTTTGAAATAACACGTTGACCATGTAATTATCCTGTAATTTAAATCAGGGAGTGACCCAGTGTTTTACCTATGTGGACAACGCAGTCTTGCCTTTATTTAAAGGATGCCTCTTGAGGCAACCTTTAAAAAAAAATAGCAAGTAAGTATCACAAGGTTTCTCTGATTTGGGAAACTCAGAAAGCGGGCATTGTATAGAACCAAATAGGTATGAGAGGGAGTTAGGGCAGATGGGAAGAGTGTAGGAGGGTCAAACATGGGAAGGGATTGTAAAGTCAATGTGATATATACATGTGCACAAAATTTCATTGTAACATTATGTTTCACATGTACACCAAATAAAATGTTGGGAATAAAAACTAAAAATAGTAACTAATCTTTGTTTCTCTTTATCACTTCCTTTGATGCTCTATTAAGCCCTTGATGTCTCTTTTCTTCTCACAGAGCTTATGTATGACAAGATGAATTTTTCTAAAATGAATATCAAGTATATGCTTCAAGTGGGAATCAAAACTGCAAAATCTATAAAGCCAAAACATACACAATATTTATAAACTAAGATCGAGAAATGCTTTTGATTGAAGTACAATTGGCTTTCTTTTAATCTGAAAATGACTTTAGAATTTAGAAATATTCAGCTATTTAAAATCTCATAAAGTTGTGATTTCTGTGAGATCTTAATTTTTGTTTACTTTGCATTTTTCCTGAAACAGCAAAGAAGTGTGCTAAGGCAAAAAATGTTTTGAAAGCAATTAAACGAGTCTCAAAAGTATGTCACGAGTCTAGAGAGGAAGTGCCCATAAAATTTATTACATATCACTTACGTGTGCCTCTAGCCCCTGCAGAACCATTTCATCTGCCTCTCCACACACACAATTTCCACGGCCCTGCAATGGCAATAAACACCGCGGGTAAAGCCACTTTCTCGCCAACTCATCGAGCCCCTTGCATGATTTACGGTCAACCCGAAGCCCACCAAGGAAAGAGATAATAAAAACGCAGTCCGCCGTGCTGGGGCGGCCCTGACAGGATCCACGCCGGACCGGCGCTCTCTTGTGCCCTTCTCTCCTGGAAGAATCTGGACTGACTCTGTACAAATCCACCTGCACATGTTTATATGTCAAGCATTTACAATTACAGAACTATTTCCAGGCCACATCTTACCAAGAGTGGTTTTTTTGTTTGTTTATTTGTTTTTGTTTTATTTGTTTTTTCCCTTTTGGTCTCTGAGTAACTTAATTATTCTATGTCTCGCTTTAAATAACAAAAAAATGTGCTCTGGTTTCTCCTTGTGTCTATTACCTGATATTTCAATGCAAATTTTCTGAGACCACTCAGTCCAGAGATACTCAGAGCTAGGAAACACAACTCAGGTGCTTTGGATAAAATGAGGATTAAGCATGCTTAAGTACCAGTCACAAAGCCACGAGCTCCTTTTCATGTGCACGTCGTAATGTGACTCTGAACTGCTCTGTGTTGCCACTGTTTCCGGTTCTACTTAACTAGCAGGGCTTATCTGGCCCATGTAACGTACACACTAACACGGCTCCCTTCCCATATCCCTAAAATCAGCACCGCAAACATGGGAACTATTCTCCTATGCAAAATACAGTCACACACACACAGCATAGTAACACAAGTAGTCAGCCTGTAAAACACACACACACACACACACACACACACACACACACACACACACACACACACAATGAAGTGAAAAAGCACGTTGATGTTCCCGTAGCTCCATTTTACACTATCTCTGTGAATATATCTAAACTTGGTGTGTTTTACTACTTGCCTTTCATCACTCTGTTGGAATGATATGACAATATTCTTAGCCTTTGTATCTTATTCAGTAAAATAAAGATACACGTGCACACACACACACAAACACACACACACACACACGTAAACAGAACAGAACATGAAAAATTTGTGGTGAAAACAAGACATTTTTTATTCCTTGTCTTTTCTGTAACATGTAATATTCTTTTGTGTTCAAATAATCTTTGAACCAGGCCTAAAGACAAAGACCTAATACCAGAAGAGTGAGAGGCTAAGAAAAAAAAGCCTGGGAAACTCAAGAACTTAACAGAACCGTGCCTCAAATGAAGATAGATAAATAAACAAATAAATAATAAAAAGGACTGGTATGTAGTTCAAAAGAGGGGCCCTGTGTTCAATTCATAGTACTACAAAGAAAGAAAATAGCGTTTGACAAAGACATTTAGGAATCGAAATACTTGGTTGTTCCTTCTGCTACTTTTGTAACAAGAGATATGCAAAAAAATCATTTTCCCTATGAACAGGTAATAGAGAATTTAGCTAAAACTAAGAAAATTATTACAAAAAAGCTATATTCAAGCACACAAAGAAAATATGCCTAAATTTTGGAGAACATTTGTACACAGTAGCCAGATCAAGTGAAACAGTACAGCTTTCAAAGTCTAAAAACTAGATAAAGAGTATATTTTGCAAAATAAATAAAACCAGATATTTTGAGTGAATACAGAAATAAAGTGTGATCCGCTGTCCTAAACACAAGTGCATATAATAATGGAATGGTAGAAACTGAGGTAACTCACCAGCAGTTAACAATTAGAAGGCGTAAGCCAACGCTTCAATCACTGTTTTTGTTACCAGTCACTCAGAGGCCAAATGCTTGGGTTTGTCTACTCAGCAACAATCAAATCAAATGAAGTTATTTATTGTGGTAAAGAGGAAAAAAAGTATTTACTTACAGTTGACTCTGAGGAGATAGAGGACCCATCTGCCTCTATGCCCCACCCCTCACATCCAGATATACAAGTGTCTCTGATAACAAGAAACAGAAGCGAAGAGGGAAGGATGCAGGGAGGTGTATCACCGTTTCTTTATGTTTTTTTTTTTTAAACCACAGAGACATTTTCTCTATTTCCTTTCTTTCTTTGGGGAAGAAAATTAGGTTTCAAGCTCCCACTGCCAAACCATTCCTCATTTCCCTGAAAATCTGTCACTAGGCTGAAGAAGAGGGGCACAGCTGCCACAAACATGATGGACTCCTGCGGAGCCATTTTATCTTGAAAGGAAAAAGAGTTTGTGTTTTAAAACTTAAAATTTACCAACTCGATAGTTACAAATTTTCATGAGGAATTACCTAATGCTGGATCCAATTCTTATGAATATATATATATATATATATATATATATATATATATATATATATATTCATGGTGTGGTGGCACAATCCTGTAATTGGAACACTGGAAGCTGAGAGGTAGGAGCATTGCCATGAGGAGAAGTTCAAGGCCAGCCTGGACTCCATAGTGAGTTTAGGACCAGCCTGGGCAACACAGAAAGATTCTGTCTCATAAAAAGAATATCTTCTAAATGTTGTCATAGTCTAAGGTCCTGTTTAGAAGAGGGTAGTAGAGTTATATTTGTGCACTACATAAAAAAGATCAAGAGGCACTATTGCTGCATCTTTCCGTTTCATCTGAGTATAAATATTTGTTAAAACCGTAATAGTATCAAAGATCTTTCACATGTTTAACATGAGCATAGTGTTGTTTTCTTTTAAAACGTATTTATTGCTCAGAATTGATTGTATAAAGTTCGTGCAGTCTCGTCTTTTAGCTGTGTGTAGGTTGGAGCTTGTCTCTGTATGTCCAAGTGTCTGCATTTATAGGGGTTGCACAAAGTAGTTTCCTAGATTAGGATGGTGGTAACATTGATTTGTGAACACAAAGTAGGTAAGAGGAGCTGTGGTAACTTCCTGCTAAAGTGATATGAATGGGCACGTGGCAACAGAACTTGAGAAACTAGGGTTTTAGGCTCAATCACATAGTTTAAATATTTTATATGCTCTGGATATGTGACACAAAGTGATGTGAAGTACTTTCATTTGATCCCATGAATGATGAAAGAGATTTTGGTTTCCCTGAGACTGTAGGTGAGATCTAAGAATATTCGTGAAGGTGTGCCTTGTAAATAAATCAGTTCTTTCTGCAAAGAAGTACTTCAGACAGATGGTCATTAAGAATTCAGTGTCTCACTAGGAAAAGGAAAGAATTGAAGTCGAAGAGAAAGAATAAAATAATATTTTAGTGCTTATCTTAAACAAGCAGTAAATTCTTTGAATAAACACGACCAAACATTGCATCTGGAATGGAGAAATAAATATCTCTGGAAGATATGTAAATTTCATTTAGTACATATGTGTGATATTTACATAATCTTGCACTATGACTAACTATAATATTTTACAGTATTCATTACTAATAGATAATATTCTAAGTGGTTAATTATGCTCCATTATAATATTTGCAGCTAATAGTATTTCAAGAGATATCATATAATGAATTTTTTGTAAAATATTCATTAAAAAACAAATCCACATTCTCAAATTATTCATTATAATATATTTTACCGATTAATCTCAGGACTTATAATATGTGTATGTTTTTGCATTTCTATGGTCAAATTGCATTATTAAAGATAATGTTACATAATGTATTACGGCTCGTTGTTCCTTGCTGGGTTCCTATATTTGACATCCACAGAGTAAGAGAGAAAAGCTTACCTTAACTCACATTTCAGGGATCTCAGTCCGGTCATGGGCAGGGGTCAATGGTGGCATAGGGGAAGATTCTGGAAGACAGAGGATGTTAAGTCATCACAAGAGGAAAAAACAAGAGGTCAATCATTTTTCTGGACCTTTTATGGTTATCAGAAGCTTTTCTCTGTCCTTGTCTTTCCAAAAATTTACTTACTTTACAACTTGAAAAGAGAAAAAAAAATGTTTAGAGAAACCCAGGGCCCCACATTCAGTGATTTACCCTCCTAAACAAGCCTCATCTCCCAACAGCACACGAAATCCATAGACAATCTATAATATCCAAATACATTAGGCTTCTGTGGGAAGTTCTAGTTCTATGCTGTAACATTCCATGCCTAGATTCCTCAAGGCTCATGTCTACCTCTTTACTGAAAAAAGCATTCAATCTGTCTCTGAGAGTTGCCAAAGTCTCAGCAGTTCTAACACTCCTGAAAAAAAAAAAATTAAGACCACAATCTCTTCTGAGACACAAGGAAAACTCTTAGCTGTGAGCTCCTGCAAAAGTTAAAGAAATGTTAAGTACTTCTGAAATACAATGTCACACACAAACATTACCATTTCAAAGGGGAGGAATAGGAGGATAGGAAACAAATATATTAAAGAAAGACTGATATCCAACAGGGCAAATGTTAATTCCTAGATGCAGGTCCATTAAAGCGTATAATTGTGTCCAGCACCCACAGCAAGCTGGGGGGAGATGTGAGCTCCAAAGGTTTGGAGTGACCCCACTGTTATGACATTGCTTCTGGCTGCAACTCCCATGGGTTCTCCTTTGGGCTGGCTCTCCTCAGTCTGTGGCTTTCCTCTACAGAAGACCCACACTCCTGGTGTCTCCAAATTCCTGGGGTCTCCACTACACCGTGGCTTCACCTCCACACCTTCATGCATTTCCCTCCCAGACACACACTGTCTGCTGGAAAGCCTGCTGACATCTGGGTGTACACCTGCATGAGCCCCCAACTCGTGAGTCTTGCATGCCTGGGAAATCAGCATCACGTGGGTGATACCAAGGTCTGCTTATGGCTAGAATAGTGGTCTGACCCACTTGGACTATGCCACAGTGACTTCTGAGTTCTTGCCTTTTCTGTCTCGGGGTTGATCTGCCATGCATTACATGAGACCTTGAGACCTCTGAAATTGTGAGCTTGCCTTCTTTAAGCTGTGAGCTTTGCTATTTTGTCTCAGCAAAACAAAAATGACAAAAACACAGGCTAGTTTAAGAAGAGGACTGTGTTGTTCACCTTGGGATGAATATTTGCATGTATCAATTTATAGATCAGTCCTTATAGAGTGATCTGAAAGTAAGTAATAAAATCTGTTTTGAAATCTAACATAGTAAACTAAGCTTCTTTATGTAAGATAAATACTGTACAATTGTGTGTAAAGCATTTTACAATGTAAATTCCAATGTTACTGAAATTGCGAAGGGCAAGCTATTAGTCGTAATTATTCCGAACATTATCCTTTCTGACACCTCCTGTTAAAAATACAAATAAATTATGTAACGCAGGGCAAGATAAATAGTAAATGCAAACTAAGGTCAAGTATCTAGCTTTTACCCTTGGTGCTGATTTTGTTTCTCCTAATTTTTGTATCTATGATTCTTAGAGATTTCATTGAAAGCTGTTGATTTCCTGGCTCCCTTTTTAAGCATACCTTCCTAAGTATCAAAAGTCACAGACAGAGTTTCCCTTGAATATGAAAAGCAGTAGCCGAGGCCAAAACTGCAGAGTCACTGGGTGAAGCTGGTAATTGTACAGTAAGAAGTGGAGGAAGACAAGTTGTAATCCCTTACGTTCAAACTGGAGAGTCATATATTTCTATAATTGAATGTGCAAAAATTTCTTACACGTTATTTTTTCCAGTTAGTCACGTACTTTCATTACACAGACGTTATGGGATATCAAGACAATTATATGAATGTAACCCTACTTTCAAGGATGTCATAGTTCACTGGATCTTCAATGTCAGTATCTTCTAGTTCTTACAATGTAAGGACATGTCTGCATGTTTAACGTAACACTGTGATGTCAACCACGGGAGATGACATCTAGCTCTTCTGTGGACAGAGACCAACAGAAGGTCAAAGTTACAGGAAATTGGCAAGCCTTCCAAGGTCTAGGCTTATAATCCCAAATTCGTTAGAGATGAAAAGTAGCCTCCTGAGAGATAATTGTCCAAAGGTAGCCCCTGCAGACATGAGTGGCCAATTGTTGTTGGACTGCTAGAAAGATGTCCCTACATTCTAGCTCTTAGGATAAATATGTTTTTATTGCTCTAAGTCTCAGAAAATGACTGAATAATAATACCTATGAAGAAATATACATTTGCATGTAAATAGTGGCTTATGACTTCAGTTTTACTTGATTCTAAGTTTTAATTTTATATCAAAAATGGTAAATTTTGCTAAGGCAGTTGAGAGTTCCAGAATTTTTCTGTAGAGGGCTTCATATCACATGGATAAAATTTATGACTTTTTTTCTGTTCTCAGAAAAATCATCTCATACCAGCACCCTGTAGACTTAATACCTGTTCCTTTGTAGTGCATTTTGAAGTCTAGAAATGTGATTTCTACAGCTTAGTCCCTGTTCTGTAAGTGGCTTTAGAGATTTTGTGTCTTTTCTGGTACAAGAATATGCAGAAAGACCAATGCAGCAGAGTTGAGGGTACAGAGGCTGACCAGAACATGCTAAGGCACCTAATTTTTGAAAAAGGCACAACTGTCAAGCACTGTCTTCAACAAGTGATGCTGAGAGAATAGAATGATCACATACAGGAGAATAAATTAAACTCATATATATCACCATATATGAAAAATAAATCAAATTGGATCAAAGAACCATATCTCAAAACAGAAATACTGAACCTGTTATAAGACAAAATAGGAAAAATGCTGGAAGACATAAAGACAGGAAGGAATTTTTCTGAAGAAAACGAAAAAGAAAAAAAATCATCAACTGTGAGAAATTATAACAATAATAAACGAATGGGACCACATCCAGCTGGAGTGCTTTTGCAGACTGAAGGGAACAATCAAGGTGAACAGAGCCCGCAGAGCGGGGGGAGGTTTGCCAGCTGTGCCTCAGACAGAGGATGGACATCTAGGACACACGAAGAACTTAAAAAATAAATAAAAAGTCCTCCCCAAATCAATGACTCCGTGAAGAAATGGACAGCTGAAATGTAAAGAAAGGAAGTATGGATGTCCAATAAGCATAGGAAAATGTATTCAACACCACTGGCTCCAGTGAGAACGTCCTACATCAATAACTGAAAAAAAAAAAAAACTTTCTAAAGCCATGGAGAAAAAGAAACAGCTCTGAACTCTTGGTAGACTGCAATCTGGTTCAACCATTTCTGAAAGCAGTTCAGAGATAATCTTAGAAAGCAGGGACTAAAAATGACATCCATTTGACCAGCTACAGATCCCCTGGTCATCTTCCCAGGGGAATTCAAGCCACCCTATTGTACACACACATGCCTATTTATGTTTACAGCAATGCTGTGAATAATAGATAAATCAGGGAAACAGCTGACATGCCCATTAACAGAGAAATGGATAGAGATAATGTGGTTCTTATACATAATGAAATATTATGCTGTCATAAAGTTAGATGGACATGAAGCATTTGAAAGAAAATGAGGTAACCTTAGGTGCATAATGTTCAGTGAAATGAACCAGACATAAAAGACTAAGTATCAACTGGGGACTTGCATATGAAATTACCATAAAATGCATAACAATAACCTAGTATAACAACGAGAAATAAGAAATAGGGTGGCAGACTGTGAGAGAATGCAAGGGTCACTGAGTGGGGCAGGGGAAGGGGAAGGGGAGGGAAGAGAAAGGGACAGGAGGAGGGAAAGTCTGGTCGGAGTGAGAACAAACACTCCTCCCCCAAGTTGTATGTTGTCAACATGTTTTTGAATCTTTGCTCATTTGTATTCAAATAAAAAATAAGAAGAAAGCAAAAAAAAAAACCCTTTCTACTGTATAATTAAATGTTATCTATAAATACTCTATCAAAATGAATAACAATGCCTATTTAGCCCCATTTGATAGTTCTCAAATAAGTATTTTATCTAAAAATAATTACAAACATCTGCCATGCTGTAAATAAGAAGAAATCAGTGTTTGTGTCTACATATGCTATTTGCTGGGTGACGGCCTATTGCAAGAGATGGCTTTAGTTTTAAATTCTGCTCCAAGGCGTCATTGCATGGTTTGAGCATGAAGATTCAGGACAGCGAGCATGGTGGCTGCTCACCAGGAACTTTATCTAAGAAGTGTATTTTATGAAGGTTATTAAAATAAAATGGATAATTGATTTCCAATCCTGGAATATCTATCTAAGAGACAGAGAAGAAACCGATTCACCTAAGTCATGCATGAATTAACATATCTACACACACAGAGGCCATTTACTCATGATTTTATTTTATCCTGTTTCCCAGTTGGCTTGCCTGTTCAAAAATGTGTATATTTTGGTGAATCTAGATTCTTTAATGCCTCGAGATTGATTTCACGTGGATTAATATGCAGTTGCCTTCTGTTTGCAAACTGAGGTGAGCACGGTGATGGCCCTGCTCTCTCGCCCCCAAAAGGTCCGTGGACTGAACCAAGGAAATACCGGCCGTATGGCATTTCATTACGTGATTACAGACTTGGTTGAGAAGCAAGCAGACTTAAATAAACAAATGGTCCCACATGAATTGCATAATAAAGTCCAAGAGCGTGGAGGCCTTTGCGGACAAATGGAAGAAACACTAGAACATCATGCTTAGTGAAGTGAGTCAGAAACAGAAGGTGAAACATTGAATGGTCTCTCTGATATGAGAATCCCAGATCATGATTCCTATGGAACTTAAGATGAAAAACAAAATGAAACAGGGGGGTAGGGTGGGGAGGAGGGAGGGGTGGATGGGGGAGGGACAAAAGGAGAGTGGGAAAGTCCTTGTCACCTTGACAAGATACATATGTGCACAAAATGCTCAACTCCATTGTAAACCTTAGGTTTTGCACTAATACATATCATTAAAATGGGGAAAAATTAAAAAATAGACTGATCAAAGGGGTGGTCTGGTGAAAAGAGGATGATATTGCTACAGGTTTATGAGAGCAGTGTGACATGAGTGACCCTGAGTAGCGGAAAGAAGCCATGAGCCAAAGAAAGATGGCTGTCTTGGGAGGTGGGAGGGGCAAGAAAGCAGGTGATGTCCTAAACCTGCAGATAGGACAAAGTGCAAAGGACATCTTGGCTTCAGACCAATATGACCCATGCCAGATATCTGACCTATGGATCTATATGTTAATATTTATACACATTGGGAAGGTGAATTGATTACAACAGCATGGAAATGTTATTAATAACCCTAAGAACTTTATCAAAGTTTATTAATTCAAAGATAAGAGAATGAGACTCAAGTCCCTTTCCCGGCTCCTTCCCAGGTTTGTGTGTAGGTCATTACAGGGTTATTACAGTAAATGAGGAGGCAGAGTTGCGTTCAGTTCCCCGAGTTCTCTCTGTGAGCCGGCGAATTCTCACGGGGATTCCCCTCAGATCAATCAGTGCTTCCCGTCTTCTCAAACAAACTCACGAGCAAGCAAGGGAACAAAAGAACAATTAAGCCCGCAAACCATGTCCACAAAACACAGCGTGGTCGACGTAACAGCCTCGTAAGGTGTGCGGATGTTAAGAAGGCTATGATCTCTGTGTCTCGCTTCTTCCTCTTCTATTTCCTCCCCCCCCCCCCCCCCACCTTCCATTTTCTATTCACTTTGCTGCCTTCAGTGTTCTGGATTGTGGCTTAGTGAATTTTTGCTGAATTTATTTCCATCCTTCCGGTGGCTTGTTTAGATCCTACTGAAATTTCCACTCTGGTAGTCTTTGGGAGTGGCCGTGTGTTGCTTTTTAATGTTCAACCACACTCGCTAGATTGAGTCTGAAAGGTCATGGATGTTCGACTCTCTTTGGTTTCCACATAAAGATCCGCCCCGCTATTATGATTATTATTTTTTAAGTATTTTCTGGTACTTGTAGATTGAACCTAGAATCTAACATGTGGCTGTTTCCCTGATCTTCCCGTCCTCTCATCATTAATTTATCTATTTATTTATTGTTTTGTTTGTTTATATTGTTAGTTTGAAACAAGTTCTGGCTAAATCACCAAACTGCTGCGGCTGTACTTACCTTTGCAGTCCTCTCTGATCCCTGGGTTAGAGGTGAATCACTCCACCACGTCTCTCCACTTCCTAACCAACAACCTAGATCTGTGGAAGCACAACAGCCTTTGACTCCCCCTTCCACCCCACATCTTCCAGGTCTTTGCAGTTTCCAGTCTTTACTCCGGGTTTTCCCCAGCAGCCGGCCGCGCTGTGAGCACTTTCAACTCCAGTATCCATAAACCATCTTAAAGGAAGTCGTGCGCAGCTTCCCTTTGATAACTAATTCTTTCGCCTGTGTGTTAATTCGTTTCAATAGTTTGAACTTTCACAGAGAACGGAATTCCCTTCCCTCCTCTAATTAAACCTGACGTAAACTCTCAGCCTCCCATAGCATATGTAGCATACACAGGCTACAGGGTAAGAAATCTCAGCGCTGTCATGCACACAATAGTGCTATTGTTTACGATAAACGCAAGACCTCAGCCTATGTGGTTTGCTATTTGAGCTAGGTCATAGTATTTATTTTTAAGCACATTTCAATCCAGATGAAAATTAATTTGGAATTGCTGGTGCTCTTGAGTTTGGTCCCTAAAAGAAGAGCATGTAAGATCCAAATCATTCGTCTCATTTACAGTCACATCTCGTCTCTCCTCTCAGATTTTTTATCCCCATTTTCTTAACTTCTTGTTTTTCCTAACCCTGTAAATATGTGCCATTCCCATTCCATTTTCTGTCTGCGACTCCTTCCCTGTTGCACTTTCAGCCATATAGACAGAATCAGCCTCTTTCACTACATTTTCCCTCCCTCTCTTTCTAAGTGTCTGATTTTTTTTCCCATTTCTGGTATTGATATTTGTAAGCAGTGCCCGACCTGGTCACACAGGTAGACCAGAATCTTTTAGGCATGTGCATGGGGTTGTGTTATATGGAGGCACTTTGGAGTGTGAGGGGTTTATTGGTATCATCAGTAAGAGGGCACTATCTCACACTGGGGACTCCTGACCAGAGCCCACAGAGGAATCCGTGAAGTACAGGTCACCTCTTCCCAAGGGTATCTTCACAAATAGCAGTTTTTGAGGTCCACGACAGGGTAATTCTGCAACATCAAACTCGGCTTTACTCATAAATAATTTTAAGCCCCTGTCATTCCCCGAAGTATCCACTGCAGTTAGTAGAATGAGCTATGAAGTCAACCCCACAGTCTTAGAAGTAACTTGATCCTGAGTCATGTTGTATGTGCAGCTGGTTCCCCTGTCTCATTTTAAAAATGAATACACCTGTTACCACATTATAATGGGTTACTGCCTTTACCATCCTACTTTCACTTTTTTCTGACATAACCACATTTTGGAATTTATGCTCGCTGTAAAAATGCTCACTGAAGCCCGCAGTAACGGGGCTTATTCTTAAGTTCTTATTTTGTTCCTTCATCGGAAGAAATGGCACTCGCCTAAATATTCAGTTGTTCACAGCCTGAAGTTGACCACTTTCTCTAATAAGAAAACTGTCCTTTTCTTGCAAAAGTAAAGAGAATGGCTTGGAATTGGCTGACCAAGGGGAGAGGCTGAGGAAACAAATTTTCAGAAACAAAATCTGGAGGCTAAATGTTGTTGGTTTTTTCTGCGATACTTCTGTGAATTTCTGTTTAGTTTCCACCCAGTGGCTGAAGTTCTCCTGCCTCTCTCACGCACTGGTTGTCAGGTATGATGAGTTTTAAAGCACTTATTGCCACTATCAAAACAATTAGATGTAAGATAGTCACAAATTGTTGCTTATATGAATGTAATTTAGAAAGGACTTTAGAAACAAGCAGTATATTTTAAATATTATTTTCCACAATAAAGAATTCATTTTACAGAAGTACCAGGAAATAAAAGCTGACAAAGTTCAATACCAAAGCAAACCATTTATCCAAATGTCCAGAAAACAGGAAAATAATAAAACCTCTAAATTTAAGAGAATGATAGTGTTGTATTATATCAAAGTAGAAATTATAAACTTAAATATTCTTTGGCTATTTAATGAATCTTACTAATGTTGCTATTATATTTTGAAATGTAAAAAATTATATGAGACATTTTAGGTCTTATTCTTGCCTTTACATGTATTAAACATACAATTTTAATTGACAGCAATGTAAATGGATTTAAGATATGCTTATTTAATATTTGTCAGATGTATTCTGCCCAATGTTTACATAGCTGGGTACTTCTGAATTTTGTTAATGATGAATAAAAACAATCACAAGAGCAGGAAATAGTACTTGCAATCCTTGAGAACCCTCACAGGGACGTGCAGGGTTAGGTCCAGCGCCACTGACTTGAGCAGGAGGACGGTTACCATGCCAGCCAGATCGTCTTTCTGCAGGGTCACTGGGGTGTCATTCATCAGAGGAGAACGCTTGGAACAAAGCCTGTGATCAGCCTTGACTCAAGAGGATCTGGAAACGAGATCAGAGTGTAAAGAATATTTACTTCATTTATGTGACTGGATTCATTTGTTTGTTCTTTTATGTTAAAGTTGAAAAACTCATATAATAGTGCTTATAAAACTATTTTTAAAGAATGAACCTATACTCAATGACTCGTAGGAAAAGTAAACTGTGTTATATTGCTTTCATGAATAAAATTTGCGTTAGGAGAAAAGTAGTTTAACTGTGGGTGCTACGTCAGGTTTACATTTGATCTTAGCCAAAAGGCCAGGTAGTGATGCTGTATAAGGCTCAATGACAATGAATTTAGTAGAAGAAGAGTTCAAAGATTGGAGAAAAGCTGTATTTGTCTATCCCACTTGGATTGCTACCATATTTTTCCTAGGAATTCTATGAGTCAGTCAAACGGCAGAGCATGTTATGAGATAGTATTAGATATATAAGATATATAATAAAGTGTTACTTATATTTTATTACTTTTATAAATTGTGCACAAAACTTTTTATAACAGAAAATAAAATCAAATGATGTACGTAAATGCATGCATATTATTTTTGAGGAAAATTCCTTGATATTTTCCAACACAGAACTAACTCAATTTGAACTAAATTTACAAATTCATTTTTACATTGACCTGCAACACATCTAGAATCTACCCACTTAGTTGCATTTGTTAGGAAGTCATTGCTACATGTCTCAGTCAAATACTCTGAACTTCCCACAGAGAATCATAACACTAAATATACATTCAAGTATTTATGTTTTTCCCTGGATTTTGCTGGTAGTTTTTCGCTTACGTGTTTGTCTTCACACCACTACCATTCTTTTTTATCAAAATGGATTTGTATTATGTTCAAGTATTGACAGTAGCAAGCTTTCTCCCCTTTCTTATTTGCTGAAATTACTGATAAATGCAAAAAGCAATTGGGAGAGTATGACCTTGAAGAGATCATGTTACCTTGAGACGATTAGGAATTGCCCATGGATTAGAACCGTACCATACCGGGATTAGAGGGTGAGAGACCTGTAGGCCCACAGATAGGGGTAGAACACCCACTCCAATGAAGGACGGAGCTCCAACTGGGAGCTTGAACTGTAAAAAGAAACAAATGCGAAAGATCGTTACAGCCTTTTCCTCCGGGAAAGGGCTCGCATTCACAGTTGTCTAGGAATGTCCACCTGTTCGCTACACCTTGCATATCGTCATCCCCATCTGTTCCAATCTGCACTTGTGTCTGTTTGTCCAGTGCTGGTCTTCAGTCTCCAGTCTTTGACATTGGTCTTTGAACAACCGAGACGTGCAGCAGACTCTCACCCAGCTGTTCTGCAGCCCCCAACAGGTGCTCTACCGGGCAGCTATCAGAACCTCCAGCTCTCACAGGTGCAGGCCACCATCTTGGACTGTCTCTGTCCTCAGACTTGTGAGCCTTCCACATAGATCCCTTTTTCTTGTAATTTCTGTCAATTCTGCCTTTTGTAGAACCTAAACTAATACAGAGTGTTCAAAACAGGTAAAGTCAACACCAGGAACGAGGGAGCTGCAGACAGGGATCTTTAAAGAACATTGTTTATATTCTCAATTATCAGTTAATTCTTGCCCCAAACATACTGTTCTTATGAAAATTATATACGCCTGATATGTCCAGAAGGTTATAAACGATCATTCTCTAGTGGTGTATAAAAGTTAAAACAATTTTTTTAAAAAACAAAATTCAGTTGATCGATAATGGTAACACCAAAGCAGAATGAATAGCATAAATTATTTTCTTATTTATTTTTTTCATTTTCACTTGATCATGGTGACATTTTTTCAGTAATTATTACGGAATTAAGAAATATGCATAAAATATGTCATCAAGATGTTAAAGAATATATAAAATGGTTGTTAAGTGAAGAAAGGAAACATCACTGTAATGCCTTAAAACCTTAAATAACAAAAAATATTCCAAGTGTGTAGACATTTGCTAGTGTTGAAAGTTCACAGTAGATTTTGAAGACACGTGAAAGCTAAGCATGTTCCACCTCCAACTTGTTTGGAAAAATAATGACTGTTTCACTGTTGTCTTCCGGATCACATGAATTCCTCTGACTAGCAAACTTTAATTATCAACCATACAGAGGTGATCCAGGAAAGAGGTCAGGGGACAGTGGGTATGATGTTTTATGGGATCACATTAATCACGAATTCTGGAATATATATACTAGCTTGAGCAGTTGAGAAGAACATTAACAGTTCGCTCAGCTAAATGAATGGTACTTGCACAAAATTATAGTCTACACTTAAATGCCAGTATTTCATTTGATTTGCAGTAAAGGAAGGTATCTTGGCCCATAGAAGCGCAGGCTTACTAAGGGAGGGAGGGCAGGTAGTCTAAATCTTCTGCTCTGAAGGGCTCAGGGTACATTGAATTCACCAAGGCTTTGAGAATGATGTTGTCAAGTACCGTGATAACCCTTACCTTCATTGCTTTGCAGAGGTCAAAAGAAAAGCAAGACTGCAATCATCAAAATTGTCTCATTGAATTCACTGTGAGCCAGAAGTGCCGAATGACAGATGGCAAATGGTGTCACCTAGCTTGGCAGGGCAAAGTGGCACAGTCTTGTCATGTCCCATAGGATCAGAGTACT
This sequence comes from Ctenodactylus gundi, assembly GCA_004027205.1. Lineage (NCBI taxonomy): Eukaryota > Metazoa > Chordata > Mammalia > Rodentia > Ctenodactylidae > Ctenodactylus > Ctenodactylus gundi. Next base: position 19,324 of record PVKB01000645.1, on the reverse strand, counting down.
TACTGAAACTACAATGTGACCCGCATTGATTTGCAGAGGCCATTGGATGATGGAATTTCTGAAAATAAATTAACATACCAAAGTCATGCTTGATCATTGGAAAAGGAGAAAAGCTGAAAACCACACTCCCTTTTAAAATTAAACACCAAATAAGAAAACAAAACACAGTTTAGTTCCAGAGGACAGAAATACAATTTAAGTCATCAAAATTTAGACTTAGGACTTGTTACCTAAGACCTGAGGACATTTATAATCTCACAGCACCTTGAAAGAGGTAGTCAAGAAGCTTTCACAAAGGGAAATATGGATACTAATTCTTACAATAATTAGTCCTACAATATGGAATGCACTCACACAGACACACAGACACGCAGACACACAGACACACACACAGACACACACAGAGACACACACACACACACACACACACCGGTAGACTCACCTACTAAGCACAGACAATTCCATGAGTGTCAACAATAAGCACTGGAATTTCTTTTCCAGCACATGAGATGTGTGGCCGCAATTCCTACTTAGCATCTTGGTGTGGAACACAAACAGGTAAGCACGTGACTTTGCAGTTTTCCAGAGCTAAATTTACTTCTATCTTTGTTTCACTCTTTTTTCAAAGGATCATTCTGTTTCTTCATAGATGTTTCTATGATAATCATTAATTACATCAATTTAATGTTTATGTCACTTAAATATAGACTCAAATGCAGTTGGGAGAAATATTATACAAGGACACCCTGTAGCCTTTACAGGTGTCTTCCAATGACAGTATCTTGAAAAACTGGAGCGTAATATCAAATCTCTGACGTTGGTGTTGCTGCCGTAAAACATGGAGAGCATTTCTGTCTTCCAGGGACCCTCCCTGATGGCCCGCTACAACAAGACCTGTCCCCTATGCTACTATCCTGAAACTCTGGCAGCTCTCATGAATCTTTCTTCTCTTTTTTTGTGTTCCTTTTCTTTCCCAGATTTGAAAATATAAAACTAAAATGATTCTTCCATTTTAAATGACATTTTTATTGTTCAATTCTGTGTATATATAAGGATGACATTTTGAAGTGTACATAACTTTTGGAATATGTACTTCTAGATAATTAAGGTCAGCATTATCACATTTATCATTTTCAAAGTGAAAATAGTCAACACTTACTCTTTAAACATGTTTAAAAATGCAAAGTACTTCATTGAATATAATCCCGCCGTTTCATCAAAGGATACATACTTCTAGTTGAAAAAAAAACTTGAAATATGTAAATATAGAAATTTTGCAATGCAAGCTCAAAAGTTGTATTTCTACATATTGACAATGAGAACTATAGAAAATGTAATCAATTTGCGATATCATTAAAAATTGCTGACCACCAAATACTTAGAGGTACATCTCACATCTCAGCTTCTCCTTGATCCGAACAGGAAACCCTTCAGTCTCAATGTCTGCTACAATGTTAACTTTAGATTTTTTATAGACTCTATTAATCAAGCAGGGAAAACAGCCCATATTTTGAGTTAAATGATGATGAATGAGATGTGCAATAGGAGGGGAAACAGGAGAGACACAGTAGGAAAGCACATCACACTTACAGCCCCTAGAACCACACAGGATACTCCAGAGGAAGGAGGGCCGTGGGGTTAGATTTCGCATAACAGGCAGGACCAGAGAGAAAAAGTGGTAACTCCTGTCCAGTGGCTATGCTGGGACTCAGGACATGGTACTCAACACAGGTGCTAATGGTTCTCACTGTGCCTTTGGGTATTCCTAAGTCATTGAAGGTAACCTTGTAGCAGGGCCATTCTTACCATAGTATTTATTTAAAGATAGATAGATAGATAGATAGATAGATAGATAGATAGATAGATAGATAAATGCTATACCTGGTAGCATGGGATTGATGGTCAAAGTCCATGGAAATATGACACAACTTCTGTATTCCCATTTTTCTAAGAGTTATTTTTTAAATCATGGTTGTGAATTTTAATCTTTCTGTTTATTTTCTGAGACAACTTGTTGAGATCGAAGGGTGCCAGAGTAGAGCTTTCAGGTGTGTGGTATTAAATTTTGGAACAAGAAGTGTGTGTGTGTGTTGGGGGGCGGGGGGAGGCACTCACCCAGGATTTGAACAACTTAACTGGCATCTAAGCTAAATAATGGAAGGAAGGTCTCTGAAAATGATCTTTCCCAAATCATCCAATGTGTTAAGAAGTGGACTGAGCAAAATTAAAATTTAAGAGCTCTAACAATCTTGAAAGTAAACTGTCTTTTTTTCATACACTATATTGCCTTGTGTTAAGTATGGAGCTGATAGGGCCTGTTTTCCCCATTCATTATTAACTGATAGTTTTAAAAAATATTGTGATTGATCAGGATTACTTTTTCAACGGTAGAATTCCATTAGAGATTTAGGAACAATAACATTAAAAAAAACACTGTCACATTTATTCTCCCATCATGACTGCGCTCAAGTATTGCAAAACTGTCAACACTCTTATTTTATTTAAAGCACAGAAAGTACACAGACATACAGGTAAAAGATGAATCATGAATTTCCATGACAGAAAATAGTCAAAAATTTCAGAAACTCCGGGGATTAAAAGATGTGGATAAATATTTATAAATGTGAACTCAAAAAAACTTTAGTCAACAGAATTCTCAAGAAGAAATTTCTGCTCAATGTTTTCTTCTTTATAAAGTCAGACTGCTCATTGAAGCTCAGATCTGAGAATAAAAATGACTCCCACTTAAGCATGTTTCCTAATTTTCTTGTATATTCTGGAAATAGACTTTAACATATTGGAAAATGGAATTTTTCAGTAACTTTCCTTATTACTAATGTTATCATCTTTCTTTCAACTCAAGGTCCAATCTGGTTGTAATTCCAAGTAGAGCTGTACTTATCTATAATAAGTTCAAATATTAAAAATATAAATCGGTTTGCATTTAAGAATTGATAATAACACATGTTTAACACAATTGATAATATCGTTAACATATCCTCATTAAAGTTACATTTTACAAGTTTTAAGAAATGTCTGCGAAGTGCTGCATCACCCACAGACATTTTTCATTTTAGTGCTATTTAATATCAACAAATATCTTTGGCTAAAATTATGAATCTGTTTTCCCTCCATTACAGTACAATTTCTACCTATGTTTTGGGTCCCTAAAATATTCATTAAAGAAGAAATATTAAGAAAGAACATATTCATAATAGAAATCATAGCTATTTTCAAATATATTTTTCTTCACATCACATAAAATAGATTTTTTTGCCAAGTGTTTTTGTTTTGTTTTGTTTTGTTTTGGGGTAGAACATAAGCATAGTCCCCTCTACACAAATTACAACTTCTGATTTCCTGCACTTGGGGAAGTCCCAGAAGTCAGTGCACCCACAATGAGTAAGCCTAGCCTTGTGAAATCTGGTGTCTTCCCAGCCAGTAGACATTTCGCATTGAGTTTTGCACACTGAATAAGTCAGTGTGAGTGTTTACAAAATAATTCAATGAATTTAAGTTCAATGGATTGCATAACTCATCAATGTAATTTATTTGAAAGGTTGTAAGAATTTTTTTCAAGATCGTTTGTCCAGTTGTTCATAAATATGAGATGCAGTTCATAGGTTGCATGAAACACAGATTACAAACAAAATGATGAAATAAAATGTAGACAAAACTGGTTCTTTAGAGCAGAATAGAGTCACTGAAGAAGAGAGTAGACCTTGCCAATGAATATTTTTGTTACATGGAGGAAAGCTCGTCAATTATATTGAATACAAAGAAGTAAATTAATGACAAATATTTAATTTTCTTTATAAAATAATTTGCTCTTTTTAGGGACTGGAATTGTGGCTCTGTAGCAGAGTATTTACCTAGCATGCATTTAATTCACAAACCTTCACAAAATAATAAATACATAATTAAATAAATAAGCAAAAGGAAATGTAATAGACTTTTGATTTTTATCTACCCAAAGTCTTTTATACTTAACAATAGAGACAAATCTTTGCAGAAGCTTGTCAGTCTTTTTAATTTTGTTAGTATTTTTATCTGAATATACATGATCTTTGTCTTTGCATCTGTTGTTGCAGTGTATATGTTTATCGATTTGCATATGTTGAACCAAATCCGCATCTCTGGGATGAAACCATTTGTTCATAACCTTTTTTATGATTTGTTGCACCCTGTTTTCAAAGATCTTGCTGAATATTTTTGCATCTATGATTCTTAGGGAAATTGGTTTGCAGTTTTCTTTTCTGTTGTTTGCTGTGGGGTCTCTGTCTCACTGTGGTGGGAAATCTATATTGACTTTGAGGAATGACTAAAGTAATTTCCCTTTCGTTTTGGTTTCTTGAGGGAATTTGCTGATATGGGCATTTAGCCTTCCCTGGATTTCTAGCAGAGTTCTTCTGTGAATCCACTGACTTAGGGATTCCTTTTTGGCACTAGTTTTTATTACTTTGTCTCTTTGTAGCTCATTACTGGTCTGTTCAGATGTTTAATTTCTTCTTGCTTTAATTCTGGAGTTAGATATGAACTTAGAAACTCATCCATTTCTTCTTCTTAATATTATAGATTTTTAAAGTAACTTTTAAAACTCCTTTGGATTTTGATTTGTCTGTTGTAATTTCACTTTTTTCTTTCTAGTTTAGTTAACATGTACATTCTCTTTTCTTCTTTCTGAGTTTAGCTAAGGGTTTATTAATATTGTTTATGTTTTTAAATAACTAGATCTTCATTTCTTTGATCTTTTGTTCTTTTTTAATTTCTATTTTTGGTCGTTTGTGCTCTGAAATCTATAATATTCTTCCTACTCTTAGTTTTGTGATTGGTTAATTCTTGATTTTTTAGAGCTCTCAGTTGTATCATTAGATTATTGACTTAAGATCACTTAGTTTTTATGTGTGCTTGTATGGCAATGAATTTCCCACTTAACTTTGCCTTCATTATTTTCCGAATATTGTGTTTTGATAGATTTCCATCATCGTTTGTCTCTAGACTTTTAAAATTTCTGCCCTCATTTCTTCTACGACTCAGTGTGTGTACAATAGTGTCCTATTCAGAGTTGACTAATATCTGTTGATAATGTTTATTTCAAATTTTATTCCATTATGATCTGAAGAAATACATGTAATTATTTAACTTTTTGTATTTCTTTAAGTTCATTTTGTGTCCTAGAATATGATCAATATTGGAGAATGTTCTATGGACAGTCGAGAGTATGCAACATGTTGTTGTTGAATGAAAAACTCTGTACACACCTGCCAGGTCCGTTTCTTCCAGAGTGTTGTTCAGATATTGTTGCCATTGTGTCTAGTTTACCTGTTTTTTGAGGAGGAGAGTGTTAAAAGTCTCCCATTATTACTACGTTGGGTCTGTTTTGTTCTGTTTTGCTTTTTTTTTTTTTCCCCATAGCTTTCGTTTTATACAGTTGGGTGCACCACTGTTTGGTGCTTGAATATTTATATTTGTTCAATTGTCCTGTTGAATTCTTCCCTTTACTAGGACTAGGTTTTATTTGTCTCTTTCTCGTGTAAAGTCCACTTTGTCAGTGAACAGTGCCTCTACCCGGATCTGCTTGTGCAGGAGCATACCTACAAGTGTCCTCAGTAATCACCGAGGCAACTCTCAAGCTGGCCTACTTGGTAATTCAGCTTAACAGTCACATTTCTTCCTTTAAACAGGATAACATTTGATTCCCCTCACCCCCTGTTGCGTGATTGGCTTGACTGTCCCTTAGGAAGAGCACAACACCATGCCTATTACCTTCGGGCTTGGCTATGTGAGAACAGAATCACCTCTTCCCTCCGTGAAATGCAAGGAGAAAACATGTCAACAAGCTAGGTCAGACCTGGGAGAGCTGTAGTCTACCTGTCGCCTTTGAAAATAAAAGAAAGAGTGAGACAACATTTTTAGGGACCATTTAGATTGTGACTTTGCTATTAGCTACTGCTCCTAATATACCATACTGCAGAAGATGACATATTTTTTAAAGCATAGTGAAAGTAAATGAAATAAAATTGGATTAATGCTATTGATATGAAGTCATGACTTTTAAATATTTCCTTGAAGCATTCTAGAAGCAAATTTTTAAATTAGTAAACAGTATAACTACAAATCCTCAAATTATAGTTTTTGATCCAGTTTGCCTACATTAGGCCCCTAAGTCTGAAGAAATGGCTAAATTCTGTTCTGAGGACGAGGATGAGTACAAAGATCATGGGGCAAAGCAGAAACACGTGTCAGTGCGCAGAAAGGATGGCGCCCTCCGGGAGGGAGTGCTCTGCCCTCTGAAGAGATCCCCATCATAATAACCAGGTCATATCAAGGAGCACGCATGGCACATTTTATTTAAGTCATGAAGTAAATGCCTAGAACAGCATCACTTCAAATAAAAGAAAATAATCTATTTCTATTGCAGTTTAAAATTTTCATTTAGGATCAACTAAAGTAGCCCATTCTACAGTTTTAAACTGTTGTCTAAAATATTACTAAATAAAGTAACTCTTTTGTATACTGAAGAAGTATATGTAACAAAATAAAGATTCTCTTTTAGAACTTTAGTTTATATTTTAGGAAACTACAATGTAGTATGGCTATAATGGCCTTAATGATAGAATAAAAATACGATCTGTTGAATTTAATTAGATCTTGGTTTAAACAACTTTCTTCAGACTAAGTGTACATTAGTTAATTGGGGAAATTCTGCTTCTGTGTGCACTTTTATTTGAGTGTCTATAAGAGAGGTGCATAGTTAATAACAGACCTTCCGATGACCTTTCCTTGTATAAAAATAAGGTCTCAATTGAATACCATATTATTAACTTTTATACACTCACTACAATGATGTTATTATGAACATTAGGAAAATCTTTAATCCACTTACATGTAGGAGACAATGTCTCCATTTTTATATCTTAGATACGAAGTGGCCATTTAGGCATTCTGGGTATTTTATGCCATCTGTTAACTCTTGAAAGCTTAACTCTAAAGCTTGCAGCTCTAAAGTTGCAATTTATAACAATTTTACTGTAAGAAACTATTCAGTTTCTACCACTTTTACTGCTAATAGGTTAATTTTGGTGCTACCATGAAAAAAAAAACCTTTGTTTTCCTAGACATTTAAACATACAAAACATTTGTTTTGTTCAATAAAAGATTTTTTCTGATTAGATTTTTTTTCTAACACTATGTTAGAGTTATATGACTGTTGTGGACCTTTTGCCGGAATCAATGTCTATGAGAATTTTCTGACTGGTAGAATATTATTACTAATCACTTCATCAAGCAATATTCCACGATGTAGATGTGTTAATGAGCACTGCCTTCTCCCTTAGACACCCTGAAGTCCAGCTGAACAAAATCAATTTCTGCATCAATATCCACACTACTCACCATGTCTTATTGAGCTGCTTCTCCCTGCTGACTTTAATATTCCTAAAGGGCTTTATTTTGAACTGGGAGACCTAATCTAGACCCTGGTTTACTATTTTAATTAAGCCTACTCTGCCTAATAGTCTTCCTGCAATAAGTCTCTAGTTATTCATTTAATTAAGCCTGGCTTCCTGAGTGTGGGATTGGCACAAAGACACACAGCACCTTGCATTCGGAAAGGCCCAAGCTTTGAGAGAGAGAGAGAGAGAGAGAGAGAGAGAGAGAGAGAGAGAGAGAGAGAGACGGGGGGAGGGGGAGAGAGGGAGAGAGAGAAATTGAGATTTGAGCCCAGAGCCAGAGTCTTCATACTGAGGCTAAATTATTTTTATTCTTCAGTTCAAGATAAGGTCTCACTAAGTCATTAAGTTTCCACAATTGGGCTCGAACTTGTGATCCTTCTGCCACAGCTTCCCAGAGTCCTGGGATTATTGGCCTGCCCCAGCAGGCCTAACCTGTCTTGAAATTCTTAAATACTTTTGAATAGGGACCCTAACAATTATTTCTGTACTCTTGGCCTAGCTCCTCCCAATCTTTATTAATTAAAGGAGCATCTTAGTCATATTTTCCAACCAAGTTTAGGTTTCACATTATCTCTGGCGCATCAATTTTTTTTCTTCTTACACATACATGATAGATACAGTTTTGTCTCCCATCAACTGATAGAAAGTAAAAATTGATATAATTTTTATATAAGGTGAAGAATTTAGGTAATTGTTTGGGCATTTCCTAGCACCAGATCAAATTGGAGACTTTTATCATGGATAAGGGATTCTTTCTTGGAGGTGACACTTGCTTCTGAAGCTAAAAAACTTTATCCAAGACTAAAATGAGAAAGATAGCTGCACTAGTATGCTCTCTCTTTTCATATATTGAGAAGTTTCTAGATTGTATTTAATGTATCTGAAATAACTCTCAAGATCCTAGGATTATATGGTTTAGATATAATTGAGACCTTATTATATGGTTCATATTATATGGTTTCCTACATTGAGGCAGATGTATAAATGCCCTTTTATTTTCAAATTGGTCAGCGTACCCGGAAAATGACATGAATAATGTGCTATGAAAGTTCAACACCTGTCATGTTGGTGGCTTATGGTGTCAATTTATATGAAATACTTCCTATATTTTAAAAGATTGAACTAAACAGAATAGTAGCACTACAATCTTACATTACTTTTAATCAAATAATCATTCCTTACAAATTTATATGTTACCTATGGTTTTATTATTAAATCTCATGATAACCTACTTTGTAACATATTTTAATTTATCAACTGTACGAGTGAACACTTCTCAGATTATTTAATAAATGTATAAGATGACTAGTAAGTTAGCACATTATTTTGATAATGTTAAATCACTGAAACAGCTTTTCATATTTCATCAGTATCTCCAGCAGAGATACCAGATGTAGGAAGAACAGAAACTCAAATGACATCCCTTAGCATATACTTCAATTCACCAATGTTTTCACTGTTCTGAAAGAGAGTAGATTGGTGATATGTGAGAATTTTCCCATAGTGCCTTTACTTTAAACATGCATGTTGAGTAGCAGAACAAAATTGAAATCTAGTGATAAAAGAATTACAAAGGGTTAGGAAAGAACTCAGGAAAGCATTAGTTAATCTCTTTCATGTTTAAAATGATTTTTAACCTTTCAGAAACAGCAATTTCACAAGTAAGGTATTAACTACTAAGGAAAATTCCTGTAGAATGTTTGAAATCTTGTTTTAATGAAGTGACTCAGATGTGAATTGTGGCACAGGCCTACATACCAGCACTGTCTGAGGCTGAAGCAGGAACTTTGCAAATTAGATCCCAATCTGGATAAGTTAGCAACTCAGTGAGACCAAAGGTCAAAGTCAAAAAATTGGCTAGAGATGGAACTCATTGTCTAAGACCTCAAAACAGACAAAGTCAAACTCTAGCTGTTCATTTATTTTTTAAAGAGTACATTTTAAAATAGTTCAGTAGTAATTTTAAAAGCTACCATTAGTTGTAGTTTCAACAGTGACCTTTCTGGGACTATAAAATATAATACAAAGAAAGAGGTAATTTCAGTGAAAGGGATGGATAGGTGGGTCAATAAACAGATATACAAGTGTATTGCTATCATTACCTTAAATTAATATCAAGATATCAAATCCATGGCGTTACATCAATATCCCTAAATCAAATTTGACTCTAATGTAAATAATAATATATTCTATTTTTAACACATTCTCTTAGCTATATCATTGACAAATATTTTTGAATACAATTGTTTGGCATATGTAATAGCAAAATATTTTTTACAAATAATATATATATCTGTAAGTTTAAAATGAATAAACTTATAAGAACCACAAATTATTTATACAAATTTTATAGTTATTATGTTTTACATAACAAGCAATCCAATCATAATGTGTATATTTTCTATTTATTTAAATTAACCATACTTTGCAAGTATAAATAAAAAGTTAAACAAATGCATGAATTTAAATAATCATAAATCTGTTACTCAAAGTTATAACATTATATATATTCATATATATGGACTTATATATGTGTCTATGAAAAATTACTTCAACTCTGTTCTGTGTCAACTGAGCACCTTGCAGAAAAAAATCTTGACTTTAAAAGCAGACACGACTGGTCTCCAAGTAAGAGATTTTACGTAGTAGGAGATTTTTAGATGTGTTATTAATGCCATACATCTAATTATATTTAATCACAAAACATGATGATCAAGGATTACATAAAATGTTTCTCCTGCCTAAAAATCCAGTAAATTTTACTAGATACATTCACTCTTCATAGGCTTCAAAAAATACTGCGGTATGTTGATGTTTCCATCTTAATATCTAGGTCTTTGATGCATTTTGATTTTAGTACATGGTGATATGTGTGTGTCTGGATTCATTCTTCTGCAGGTGTACAACCAGTTTTCCCTGCTCTATGTGTTGAAGAGGATATCCTTTTTCCAGTGTATGTTTTTGGCCCCTTTGTCAAAAAATCAGGTAACTGACGCTGTGTGGAAATATCTGTACATCAGTTCTGTTCCATTGCCAGTACCATGTAATTTTCATTCCTGTTGCTTTGTAATATAACAGTGTCTAGAATTTTAATGATACGTGCTTTTGTCTTGCTACTTAAGATTTATTTGGCTATGTTAAGTGTCTTTCAGTTTCATATGAATTTAAGGATTGACTTTTCAAGTTTCATGAAGAAAGTTTTTGGTATTTTCATAGCAATCCCATTGAATTTGTCCATCTGTTTTGGCAATATAGCCATTTGACAATATTAATTCTGTTGATTTAAGAATAGTCAATGTCTCTCCATTTCCTAATAAGCTCTTCAATATTTTTTCGGCATAATAGAGTTTTGTTTGTAGAGATCCTTTACGTCCTTAGTTAGGTTTTCTCCTTGGTATTTAATTTGGTAAATGGCTATTGATTTGGGGATTATTCTTCCCAACTCTTAGTTAGTTCATTGTATAGTGGAAGGCTACTGATTTTTTTGTATTAATTTTGTAATCTGGAATCTGGCTGAATTATTCAATATGTTCAAAGAGTTTATTGGCAGAGTTTTTGGGGTCTCCTATGTATATATTGTCTTCTGATAATAAGGATAGTTTGACATTTTTCTTTCTAATATGTAATTTGTTCATTTAGCTCTCTTGCCTAATCGCTCTGGCTCGGGATTCAAGAACTCTGTTGTATAGGAATGCTGAAAGTGAACTGCCTGGTCATGTTCCTGATTTGAGGAGAAATGCTTCAAATTTTTCCCTATTTATTATAATATTTTTGAAAGGTTTGGTATATATGGCTTCTATCAGTTTTAAGTAAAGTTCTATTATACCGTTTTCCTTGAGATACTTTTCATGACTGGATGTTGGATTTTCTCAAAATAATAAATAAATTGAGATAATCAGTAGATTTTGGTTCTTGCTTTTATTAATACAGTGCACTACTTTAATTGATTTATGTATATTAAACCAACCTTGCATCCCAGGAATGAAGCCAACTTGATAGTGATGTATGATCTTTTTAATGACTTGCTGAATACTATTTACCAATATCTTATTGAGAGTTTTTGTATCTATACCCATTAAGAAGTTTGGTCTATAGTTTTCTTTCCTGGTTAAGTTTGTGTCTGGTTTTGGTACCAGGGATATACTAGCTTCCAAAACCAACTTTGTAATGTTTATTGTCTTTCAACTTCAGGGAACAGTTTGAGAAGTGTCGGTATTAGCTCCTCTCTGAAGTACTGGTAACATTTTCTTGTGACATCATCCAGTCCTGGCTTTTCTTTGTGGGTAGACACTTTATTACTGACTCAATTTCAATGCATGTTATGGGTCTCTTTATGGTTTTTATGGCTTCTTGATTCTGTTTTGGTATTTTGTGTCTTTTTACAGATTTCTATATTTCCTCAAGGTTCTCTGATTTGTTGGAGTAAAAGTTTTCAAAACTAGTTCCCCAAAATATACATTCAATGTTGTATAGCTATATTTTAAAAACTATAATCACCTCAAAAATGTTTAAACATGTTATTGTAAAAAGAAACAGCTGTCACTAACTGACTGCAAAAATCCAATTTTAGGTATTACTTTCTGTGTGTCCTACTTAATGTTATCAGAATTTCTGCAGTCTCACTGGTATATTTTTTAATATAATTCAGAGAAGAGTTACTTAAAATTGAACATTGACATTTCAATGTAATATGGCATACAAGAAAGGTAACCTATATGTAAATATATGTCTTGTTATTGCTTTATATCTTAGAATAGGCTTAAAATGAAATATATTTGAAATTTCCATAATCCAGACATCTTGCATTTGAAGAGTCAGTTATTTTCACAGTTATGATGACTGTTATTTTGACAAGCCGTTTCACAACATTTAGAATAAGTCCTATGATGGCAAATCTGTCATCACAGTTTTAAACATATATTAAATTAAGAAATCATGTTTGAGAAAAAAAAGTATAATAATTGTCCTGCCCCCGTTTCTGTTGCTGTGGGACCCATTCATTAATATAATGCTATTTTAAAAACTGATGCTTAACATGCTCTTTTACTATCTGATTATAGCATCAAATCCACAATTTAGCATGGAATGGTTATTACCTTTGGAAAAGCCCTTAAGGCCAATGCAATTTCCTGAACATGCACGACCAGAGATCTACAACCAAGACCTGTTTGTTTGGAGGACCCCAAACCAAATATTGTCGTTTACCATAAGACGTGGTAATTTTACAAGAACACATGCTACTTTCAATCATGTCAGAGAATATTTTACAATGAATTTTTTGTTTACTTAGAAACAACAAGAAAAAATAATTATATAAGATATTTTGAATTTTCAGGAAAGATTGCAAGTAAACATCATTCTTTCAAGGTTCATATGTATCTATTTGGCCTATGGTTACAATATCTGAGTTTGATAGAATTTTAAGTGTACTAAGTCAAAAACAGTTATTTAAAGTGCCAATGTTAATATAAATTTAACCTAAGTTTAGAATGAATTTATTTAGTATAATCTATAGCAAATCTAGTGAATACCTTCCAATTATATGCTGTTATGAAAAAATCTTTACCATAATATATAGGCAGGCCTTTTTAATAGAATCTGTGTACTTTTTAAGAAGAAAATGTGATGCTTACCTAATCTTTCAAAAATATTGGGCATAATTAGACATAATATTTATTTAATTGTAAATGTGTTTTTCTTTCCATGCTAGATTCTTATGAGATACACTGTCATATGTCTTTGACTCATTGTAAACCTACACAGCTTTATAAACCTTCCAAATATAGTAGGATGTGGAAATTAATTATGTAAATAATCATCTACTCTGCCCTTTATCCAAAGGGTAAACAAATAGGAACATTAAAATTAACTTTTAACAAATATAGGACTTGAGTAAACGGGTGTGAATCTAGGATGTAAAAGCACAAGTCCTCTGCTCTTTGAATATGTATGTGAAACAATGAATTATAAAATCAAGATTCAGCTTAGGTATTAAATTGTGTGAAGCCCTGGTGTGAATATAAATTATCTTTGTTATTACTTTTGTTATTAACATATATAAAATCAACACATACATCTATAACATGGATAAAGTGACCATTAAAATGATAAATAATGCTGGGTCTGGTGGTGCAGACCTGTAACTTTGGTACTCTGCATTGTTGAGGCAACCAGATCACTGGTTTGATGCCAGGCCAGCCTGGGCAGCTCAGTGACTTAGTGAGACCCTCTCTCAGGGATGAGGGCATGTCTTAGTCTGAAGGCCTTGGGCTTCATTCTGAATTGAAAAAAGAAAGAAAGAAATATATATATCTTAATAGAGAATTGTAAAAGAAGAGATAGTTAAATATGTTTGGATTTTTAAAGCAATGATTTAGAAAAATAGAAGTAGATGATGTAATGTGAGTGCTTGCATTGATTTTAATTTTTGACTTGCTGTTAACCTTTCTAGTTATAAAGCATTAATTGATATTAAAACATATTAGCTGAAAGAAAATGCATAAAATTCTAAATCAGCTGCCATTTAAAGTAACTTGAAGTCAATTGATCACTTTTGATTAGAATGAGAAGTACACATTTTAGGTACATAACGTTAGTGAATTATAAGTGTTTCATTAAATATTCATATAATAGGAAAAATGATTGAACGAAGAGGCAAAGGACCGTCCACTGGTCCAGGGGGGTGTTGTCATAACCTCCTGTAGAGCATGACGATAAATGGAGGAGGCTTTCACTCACCAGGCATTTACAAATACTTCAAATTTAGTGTGAATGAGCTAGGTTTGTATATTGGTGAGTATATCTATTTCATTCTTATTTTATATTTGTAATTATAAATTTAAATAAATAATAATAACTATTGTTTTATCTTTACTTCTATAAACTTTGTACATAGTTGGAATCTTCTGAGAACAACTATAATATAGAATAATTTTATCCTATCAACAAAATTTATGATTTCTTTATAGCTGTGCACTACAAATGAATGAGCTGAGGTAATTAACTTATACACAGAAAAGTTAGGTTCATAATTCTGTAGGCTTCAGTCTAGGTTGGAGTAACAACCTGTCGTTGGGTTTCTGGCAAGAAGATGGGCAAGGCAGAGAAAACCACTTACAATGTTAGGCAGCCAGCAGAAACCAGCTGAGATTCTGGTCCGCAAATCACTTTCAAGGTTTAGACCCCAGGGCCCAAAGGAACTCTTTGTAGGCCCTGTTTCCTAAAAGTTTCCCCCATTTTCAATGCCATGTTGGGGACCAAGCATTTGATGTGTGGTCCTAAGGAGGAAGCTCATCCAAACAAAAGTAAGTATCATTATCATTAAAAACTGCTTTGTGGAATAATGCTGTAAAGAAACACTAATTTATTTTTTTTCTTAGCAGGAACCCTAAATTTTTCCTCTAAAAATGTCTTATTTTCCTCAGATTATTTAAGGATTAAGGACTTTTAAATGCATGTGCATTTTAAAAATTTTCAAATTTCGCAAAATAAATCCTACCACTCGTATTTTCATATACACTGTTCAATAATACTAACAAAAAGAAAAAGAGTAATAAATAAAATTTAATAGAAAAAAATTTTTTCAGTAGCATACATTTTTGATATGTGCATGAACTGTCTCAGGTTTCTGAAATATCTGAGATATTTTAAAGTGTAATTTTATCACATAATGAACAGAGCTGAAAAATTAAAATAAAACACAAAACACTAATAAATCTAAAGGACTGAGATCATCATCTAATGTGTTAGCACAAGAAGTCACCGAGTTAATAAATTGTCAATATTGTTTCTTCTCGGTGTTTTGTCACAAATTACTCATGTAATTATATTGATTCCCATTCACATTATTGTGGTGCAAGTCGCTGGAGAAAGTAAAAAGGCATTAACAAGCCTGGATTAGTACGCTCAGGGAAATGTATGTATAGATCATAAATGATAGCAAGATGACAAATAGAAATGCTGATATCTTAGTATGGAAGACCTTGATATTCCACTATGTCGTCCAAAATGATAAAAAAAAATTTACAACAGGAAGGACACAGAAAGCAATTCTAATTCGTCAGCTATTGTCAAAGCAGGCTTCCATTACACAAATGGTAGAAAAACATACTCTTGAAAACAAAATAAAAACTTATGAAAACAATTATAGACTTTCAATGTCTACGTTGAGGAATAAATGTGAACAGTAACTGAGCTATTACCAACTCAGGTCTCTAGATAATTTACACATAAGTAAATATTTTTGCTGACAACTTGAATTGTACCATCACTGAAATTTGTCACTTTGAAAAGCATTTTACACAAAGCAATATTTACTGGAAAATAAAAGAAGTAAAATACTGTAGAAAGACTCAGTGGATGTGTATGGCAATAACTTCTAAGCAAAGAAAAGATTATAACAATGTCAAAGTTAAAAATCTGTAATCATAAAAAATGTGCAACTAACACTTGTGAAGAAGAAAAGGCAAAGAACAATTGCGGTAGGCTTCAGCTTTGTGGTCCAGGCTGGTCCTGAATTCACCATGTGGACTAGGCTGCCCCAGAGCTCATACCAATCCTCCTGCCTCGACTCTCCTGGTTCTGGAATTACAGGCATGCACCACTACTGCCAGCTTATGTGGCCTTGGGGAATCGAACTCAAGGCCTCCTGCTTACCTGGGCAAGTGCTCCTACTGCACTGCTACTCCTCCAGCCCATGTTCTTTTCCTTGTAAACATGAGTCATAATTAGAATTTTTTCTAAAGAGGAGAAAATATAAATTTATTTGTACATAAGCTATGACGTCGCTAGTCATAGATAGACACAACTGAGGCATTATCGGGGAAAACCCTGCGGGAAGACGAGTGGCTTTGGTGTATAAGGCAGCACAGAAGTTATTTTTCACTTATTAGGCATCTTAAAGTGCATGAAAATGCCAAAAGTCTTCAGAACCACCGAATCCGATCTAGCCACAGAAAAGACCTCACTTTCCTATGTCAATATCTTTCTCAACATTGGGACAAAATCCACACCACGTGTAACCTGAAACAGCTGACACTTAGCTTTTCTTGTGTTTCAGAGAATTGATCCCATGGGGTTGACTGGATTCCAGATGGAAACAACAGGGAAGATAGATGTGGAGGATAAAAGCTGCTTAATCCATATTATTTAGGGAAAATGACTGAGGTGGAGACAGAGAGAGAGAGGAGAGGTAGTGAGGGATTGAGGGGGTGGGGTCTGGGGCCACAGTCCCATTGTCATGACTCTTTTAGCAGGCTCTGCCTCCTGACAGCACATCAGGCTATCAATGAAGTAATCCACTGATGGCAATAGCACACCCACGATCTTCTGAAAGACACACGTTAAGTCACACGAACCTTCTAGGGGACATTTTAGAACTCAAACACAGCAGTGAGAGAAAAACGACAGCAATGAAAACAGAAGGGAACCTCTTTACGTGAGCACCTTACTATCAGATGGTGGAACATCCAAAAAGCCACACGCCACATAGCAGAAATATAGCAGGATTTCAAAAATGTAACTTGTGAGAGCAGCGAGGACACTGGACAGAGAAAAAAAATAAAAATGAAATTTATTATAGTACTGAATTATAGTAATCTAAATTTAAATAATGAGTAGGTGGAAGAGATGAAATATTTTTAAAGAAGAATCTTGTGTTGATTATATAGGTAGGTTAACTAGGCTTGAGCTAGAGGTGGCACTGAATCTCTGAGTCTCTGGATCCCCGCTCAGATGGTGACTTATCTCTAAACATAAGGTTTAGTACTATGACTTGTGAAAAACAGAACCAAGCACATTTAATTTATGTTGGAACTCTGGCAGAGCAGAATGGTGAACAGTGCAGACTTCTTGAACACACGAACCTACGCTGGGACTTCTGGGCAACACAATGACAGAACAAAAGTTACGCTCAATGTCTACTCGTGAACATACTTAAAACGTAGAGAATAAAGCGATGCTGGAGACTGCGAGAGCTGAGCAGTCCCTGTGCCACTGGCCAAGTGCAGCCTCAGATCAGACGGCCAGCGCCGCAGCGCGTCTCCCCGACCCCCTGGTCCTACCTCTGCCCCCTCTCTAGGGTTGGTGCAGAAGCCTAACCCAGCTTCCAGCTGGGCTAAGTCTACTCACCCCTGGGATCCCGGGCCACACCAGTGAGGGAAGGAAGAGGAAGGCACCTGCTGCTATCGTCGGTGCTGGACCTGGTGCTGAGGACACACCGCCACCCCTCACCGGCCGTGCTGCCTGACATGCTGCTGCAGCCGCTACAACCGCTGCCGAGGTAGCACGAGCACTGAGCATGCTCCATGGGACAGGTGGCCGGGCCCTCCACTGGGCCTGCGCCCGGATCTACACGCCGGAGGACTTGGCTTGCCCGCAGCTGATGCGGACAGCCTGAGGAGGGAGGAGGACCCGGAGAAGTGCAGGAGCGGAGCAGCGAGCGCACGGAGACGAAGGCTGCAGCACCGGCCAGATGCGCCAGGATGGCCGGAACGAACCCACGGCTATTCGGACAGTTCTCCAGAAGCAGTGACTACCTAGAGTGCCATCAGACTAAAAGATCCAGCACCCGGCACCTGCTAGACACCAAAAATAAGGCAAGGCGTGGGGCATTTGACTATTTTTTTCCCTTTGGTGATCAGTTTGTATTTTAGCCTTTGTTTTATGTGTCAGTTTGATTTTTACCTTTATCTTTTTTATCTTATTTTTTTTTTCTTTTTGACATAGTTTCTTACTTTTCATACAACTGATTGGGTTCCCTTATTTTAATTCTACCTTGGTAATTGTTTTCCTTATTTTCTGTATTCCTTTCTTCTGCCTCCTTCCTCTCCTACCCCTTCACTGTTTCCTGTCTCCTTATTAGTTTGTTGATGAATCTTTCCTTCTCTTGAGCAATCACTAATTTCTTTTTCATAACTCTGTATGTGGTCCTGGAAGCAGTATTTTCTCTTCTTCATCCACAACTCATCCTAACTCATCTGAATAGTATGTAAGCTGCTTCCCCCAAGCTCCTATTCCCTGGCTGGGCTAAGAGTATGACTAGGCTTTCCTCAGTCATATGAGTATTTCCCTACTTTCCATTTCATCCCTAAAGGTAACTCCTAATCTTCATCTGCCTTCTTGCTCCTCAATTTTTTCAACAAATAGAATTAAGTATCAATAATTCAAGACCATATAGACTAGTAGAGATGTATCACCTATATATTAGGTAATTAGCAATTAATTAGTAACATAGTTATGTGTACGTAACACTATCAATAATTTAATTTAAATCCTTTAATAGACCACCAAACTGTGTGTGTGTGTGTGTATATATATATATATATATATATATATATATATATATATACCACCATTACTAGTTCAAGTCACAATTCCCTTTGAGTCGGCAGTACCCCTTTTGAGTATTTTTGCCCCCAAAATTAAAACCAATGTATAGCAGAGACACATGTATACCCATGTTCATAACAGCAAAACTAACAATAGCTAACATGTGAAAGGCATTAAAATGCCAATCAACAGACCTATGGATACAAAAATCATGGCATATGCACATAATAGACTATTACTCCTCTAAAAAGACAGATAAGTTTGAGGCCTTTGTAGGTAAATGGATGTAACTTGAGACCATCATGTTCAGTGAAGAGAGCCAGATGCAGAAAGTTAAATATTGAATGGTTTCTTTAATATGAGAATCCCAGAATACAGCCGTTTCATAGAACTAAATGAGGAGATGGGTTTTAGGGGGAAATGGGATTGTATCGGAGGGTCAAAAAGGGAGAGGGGGAGAGTTTGCATGAAATGCTCATAATATTAAGTTCAATATATAAAATACATACCCTATATATACTTATTAATTGAGTGGGAAAAAA
>PVKB01000643.1:598415-642060 GCA_004027205.1 Ctenodactylus gundi | reverse complement strand
GGGGGCCCTAGTCAACTAGTAGGAGTCTTCCAGTTTTCACCTAAGGTTTTTCCCTGGACATGAGCAGCCATGCCTCCTTTCTTGAGAAAATATTAAACAAACACTCCTCTTCCCATAGGACCCTTCTTCAGTGCCATCTTTCACTGGCATCTCTACATAAACTTCCTGGGAAGCCACAAAGACTTGGATCCTGTAACCAGCGAGATGCCTCACCTCATATGTGGCCAACACAGAAAACCGACCCTTGCAGGCCCATTCCTATGAAAAGCAGGCACTGTATGTGCTCCAGTCAGGATGCTCTGCGCTGACACGACCACAACTCTTAACTACAGTTACACATCATAATGAAGAGTAGAGAAGAAACTGAGTCCTGGGCAAGGAAATACTTAGTTAAGACACACAGCACATGATGGAAGCCCTACGACCCAATCTCTGCTTTTGCCTGCCATCTTAGACCACCCGTTCAATATTCTCATTACCTCTAATTCGGTGATGAAATTTGAAGTGCATGCTGAGTCCGCATACACACGACTGTAATCTTTTTACGAATGCAACAAAAACCTCATTAACCTAAAACCCCTGGCTCAGAATGACTGCACTTGAGGCAGAAGCTGAGCTCTGTCACATCAGAGTCAATGAGGATGTGAATGAGGACATGGGCATGCTCAGAGTTTTAAGAAAAACACACTGTTTTTCCTGATATATGGAGGCAGGGCAGCATAGAAGTTAACACACTAGCTTCGGTGCTAGACAGCCTGGCATCAAAACCTGGCTCCGTGTCAGGCAAGCTATGCGAGCTCTTGCAAGTAACTCAGCCTTCTTGTGTCACTTTCCTCCTGCCTGGGGAACACAGGTTATGACACTATTTCCTCTCAAGATGGTGGTGAAGATGAAAAGGCAGGGCACTTGAAAAACACTTTTCCCGAGGTATGAAGACAGCACTCAATAAATATTCCAGTATCATCCTTTAAATATAATGCAGGGCCATTTTAATGTAAATGGCCTCATTATTTATTAAATATGAATCATTTTACGTAGATGGGCAAACATCTATTGCGATATTTATCATAGAGTCATACTTCTCCAATGCTGGATGTGCACATCACTTGATAGGGTTTAGAAGTGACTGACGAGATTCTAGTTTAATTGGACTGGAGTACAACAAGGAGATCTGGTCCTTTAGAAGTTCTCCCAGTGACTACAACAATATGCCAACAAGTTTGAGCGCTATCATAGTAGAAAAGTCATTCTCCAGGTATAGTTCCCAGACCACCAACATCAGCTTTCCTTGACAACATCTCCGTGTGAACATTGATGGGTACCACCCTGGACCCACTGAATCATACACTTCAGGAGGCCATTAAGTTCTCCAACCCACTCTAACGTATGTCCGCTAGACAAGCACAGCTGCAGACAGACCCACTCTTTAGCTGATCTGACTTAGTGATGAGTTTTACCAGGTTTCATTAGTGAGGCTAGAAAACCAGAAGGTAAGCCACACGGGTACCCGGTGCAGATCCTCAAGTATCTCACAACCCGGCATCAAGGACCTTGGCAACAGCTGATTCTATTCAACATGAATACTCTGGGCTGAAGCACATCTCTCCTGCAACATCCTGCAAATGGTATATCGAGGTTCTAAGCCCTGGTACCTACGAATGTAATCTTCCTTCGAAACAACACCTTTGCAGATATAATCAAATTAAACTGAGATTATTAGGATAGGCCTTAATCCAATCTGACTGGTGTTCTTACAGAGGGAGATACAGACAGAGATATGTGGGGAAAATGCCATGTAACAATAAAGGCAGAAATTGGAGTGCTGTAATTCAAGCTAAGAACACATAGGATTGATAACCGCCATCAGATGCTAGGAAGTAGTAAAAGATTTTACCCAGAGTCTCGGAAACAGCAAGACCCTTTCTTTCATACCTTGATTTTAGACTTCCAGTTTCCATAATGCAAGACAATAAATTTCAGCTGCTTTAAGCAACCCAGTTTGTGATATTTTGATATAGCAGCCTGAGGAAATTAATATAATTACCATGAAACACTAGATCATAAATTTATTTGGCTTATTTAAGAAAATGTATATGGCACATCTTACTTTCAGTCACTACCCAAGGCTGTTACAAACACAGTGTACTCAAAATTCTTTAATTCAAATTACTTTGAGGTCATTAGTTGTACCATCATCAATTTATAGATGAAAAGGCAAGGCAGAGAGCATCAGTGACTGAAGGAGAGTCATCCAGGCTTTCAGAGGCGACGCTAGGATGCAAACCAGTAAGTCAAGCTTCTGAATGTCCCCAGGATTCCTTAGTCAAAAACTCCTAACATTTTTATTTTTGTCCCAAAGCATTCTCAGCTTCCCTTTCTCCATAGTCAGGAAAAAAAACCCAAACATACCCAGACATGCACACGTACTTTGCCTGCAACCAGAAAACTCACATTCCACCCACCGAGCACCCTCTTGGGATGCTGCATGTGGCCTTTGTGCGGTGCCTACTCTGGGACACAGCCGTGGTTCCTTGCTCTTCTACCCTCATCTTCCTAGTTTAGATCTTTTCTGTGCATATCCACGATGGAAAAATTAAAGAAGAAACAGCAATAGCAAAAAATCTTATCACCCTCTGAAGGGCCCAGCCTCTGGTTCCCTGAAGTAAAACCAGCAGAAAAAGCAAGATCAGTTGAGCTGGAGCTATACCACCTGGGAAAAAACTTTGGCTCCAACGTTCATTAGATGCCTGGTCTTGGGCAGTTACACAATCTCCCTGTAACTCAGTTTATCTGTCAAATAGAGATGATTATAGTAAATTTCAATGGTTTGATACTGACTTTTTAAGTATTTATGCCAGTGCCTGTCACATACCAAATAAGCTCTCTATGTGTTTGATAAATAATAGGACACGAGAAAAGAATATTTCCTTCATAGGAAAGTGAGAACAGAATCAATGGTTTCAACAGTGGGAGCTGTCCTGAATGTCAGCAGGTCACTGAGCTCTGGACACTCAGGCTTAGCAGCTTGAACCTTTGTTCTGGGTGCTACCAAAATACCCCGGAGCATGGTCCTGGACTATGTTGGGTTTAACCAGGTGTTTGATCATGATTAAGTCTCCATCTTTATGAGATCCACTACTCACCTTTAGGATGATAGAATCTGATACATCCTAGTCTAGAGTTATGACACAACAAAAAATGATAATTCCCCAGCATGGTCTTTGACATGTAAAGACACTCAACAGATGCTAGTTTTTGTCTTGCCCGTCTCCTTGCTTTACAATCAGCATGACCTTTCTTCGTTTTAATTTTTGCTTGAATTTTGTGTGTATTCTTCTCCGTTAAAGAAGCACTCTAGGAGATAAACATAAGCACATATTCTTCCTCTGTCCCTTCCACTTCCTTCCTCCATCCACACCTTGGTCATTTGACCATAAACTAAACAAGATATCTGGGCAGATGTTCTTCTTGTCATACTTGGCTCTGCGGTTCCAGGTCATCACAAGTTACTTAATCTCGAATTACCTAGGTGAGAAAGGTCTCTGGGATATTCTAGTCCTCCTCCCACTAGCTAAAAGACCTCAGCCAGAAGAAGTCCAGACACTGACTAGCCAAACTCGGCACCAGGACCTCACTACCTCTGCAGGTAGCCCATTCTAGGAACTCAGCCCCCTTGTACGAAGAACATAAATACCACATATTAGCTGATTTGTGTGTTTACTGTAGTACCTACAGTCAGCTTTTGGCACAATACTGTAAAAGCTTTAGACATGTTTATTGAATAAATAAAAATGAATGCATAAGTAACATTTTTAATTCTTCTATTCTTCTGTCCCGTATGTAAGCTGCCATGAGACTTAGGCTCAACACTTTTCATCTAATTCTGCAGAGTTTCTGTACTTGAACAGATTCTCCGTATTGGCCTTCTTGTGCATGTGGTGCACGGAATGACTCTCCAATCACAGAACGCATGAAAACTACTTCAATGACTTGTTAAAATGGGATTCACTGAGCTCTGCCCTCAGTTTCAGATGCTGGAGGTCTAAGATGAAGCGAGAAAATTTCTATTTCCAAGTTCTCAAAAAATGCTGGGCACTCTACTCCAAAAATTACTAGTTTGTGGGGTGCCACCCTTTTCCCACAAAGGAACGCAGAGCATTTAGCTGCTTTCTCTTCCCCAAGCATCACCCGAAACCGTATTTCCACCTTCCTACCCTACCTAAATTCCAAAACTGCTGATGAGCTTAGAACCACATACCACTTATTAAGATTACCATTTTCTTGAAATTGTACCCTAAGAAAATAGTAGTAAAAATAAAATATTCATGTAACATGAAAGCAACACTGGAAACACAGCCTGTTACATGCAACCGTTCTTGGCCTTGGCATGTTGCATCAGATAACTCTACGTCATGTGGGTCTTGAAGTGCTGGACCCTCATTGTGCATTACAGACTGTTTAGCAGGACCCTTGTCCTCTGTTCTTTAGAAACCGGGACCTCCTCCTCTCCTTGGTATGATAGAAGAAAGCATCTAATGGTGGTCATGGGGGCAGATATCTATGACCCCAGTTACACAGGAGGCTGAGGCAGAAGGATTGCAAGTTTGAGAACAGCCTGGACTGTGACACACTCCCCCATCCCCACCCTTCCCCTCCCCACCAAAAAAACTTCAAAGGGCTTGGGTTGTAGCTCAGTGGGAAAGTACGTGCCTAGTATGCTCAGAGCTCTAGGTTCAATCCCCAGTTCCACATACGTGCAAAAAAACTCTAGCTATTGCCAAATGTCCCTGGGATGCCTCTACTACGAGTGCACACACGTAAATGAGCTAGTTTAGCTTATGAGAACTACTACCATGGGCTTGCATCTTGAAAACAGCTCTAACGTTTACAATACAACCACAAGGTGATGACTATTCCTTTTGTTTTATAGATGATAAATCTGTGGCCCAGAGGAGTTCAATCTAAACTCATCAACATGTGATGGGAACAGGTGGAATTCGAGGCCAGGTACTCAGCCTGCAGAGCCTGCTTTCTCTCTCAACCTCATCTAGCGCTTCTCTTTAACAGCAAACAATCAGTTATAGCCTCATAAATGTCTAACAATAGGAAATTGGCTCAGTAAATTACAGTGTATCCCCTGGATGGAGTATTATGCAACTATTAAAATGATGAAGCACCATTAAAAATGAGAACTACGTAAAAACACGGAATAATGCTAACTGAATTACATTAAGCTAAAAAAACAAACAGAAGATAAAACTGGGTCTACGTTGTGATTACAACTAGGCAGAAATATATCTGTATGTGGATGGCGGACATGATAGGTTGAAGACATTAATGATAATTTTTCTTTTTCATGCTTATTACCAGGGTGTCTTCGTGATCCCTATTTCTATGTAGTGCTAGGTAACAATGAAATTCAAAGTGCTAATGTTCATTATAGGGCCCTTGAGTTGGTGGATTTCAAGCTTCTCCGAGCCCTTTAGGCATGTCAAGGGGTACCTTACTTTCCCACCAAATAGCACTATCACACGTCTGTTTTACTGGCCAGCCTCTCTCACGCACAGCATGCCGGAAGCACAGAAGAAAACAGCTCGGAAGGTGTTGGTGCGGATCACCTTGGAGCCAGGGCTATTAGGAACATGTGGTCTCAGAGTAGCAGCCGCGTTTGTCTGTCAAAGGTGCTGAGCGGGGCGCAGGCTCATGCATTATGCATCCAGAGTGGCCTGCCACCCTGGCCTGGCCGTGCAGGAGAAGTCTTGCAAAAGGAACATCTGACGAACTGATTGGAATGTCAAAACGTCATTAAGGATAAATTAATGGATGTGTTACTTTGGCTGTAAGAGGCAGCGCCAGCAAGACACCAGGCAGCCAGCAGGCTGCTTTCCAGCTCAAGACAGACGGTACTTGCAATGGAGATTCATGGTCTTTATGCGTTGCGAGGTGCTTTGCAGGGAAAAGAATAAACAGAAATGCTCCAGCACTTAAGCGCTATAAAATCACAAGCATGAGATAAATTAATTAGTGTACACTAGGAAGGCGGCTGGTCTGTCTGCACTCCTGGGGAAAGCTAGAATGGATGGCACTGGGTTAAGGATGACGGGTCCCAACACCAGCCTCCTAAAGAAAGCAATTGAATTTAATGTGCAATCATAAACTGCAGCTGATGGAAAGATAGGTCTGGTCTGCATTTGTTTTTTCAGAAACACTATTTCTGTCTACTGCCTTAAGCACTTTGTATTTGTAGGTCAAGTGTCTTAGGAAACTGAGAAGACCTGCACACCAGTCCTGCTTCTGATGCCGTGGAGGGTGAGTTACATCACAGCAACCTATAAGCCACTCTCTGGGGTACCTGACTCCTCGGTGCATGCCACACAGGGGTGACAGGGGGCTCACCTTCCTTCCCACAGTCAGCCTGTTCCATTCTTACATCAGCACTGTTAGGAATACTTAGGCTTCCCCAGCAACTTGCTCCTGGTAGTTCCAACAAAGTCAGTAGCAAGAATGACTACTGCCTACTGAGCCCCTTCAGGGTGTCCACTATAGACCCCACTCCAGACCTTTCCTACCTGGACTCAGACCTGTAAAAAGCCTTTCTCTGGGCAGACTCTGTGGTTCTTATCAGTTTTGCTGCCAGATTTCTTGCCTAACCCACCTCCCAATTCACAGGAAGAACACAGCTTTAGTCATGGCACCTCTTTCCTGGCCCTGCCATAGGTTTCTTTCTTCATGTAGTTCATGCCCTTAGTCAATTCAGTGAGCCGTTGGCTTCCTTAAATTTAGAATGATACCCTCTCACTGGATGGACTCAAATATTTCATAAGCTGTCTATGTGAAAGTACTATTTAATTTTCAAAATACCAGTAGAATTAATAAATATATAATACATACTTACAAAGTACAGCCTACCTACTGTGTACTAGGCACAGAGCCAGGGTCTATACAAGGACTATGTTTTCTTTGTTCATTCATCAGTTAATGGGCAGGTTAAAGCTGATTTAACACTACAGCAGTACACATCAAAACATCCCACGGTAACCTATAAATACGTACATTGTTTTTACATATCAGTTAAATGATAAATTGAATTAAAAAGTACAATAAAAATTGAAAGAAGATACTGTACATGCATGAGAGTTCATAGTTGTCCTGATATGTTTCTATAGCAACTTTCCAAATTTGGTACTACTATTACCAACACATCATGAGAAAACGGAGGCACAGAGAAGTTAGGTTAGAAAGTGGCAAGTCCAAAATTCAAATCCAAATCCAATTCATGGTCTTTTTATAGTATTGGTTCCAGATACTGCAAATTGTTTTTTCTCACCATTCTGAACTAGGGCAAAAACACTTTTTATGAGATTATACAAGTGCTTTTTTTTTTTTTTTTTCTGTAGCACTGGGATTGTCACTGGGGATTGTACTCAGGGCCGCACAGATGCTGCAGGAGTGGTTTACTACATAGCGACACTCCTGGTCTTTATTTTTCTTTTTGAGATGGGGTCTTACTTTACTGGCCAGGCGCAGGCTGGCTTCCAACTTGCTGTCCTCCTGCTTCCGATTCCCAGGTAGCTAGGGTTAGAGGCATGCGCCACTCCACTTAGAAGTAAAATTTATCCAACATACCATTTTCTTGCTCAGATGGCTGAAGAATACCTGAACACTAACACATTCAATGCATACATCCTGAATCAGGCATCGTTTTTCTAAACAAACAAACACACAAAAACATTGTACACTTTCACGGCAGTTTTTCTCTCTAAAATAAAGAATCAAAGATAAAGAAAAAAGATAATCTAAAATCCTGTACAAAACAGATTTGAGCTTATATTTTTCACCAAAATTCTCTTCTCATCCAGTAGATACCCAAATGATGAATGGCATGGAGAAAAAAGAATAGTATAAACATTCTATTAGTCTTTCCTCATTTCTTAAAAAAAAAGTACATTGTCACTAACATGTTTTCCAAAACAAAACAAGCCTTCTTTGGTCTTGAAGCCCAATTTGGTTTATAGCCTCAATAAAACCCTAATTTTCCTCTTTCCAAAAGTCAGATCTCCCATTAAAACAGAGTTTTGACCTAAGTAAGCTTTCCATGCTTCCACTTAAAAATGTGGGTGGTTGTAATATACCCACCAATTCCCACCCTGTTAGAATGTTCTGCACAGGGGTTCAAAGCCATTGAGATGAAAAATTGCTCTGTAAAACAGCTCAGCCAAGATTTTTTTTTTTTTTTTCAGTTCTGTTAAAAATAAGATTTCATCAGCCTAAGTACGGGGCTGCTTGAGGTCTCGGTGATGAAGAGATGGTTCTGAACAAATATTTCTCAGGAGATTAATCATAGCTGAGGGACCTTCCTTCCACATAGCAGTACCAAGTCCACGATGAGGAACGATTGCTGTAAAAACTACATTCTGTTTAAATATGGCCTGGGGCATTTTTGTCATTCGTTAAATGGCTTCTGCACATTAATGAACAGTGTTAAGGACTGTCCATCTCTGTATCTAAAACAGAAATGGTGTCCTCCAAAAGCAGCCTGTCTTCTGCAGACTTCGTCCTCCAAATTCACATTCTATCATCATAATCAAAGCCATGTCTATCTGATGACCGGATGGTGCAAAATTCTCAGCTTACGTTCTGGGTTAAAGGGGACAAAGGAGCCTTCACACTACTCCCTTAAATATCCTTATTTGATCAGCCTGGATTCTCAAGTTTGCCTAGGATAGCAGTTCCCAATAAGCCCTCAAAACCTTCTTTATAGACTGTGGCTGGTGGTCCACTCCCCACCTGGATGCCCTCCATGACTACGTACCAGTTCACCCAAACTGTGTTCCCAGGAAGGAGATGATATGTCCAATGTGACAGTCGGTCCAGAATTAAAGTGAGAACCTTAATTCTTGCACACTGAACACCTTTTTATCTTTCTTAAAGGAAGATTTTGATAGCCATGTAAAAAAAAAAATCAAGCCTTTCCCCCCGTACCCAGATTTGAACACAGCCATAGTAGTCCTTCAATACCAGCTCCCTTTCTGTCCATGGATCTAGAAAGTCTTCTGTGAACCAGGCACTCTACGCTAAGGCTCTGGCCTCAGTCCCTGAGTCTGATCTCTCTTACTATTATCAACAGGGATGGACGGCATGAGGACAAACATCCTATTCAATTTCCCAGAGGAGAAAGTTTGTTAGACTTAAGACCCATCACCTCCAATCACTATTTTATTCTGTCTAATAAAGTTTCTCATTTACTTCATTCTGGTAGCTGCAATTGATTGTTCTTTCTGACACGCCTAAAACTGCTGCTACCTTCTAGCACAGCTCTATTTAATGAACATCAGTGCCCCCCACGAGTGCTGTATTATTTAATGTCTTAAGATAGCTCAGGAAATTGAGCCCTGTCATTCTCAGGTTACAGATGAACAGAGCCCTGAAACTCCAAGGGTTTGGGATTTATGGCTGCTGAGTAGTGGAAGTAGGGTCCAAACTTTCTCCCCGCTCTTTCCTTTTCCCTTTCAATTGTTTTCCTACTATGAAACTAGTCAAACTAATTATGAAAAATATGTGTGCTTTAAACTAGTGTGGCCAAGGGGAAATAAAAGGTGGGTGTTTTCTTTCCTTTTTTTCTTTTGAGACAGGGTCTCACTGTAGTCCAGGCTGGACCTGAGCTCACTAGGTAGCCCAGACTGGCCTTCGACTCACAGCAATCTTCTGTCTCAGATTCCTGAGTGCCTGGATTACAGGAACGTGCCACTACACCTGGCTTAGGTGGTGCGAGGGAATTGGAATTGAGTACTTAGCATTTTCTAGGCAAGCACTTTCACGGCTGAGCTATGCCTCCAGCCCCCAAGTGAATGTTTTCTTAAAAAAATAAAAATCTTTTATCTGAGTCCTTCAAAGCAGAATTAGTGTGTTTCTCCCCCACGTTACACATCCAATGCTTTTCCTATTAAACGCATTATTTTACAACTATGTGTCGACACGCCCAAGTTCTTAATAGCTGTGAGTACCCAGAGAGAAGGGTATTTCTCACCAAATACTCACTATCTACCTCAGAGTGCTTAGCAGAAAGGAATTTCTCAACAAGTGCTTACAAATGAAAGAATATGCCACTTAAACTGTTCTAAGAGGTCAGAGCTATGGCTCCCACTGTACGGTTGAGAAATGGAAGCCAAGATGGAGTGAACTGACTATCCGACAGTGGAGAGCTAGAATGCCCCAAGCTTCTCTAGGCTTAGCACATCATCTCTCTAATGACATTTTGCAGAATAGCTCCAAACCTAAACAGACAACTAGGTAACAAGTGGGGAAGCACTTTGGAAGAGATAAAGCACTGTGCACAAACAAGATCTCATTAGCATCGCCATCAGCACTGCCAGGCTTAACTAAAGCACTTCCTCCCATTAAAAGCCCTGGGCTGAAACACTTAGGAAGACCTTTCCCCACTTTGTGTGTCTCAGCGTCCTCCTATATTTGCTACAGCCCTAGACGCAAGAGTAATTCTCACTTGAGGGATGCTTGCTGAAGAGGGGGTGTCCAGTGCAAACCCAGTTCTGCCCTGGACACACATCTCCAAGGGGCACTGTGGCTGGGCATGGGAGATCCTCTGCATTTGTTTCAGCAAACGGGTACCACCCGTGTCTTCTATGTGACACACCTCGAGATGTCCCAGGTAGGGCTATGGGCCTTGTGCATAGCATAAGCGCTGCTGAGTAGGAAACACCTGTAAGTTGATCAGTGCCCAAGAAAGAGCTTTTCAGAGGTTATCACTAACAGGCAACAAGTATTAATAATGCCCCACTGCCTGGCAGGCAAAGCGCCCATAGGCAATGAGGAATGTGCCCAGGGGAGAGATACACAGCGCACTGTGACTCTGACTCGCTCGTCTCCAGTAGGCAAGTCAAATAGGGCTAATCAGATCAGAGGGAAAGGAAAATGCAGGAGGAGTATTGGGGAAGTTTCATGTGTAGAAGGGAAAGAAATAAAAGAAAGAGTGGGCAAAGGAGAATTGGAAGGGTGACGGATGCAGTGGCTTAAGCCAACCCCACAGGCAGTTCTGGGGCCAGGGTGACTTTTGCAGTCCCGTATTGAATGGCTGATGGGTCATTTTGGATAAGGGAGCAGTTAGTTGGAAGCTATCTGCCAGCAGCAGGGCAGGGTCAGCGAGTCTTTCCTTGCAGAAGGAGGGGTATGAGTCATACCCCACAGTATTCTCCATGAGAGCATCTTCCCTAAACACAGCTTGGTCAGCGAGTCCTCTGTCATCAGAGAGTCCTCCCACTCTCTCTCACTTTTTTTTAAGTTCAAATGCACTCACTGAGTTAGAGATATTTAGAATTACAGACAGACATTTCTAAGGCTCCAGGCATCATTAATTATCTAGTTGGTATTAAAACTTAAAAGTTAAATACAAACTCACGAAGAGCCATAAACATCTTCTGTCATCTTTGGAGGAGAAACACTCATTTATATTTTCCCTGATTACGGTGACACAGCCTCTGACTTATAGATCTGCTCTGTTTGGTATTCATGACTAATGTGTTTAGATTCCAATCGAACAGAGTAAACAATAAAGCATCTTCAGCCACACTCCCTACCCAGATCTATCTACACAGGATCTAGCGCGGCCCATTTATATCTATCTCCTTGTGACAGCATTCATTAATTTTATTCATTTATAATTGTGGCATGCAAATGCAATATTTCTAAACCTGAAACCAATGTACAGCGATGAAATGGGAGATCTAAAAGGCCACAATCACCGTGTGCCAACACAAATGAAAACGAGTACTAACCAAGTTCTAGAGAGTGGAGTAATATAACTCAATAAGTGAAAAGACAAAACTGGAAGTATATCAACCACACCCACTCACCCATGCGTATTCAATCATCCAATTAACACAACATTAAGATGCCTGATCTGTTCTGCATACTGAGCTTTTTGTTGAAAAACGAAGGATGGTTTGTAACACGACCTTTGTCCATAAGGAAACAGATGTGGGAATATTCCCAGAAGAGTGGAATCTGAGATGTGCTCATGAATGAACCAGTCAGCAGGTGAATGAATGAGTGAAGGACGGACGTCATAACACGACAGGAGCTCAGGGCTGTGAATGTAGTCTGTGAAAAGCAGAGAGGGCCACCGAAGTAAGAGAACAACGCTTCCCTTTAACATCAAAGTCTTCTGGAAGTAAGGGAGAGAGAGGCACGCCAGGATGAACACTTTCCAAAGGCAGAGCCACAACAATGAGCTGAGCGGGACAGACACATCGAAGTGACAAGAAGATGTCAGGGAGTTTTCTCAAAGACCACATGCAAAATAATAACATGAGATGTTTACTGAAATGCAGGTCTCGAGGCCGCACTTCCAAAGAGACAGAGGAGATGAGGGGGTGGGACTCAGGGACGAGAATTCTCAGCACACCCTCCCCTTGGGAGGTAGCAGCCGTGACATCACTACCTTCGTCCTAATTGCAGGATGATGGCTTCGATGTTCACCTGTTAACATGTTTGCTGTCAGCTTTGGGTAATTGATATTTATCATCTTTAAATGGTTTTCTTATGTTCCCATTTTTTTCATTTTTACTCAAAGTGACTGATAAATTATAGAAAATAGTTTTCGAGTGTCTTTTGATATAAGCATTTAAAAATGCTTCTTTAAATACAGTAAGGCAATGATATCTGGTGTGCAGCAGCTGATGCTGAGAAAAGGCGTGTGCTCAGGGGTAAAGCATGCTGGCTCTTATTTTGAGGTCCTACTACACAGCAGGCACTTTACAAACAATGCAGCCATCAAACCTTTGCAAGCCTTCTCTAAGGCATACCTTTTTAATCTTCATTTTACATACTGAAACTTAGAAAAAAATAAGTACTCTGTCTAAGCCACATAATAAAGAAAACATGTATAAGCTGACTTGAAGTTACAGAAATAAGAAAGGTATAAGGTTTAGGACTACATAAAAATTTACGCCTTTTTTCGATAAGCTGTCACTCTGTAGTCAAGCCTTTCACTTTATAGAGTCCAGTGTACCACCAAACTCTGGGCAATTCTCCTGCCTCGTTGTCCCAAGTGCTGAGATTACTGGCATACATCACTGTGCCTGGCTAATTCTTAAAAATGTGGTGCTGGGCCTTGCATATGCTAGGCATGCGCCGTAACCACTGAGCAACACACCTAGCCTACCCCCATCCTTTTCATTTTAAGGACAGAGCACCTTCCTATCAACTTTGGCTCTTATGTCTCTTAATTTTATCTCATTCTTTCATTCATTCCACAGACCTCTAGTGGAGGCTCAGTGCGTGTGTTAGGGGTACCAGAGGGAGCACTGTCATTAATAAGGAGCTGCTCAACACACCACAAGGTACAAGACACCTTGTGAGAGGTCAGGGAAATGGTAAGAATCCCAAATGGTGGTGAGAATCAGGGAAGACTTCTTTCTTCATATATATGAAGATATGTGACACATAATGATTATACACTGAGCTTGAACATTTTGTGCACATAAGACTTACTATAGGAGGCAGAATTTGACCTAGACCTTGAAGATATAGAATTTGGATTTGCTGAAATGGAGGGGTGTATAGGAAGCATGCGGGAAAGCCCAGGAGCTTCAGGCAGTGTCTGCAGAGATCAGCCCGGGTCCCGGGTTCCCACCTTCGCACGCCTGCACAAGGTGTTTGTCCAAGGCCAAGTGAAGCAGTTAGGTACTCTCCCTCAGTCAGAACGATTGGTAAACTTCTAGTGCTCGTGCTCCCTCCCTCCCTCCCTCCCTCCCTCCCTCTCTAAAGAACCGCTACACTAAAAGGTCTCTGTGGGAAACAATTATTGTGCCCATCACACACCTTGAGGTAAATTAACCTGTGGACAAATGCCAACTCCCTGTATAAAGGAAAGCACTGAGCCACAGAAGTTATTGAGAGCTGCCTCACTATAGAGAAGCCAAAAGAAGCCCTAGAGAAGCATTTTGGTTAGCTCAAAATACGACGAGTAACAGCTTCTTCTTATTAAACACCTACTGTGTGCTGCCCATGCACATGTATATTCTCACGCTGCCCTCACTAGAATGCTGCGGAGTCACTGCCATTAGCAGCATTCTGCAGACAAAGCAACTGAGGCTCAGAGTGGTTCCACAATTATTCAAGGTGTCAACAATCTGACAGACAAAGTAGACTTAGAATAGTGAATGTGGGCTTGACCCCACACCCCAAGTTATTCTCCCCCGTGTATAGCTGTGCTGAAATATCACTTCTTTGCATCATTAATGCTCTGTAGCCTCACTCTGACCCTTAGGCTATGTAATAGCCCAGTGCCCCTCAACTCTGATACCCCCCAGCAAGTTTTCTGTGAATAGGAAGATCCTCAGAACACAGTTTCCCCAGGGTCTCCTAGCAAGCCCCAAACTGGTACCACTTCCGGTGCCTACCAAGGCACTTGTGGCCACGCACAGAAATGACACATACACCTAGAATTCGGATCCTTGCTCTTCTACACTTGGCTAAGGGCTTTCCAAGCTTATGTGTGTATTTATGTGTGCATGTGCAGGTATACATTACAGGCAGGAGTCCCTCCACCCCTGTAGAAGAGGGGTTAGTAAGAAGGATGGGAAGGGCTTGTGCTCCTCGGTTCCAACTCTGTCCTTGCTGCTCCCTGGATGATGGATATAGGTGTATCTTCTAATGTGAGTCTTGACAGCTACATAAAATCAGCACAATGACATGTATCTTGCAGGGTGTGTTCTAAGCATTAGAAGAGTAGAAGAGTCTGGCCCACAGTAGCGCCACTTGGGAACTCCTCTCCACGTCTGCCCCCTGTGAGGTAGTCTGCAATGAGCCTCGTGCACCTTTGTGTCTGCAACTCGGGGTGCAGCACGTGGGGGCTCATAAAGGAGTACGAACCTTGGCCCTCGTCTTCTCTCAACTCTCAAAAGACTAGAACAAGGGTGGGAAAACTGCAGGACCTGCAGGACAAACCTGGCCCGCTGATTCAGAATTTTTTGAAAACATGAAATACAAGCACACTCATTTACATACATACTGTCTATGGCTACTTTCATGCGACGAACCCAGAGTCGAGCAGACGCAAAGCCGAAAGCAGCTACTGTTTCTTTCTTTTCAAAAAATATTTGGGAAACCGCGGGTCTTATGTAAGGATTGCTTCAAGGAAGGCCTCTTTGTTGCGGGAAGATAAAAATCGCTAACTCTTTTCTCCCCACTTGTATATCCTTTTCTGTTTATTTTTCTCTTGGCTCTTCCATTACTTGATTATTACCTAATTATATGTTTGTATTATACACTATATAGGTAGAAGTTTAGATTTGTGGTAACTCCTAAATCCCCACAATCTGGACTAGTGCCTGGCTGGCACACAGTGTGCCTTTGGCGACTACTAGCGGAATGCACGATGATTTCAATGAAGAGATTGATTAAGCGAAGTGTGCTGCACGTTTTCTCTTTATGGAAGGTTTTAGGGCTGTTGGAGGGACCACTGACTACCAGCCCACACGAGCAGGGTATTATTTTTCTCATTTATAGAGGGGAACAACTGGGACTCTGGTTAAGTCCCTGCTTTTCAAGCTTCAACGTGAACACAAAAATCACCAGGTAACTTTGTGACGAGCAGGCCCCAGTTCAGGACGACTGAGCTGTGTGTGGTCCCAGCTATGGTACTGGCCACAAGCTCCTGGCTGGTGCTGGTGCTGATGGTCTATGGCCGACATGGTGAGTAGCCAGAGTTTAAAACTCCAATACATCAGCATGAGAAGTAAGGCTTCAGATCTGGAGGTCACAGAGGACATCATTTCCTATTTTTCCTTCCGTCTCCATGCCTCTCTTTCAGTTCTGTGGTCCCACTAGACCTGTCCTTTTCCTCTTAAGCTGCACCGAGCCCTGAAACACCTTGCCAGCAGGCCTTCCTTTCCATAAGCAACTCACCTCTAGCACCACCAGCCTCGTCTTTTCCCACAGTCTCCTCACTTTAACTGCATATGTGCCAGGACTTTAGGATATTTCCAGGGGCCAATCTCATGTTTCTCCTGTGTTTTATAGCCCCAAAGTGGGTAAAAGGTGATCCTCACTATGGTTCCTGGGCTGGCTTCCTTCACTACCTTCTCCCCACAACCTACAGACATGATTTCTGACATCAGGCTGTCCAGCCTCTGCTCCTGCCCCCTCCCCACCCCCTTTTCCTGCACTGACTCCTTGGGCAGTGACCTCCTCTTCTTAGCGCTTACGTCTTTCCTTCCGCCCTCTGCTGGCCTTACCAGTTCTGCTTCTCCTCTGAATTTTCAATCATAGCCAGTTCCTGGACCTCAGACCTTACTCCTCTGTTTCCCCTCCAATCTTTCTCTAGTCCTGATTTCATCCACCCTATATTCTATTGTTACTGCTCAGAGCAAAGTTGTAAATATATCAGGAATGATCAAAATGCACAGTAAATGTTTAAATTAAAATTATTATGGTAAAATAAACATTGTCATTTATCCTCTTTGCAACACCTAACTTCAGACACACTTGTTTCGCCAATCTTGCCACTTTCTGAAGCAGTTCTGAAAGTTCTCATGTCTTTACAAGGTATGATTTTTTTTTAAAATGCAGTAAATTCTGCTACCAACTGCCATCCAATGGAAAGGCAGGCTCACAAAAAATCATAGTGGGCCCTCACCTGCCTTACTCAACAGATAAAAACTTGTGGCTCTTCTCCAAAGTAAAAATTAGCAAGAAAGGTAAGCATTTTGAATTGGTTGAGGACATCAAGGCAGCCATAACAGTTTAAGGTAAGACACTCAAATGAGGACTTTCAGAACAAATGGTAAGGGTTTGAAGAAAATCCACCTGAGGGCGACGAATGGCAATGTGGCTTTTATGGTAATACGATTTCTAAAATTTAAGCAATCACTGTATTTCCCTAGGTACACCTCATACTCAAACTCTATTTTGGTTTTCCAAGGTTCCATGAGAATTTTCTGACTGGGAATTTCACCTGCATTCTCAGTTCACCATCTACAGAATCATATTTTTCCTCCTTTTTTTTTCTAAGCCATTTCTCCCTGATGGTTTCTATGTTTCTAAAATATGACTTACCTTCACTGAGGAGCAGCTACCCCATTAAACAGAGATAATAGCGCTCATCAGATTGGGCTATTATAAAGATTCTGGAAGCTAATGTATGCACGAAGTACTCGGCCTGTGTTGGTAGTTTCCCTCCTATCCTCCTGCCCAGACGAATACGCTTGCCTTATCTGTTCAGCCCTTTTAAGCCAGGGGTGGTTCATCTTCTCTGCCAAGCGTTTTCTGGAGATTGGGGATGAGGAAATGGCGCTCCAGAGAAAAATCTAACGATCTAAGACAAGTCTATAGAAGGCAGAATAGTGCCGAATATTGCTCTACGGCGACATACAAAATATGACACTCATGGGTTCTTTGTGGCTGAATATAAAATTATGAATATTATTACAGAAACCCCATATCCCATTGACTTGCTCCTTCCTTTCAGTGCCATCGTGAATTTTACGGTCTAGGGTCTGTGATGGAGAACTCCATGTCTGCACCAATGAACAGGCCCCTGGTTTGCTTATTACTGCACTGGAACTACAAGCATTTGTGTGTATGTCCCCCATACTTCCACACTGCTCATCTGTGATTCCACCACAGTGCCTAGGACAGCTAAAGTCAGAACCCTATAGCAACGCCGGGGGCACAGGCTTCCAGGCTAAAGAAGCGGCATGCACAAACAGACTGTGATGGTTACTGTGTGTCCACGTTTACTGCAGAATATAGATTCCATGACGGCCCCTGGAAGACCACAATTGCTCCCAGGGTCCAATATAAATACTATGATCCCTTAAGATTTCTGAAGAGGGAAGGCTAACATTTCATGAACATCAATTTTGTGCCTAGAACTTTACAAATGTATCTCATTTTCTTTTAAAGTAATTTATAAGTGGGGCACTAGTACTCTCATGTGAGTGTTAAGAGAAATGAAATTCAGAGTTTAGAAAACCTGCTCAAAGCTGTATAATTGCTGAGTAAGCGATAAAGATGGGACTTGAACCCAGAGCTGGACAAGTCCTAAAGTTCATTTTCTTTCCATCACGGCAATTACACACAAGATTGCTTCATATCACCAGGGCACTGAAGATGCTACTGCTGCAAAACAGGATTTTTATTTCTTGAGTACTGGGTAAAATCCATCTTTAGACTCACTGATAACCACCCCAGGCTACATAAAAAAGCTAGTGCTCCTCTGCCATAGCATGTATAGGCCCTTCTCAGCTGAGATTTTAATTAGTTGATTCGTTTTGCTAATCTCTGAGGCTTGAACTCAAGGAAGGTGAGCCCCAAACTTGTAGTCATACCTACATACACAGTGCCTGGAACATAATGTGCACGTTCAGTGCATATTTATTGGATGAATCAATGAATGAACAAGTGAAGTAGATTCTCTAG
Source organism: Ctenodactylus gundi (assembly GCA_004027205.1). Classification (NCBI taxonomy): domain Eukaryota; kingdom Metazoa; phylum Chordata; class Mammalia; order Rodentia; family Ctenodactylidae; genus Ctenodactylus; species Ctenodactylus gundi. The sequence continues at coordinate 623,622 of PVKB01000643.1, read as the reverse complement.
CACTTCCAGCACTGGCAGTAGCTCTTGTTGGTTTCTCCGTAATGTGATGCCGGTGATTCTATCATCTGTTCTGCTGTTGCTTGGCCTTAACAGAGAACAGTATGTGTGGCAAGCGCTTTCTAGCTCCACATTCATGTGTGAAGGTATCAGTGGATGATCAGGGACAAACACCGCTCTCTTACAAGGATGGGCTTGCCAGAGGTGAGGAGAGACATGGAGCGGTAGGCAATACCCTTTACCGGGAACGAGCTAGTCTGAGCTTCAGTTTTCACTCTTTTGCTAGTTGGATCTGTGATAAGATATATGCCTCCCTCTGAACTTAAAGTTTCAAAAAGGGAAAATGAACATGAAGAATGCGGGACCACTGCTCACTTTCCTACATCAAGAATCTATTGTGTGTTTTTTCTCCTCTATCCTCATGTTTTAAGTATCTGCTTTATTAATTAAAACATCTATATTAACTGAGTGGAAATACTTCATGAGTATAACTATCTCTATCTCCAAACAAAATGCAATGATAATGAGAGATAAGTAATGTTTAACCTCAAGCAGGTAATTCTAACCCAAAGCAAAGACCTTGCATGTTTCTGTCACCCAGGTGGTTGGGTCTAGCTACAGGAATAATTCCTGTTGTTTCCCTACAATCTTCCTGAAATAACAAGAAAGAGCCACAAAACTCTTCTCTAACTTTTGAGTTCCCTGGGTTCCCATTGCCCAGGTAGACACCAATGGGCTCAGAAGTTGCTCGTGTCTCTGATTCTGTCTTCTAAGTTCAAGTCCTACAGGAGGAGTGGGAGCATCTCTTGCTGAAATTCAGAAACCCCTAACTAGAAAATTACACACAAGAAGGAGAAGCAGCTCCTCACATCTCCATAAAATAGGAGAAAAAAATAAGATGGCAGAAACATAATAGACTTGAACAATGACAGTGCATATTCCAAATGAAAAACATCTACGCAAATTAAAAACTTTAGGGATACAGAGACTTGGACAGAGGTGGATACGAGAAACCAACAGACAATTGGTTGGTGCAGGAAATGCATGCTACAGATTCCCTTACGGGGCACGAAGCAAAGTTAACACCGGCTCGATACTTACAAGTAATAGGAGTAGGAATAAGCATTTCTTCTATTTATTGATGGGCAGTCAGATGAAGGAAATGTCCAAAAAGTGGGGAAGGGGAAAAAGAAAAGACAAACAAACAAGAATTAGATTTATATGAAATCTTGAGTCTTAGAAATGCACATATTATTTCAGCATCCCCAAGCTCAAGGAGATGCGGATCCCTCTACTTTTCTAAGAATCAGGTACTATCAATAGTAGAAGAAATGAGAGACTTTTGTTACAAAGAAATTTGCCCCTCATACAGAGGAAGCCAAGTTTCACGGTGGCTGTTCTGATTGTTTGAAAGGTTTTTCTTGCAGTCATATTATACTAGCTTCCGTTAAATTAGGATGTTGTGGCCTTATATCAGCTTTCTATGGTGACTCAGAGCTAGTCTACCAATAACAGGATTCCTACGATATAAGCAATACTACCTTAACTCTTTTGGTCTTCCTTATTTCACATCAAGCCTCTTCACCATCTATGTAGTAAAGTCATGCCCAAAACAAGATAATCATATAGCCAGGACTTAAGATGGATCCCTAAGGACCAGTATTTTCCAGTATTCAGGCCCATGTGTAGGGCCCTCGCATAGGGAATCAGCCCTGGCCCTGTGTGATCACAGAATGTATCTTGACTTCTGTTTTTTTCCAAGCCAGGTAAAGAAAAAAAAAAAAATCAACTTTTAGCTCTTTGTAGATCTTTGGTACTGTTTCTTGAAACCTTGTGTCTCCACATAGGCAGTTCAATTTCTCAGACGCCCTTGTGCTAGAAAGATCATATGAAAAGACCCCAAGACTAAATAGAGAAAAAAAAAAAGGTCCAGCTAGCTCCCAGTCATCCGAGTCTCAGCTAATGAACTTATCCCAACCAAGACCCTTTACGTTACAAAGTAGAACCAAGTCATCCCATTTCAGCCCTGCTCAACATAAAAGACTTGTGTAAAACAAATAACTGCTTTCTCTAAGGCATTAGATCCTAGAGGTAATTTGTCACAAAGTAATAGACAACCAGGACAAAATTCAACCTGATCATGAATGAATATGGTATTGAGGAGTTACTAATTTCCATCTGAACAGATCCTAACTTTAGTAAATTCTGTGCCTTTTTGTTTTCATCTGTTGCTTAGGTGTGTTGACATAGACAGTAGTTTCGATTCACGTACCCTGAAGCAAGGGTTCTGCAGGACAGTTTTATTGTAAAGGGGGAGGATCTTATTGTACAGATAGACCTACTGGTCCCTCACCACCCAAAAAGGCAGAATATTTGCATTTTAATCTATTTTAAACATTGGAGCTTCTTCGAACATTTCACATGGCTAAGGACTTCACTTTCCAAACAAAACTTGAAAAATCACTATCTCGATCTCTTTTTACAATGTTCCAAGAAGCATCTGGCTTCTGAGCAATCACAACCTCAAATAAGTCCATGATATTCCCCTTGTTGTAATTTGTCTATGTTGTAAGAAAATAAATAGGACCATTTTTATTTCACATCAGATTGCGCTACACTGACACAAGTAATACATTTGAGGATTGAGAAAAATTGCTAGAAAACTCAAGTTTCAAAATATCCATCTGAGTAAGCAAGAACAGTTTTCCTTCCCTCTTGAATTATTTGATTAACTGCAAACATTATCCCATTTGCTTGTCACAAGAAGATGCTGCCTTTGTAACTACAGATATATGCATATATTTTCAGGTTCCCAAGTTTCTCCCTTTGAAGTAGGAAATGACCAAGGCGTTATATCGACAAAGCCCAAAGTGACAGCTGTAGAGTCCCACAAAGAAAGTGACTAAGAAATGGAAGACACAAACCCTCCTGTTTTCTTGGGAGGCTGAACTGGGGGACATAAGTCATAATACAGCAAAGTCAGGTTATCCAAAATACTAGGCAATACCTTGGACCAAACGAATAATGGACCTGGATGATAAAAGAGAGTGAAAATCTCAGACTGTGATAGATGGAAACTATAGATAATCACACAGGAAATCATCAAACCCCTGTTGATAGCCACACAAGTTGAAACTGTAATGGCATCATTCATCTGCTTCACTAGTGGCTGACCTAGTGCCTAGAAATGTTATTATTTGGGAACAGAAAGCTCATGAACCATCTGACAAAGCCTTACAAATATCTCTTGCCATGGTATTATTCTCCTCTCTAATATTTATGTCAAAACCCACTTTCCAAGGTGACATGTTGATGGTATTTAGAGGTTGAGTCTTCGAAAGGTAACTGGATCAGAGAAGGTCATGAGGGCGGAGTCTCCATGAGGGGACTGGTGGCTTCGTAAGAAGAGGAGGAGTGACCAGAGCTGACACACACTTGCTCGGTCTCATTTCCCTCCATCCTGTTTTGATCCAGTAAGAAGGCCCTCACCAGATGCCGAACACATGCTGAGACCACGCTCTTGGAGCTCCCTGACTCCAGAACTTTGAGATATAACTTTATTTTATTTTTACACCTCACTGAATGTTACTCATACTGTCACAGCAAGAGAAAATGGACCCAGGCATCTGTATTGTCCATAACTCAAGAACACTGGGGCATGTCTCGGCAGTTAAGGAACTTGCCTAGCAGCCCTAAAGTTCTGAGTTCAACTCCCGCCTGCTGCCCCCCAACCCCAAATTGGATGTGGTGGTGTATGCTTGCAATTTCAGCACTAGGGAGACTGAGGCAGGAGGACTGCTGTATGTCTGAGGTGAGTCTGAGCTATGTAGCGAGTTCTGGACCAGTCTGGACTATAAAGAAAGATCTCATCTCAAAAAGAATGAATGAATGAATGAACAAAAGAAAGAAAGAAAGAAAGAAATAACAGAACAGAATACTAGGTTGAGCACAGAGAGGTCAGTGTCTTAACCCCCTGTTACTTGCTCTTTGTGATATTTTGGGCAAGTCAATTCAGTCTGTTTCCTGATCCAGGCATCAAATTTCAGACATACATGACTGACTGATCAGGTACCTCTGCATCACTATTTGCTGCATGGTCTTAGCAAGTCCTTAAATGGCTGTGAGTCCCAGGTTCTCCATCGCAAATGTGGAGGCCAAGGTTATCTGTTCCCAGGAGCTATTGATTGTGGCCTTTCCTATGAGATTTGATTAATGTAAATTATATTCAAAATACATATGCTCTATAATACATAGGATGTTTATATGATGTAAATAACATCAATCTAAATTAATGTTAGATGTAGTAAGTGTACTTGAAATAGACTAAGAACGCATAAACATATACTTTATGTCTCTACCCACAGATGCAAGGTCTGCTGCTCCTTACGCTGGTCACCAGTAGTAGTAAAATAAGAATAAATAGAGAGCATTTGTTTTGTGTCACGTGTTTTCAGGTCTTACCACACATTAATTAATCACGGAATCCTCACAAGTGCCGACAGGTAGTTTATCATCTTCACTTTACACATGAGGAAACTGAGCCAAATAAAAAGAGCGAAGTAGCTAGCTGAGGAGCACAGCTGGGGACTGGGTTTGATAGCACTGTGGCTCTGAAGCACACTGTCTGGACCACTGTGCTGCCTGCGCAACCTTCACCGAGGCGAGAAACTGGGTAAACAATGAGCCAGACTGAGACTCAACAGGCCACATTCCTTTAGTCCTAGCCCTCGCCCCAAGGGACAGTGTTATGTGTCACTTTTAGTTGTTGAATCTGAGGCTGTAAGAGGTCACTAATCACCGGGTTCACCTCTCCCTCGTCACCTGCTCACGACAACAGGCCTCCTTTCTGTACCTGCCAACCACAGGCTACCTCTTCCAGTAGCTTCTCCTGAGTAACTCCGGATGGCCCAGAAGCCAACGTGCTATCCCTGAGCTGGCTTCAAGGAAACTCCCAGAATGATGGCAACTGACAAACTTACACAAACTGATTTTCTTTTCTAGTTACACTGCAAAGTTTTCCAGAACAAGCATCCCAGGTTTTTTTTTTTTAAACCTCTGTGACCAAAACATAGTTTACATGCATGTTTTCTCTAAGCCCTGAAAAAGATTTACTGAAGGTCTAAATTTACAAGGATACTGTGATATTTCAAGTAACAGATTGCCTGAAACTAAAAATCTTGAGCAAGAAGACATCTGTGCTTAGGAAAAAAAAAAAACAATAACCTCAGACGTAATAAATCACATACTGCAGAATCTTCTTTTCACCTGGCTGAGAAGATTGACTTTCAGCTCAGTTACCCTTTGTTACGTATCATCTGAACGGAACTAAGTTGCCTGTTTATTATAACTGTCCATTTGACCATCTGCTCATCCATCTTTCTCACAAACCATCCATCCATCCATCCGTCCGTCCATCCACCCATCCACCCATCTGTCCCTTACTTAACCATCCATCCAGTTTATAAGCCCACTCATTCACTTAGTCACCTGTCCCCGTATCTGCTCATGCAATCAACAATCCATCTGCTCCACACTAATTCATTTTTCCACCATTTGTTCACCATAAACTTCACGAGGGCCAACTAGATAGCTGTCTCTGCAAAGTATGACAGACAGACACATGAGACCCTGATCCAGACGACTTGTCTGATGTCAGAGTCGGAAGAGAAAATTACATTACAAAATCAATGGTAAAATAACTCCTACTTAAGTAGTAGGCTTTTGTTTACGTGTCAGATATAGTTAAAAGTGAATTATATGGACTATTTTATTTAATCTTCATAATAACCCCATGAAGTATTATTGTCATTTTACAGATGATAAAAATGAAGTGCAGAAAGGTTACACAACTTGCCTCAATTAACACACTGGTTAAGTGGCACGTCAGGTATTAAAATCTATCCAGTCTTAAAGAGCGCGTGTTAATAGCCTCTAGGTTGCATTGTCCTCTGGAGTGATAAATGGTATGATGTGCCAAAAACAGGAAGGGAAATTGGACCAGAATCTGTGATTCTGGAAACGTGAAGCCAAGGAGACAACAGAGAGGTGACGGTGAAGGGAGTTTTCAGTTAGATAAACTCTCTAGGGCCTTGGGTAGACTAGGAAGGCAGGAAAGTCAAGGGGGTGGAAGAACTACTTCCAAAGGAGCTTCAGGAACTTTGCCTTAGTCCTGCAGAAAAACAGAAAAGCCTCAAAAGCCAAGTGGCCAAGAACCAGCTCCAGGTGACTGATTCCGGCATAAGTGTGAAGAAAAAGTCAAGGAGGACAGGATCTTGGTAAGGGAAAGTCCAGCAAAGGCCAGACCAGGGATGCTGGGGGCCTCGCCAATGAAGAATGGGAATAGAAAAGAAGCCGTGAAGCGTGACTAAGACACAAAGCCAACAGACGATAGCATGCAAGCACACTGAACACGACTTGCACATTTCTAGTTCGAGTGACAATGCATGAGTACAAAAAGAAGAGTGCACACTAAGAATGTTGAGAACGGGGTGGGTAAACGGTGACACATTTCATTTGGTTCCTTTCACCACCTTTGTAAGCCACTCAAAATTATGCCACAAACTTTAGCACGCCAGCAGGTGCTTATTTATATTTCACTTGAGTTCGATGGTGTTTCAGAGTTGTGGACCCCATGATAATACCGCAAAAGTTTGAGACTCAGCTCTGACATTCACTGTCCGTGTAATTTCAGACAATTTCTTTCAACTCTATGTGTTTTAATTTCCTGCTTTCTAGCATGCTATCATCCAATAACATGTACTGCCTCCTTTTGCTTGTCTTTTTTTTTTTTTTTTGGCCTTGTTTTATTCCCTAGATAGAAAATGTGTCTCACGAAGGCTCAGATCACAGCACCATCATTTACATACTGCCCTGCATCCATTCTACCCCCTACCACAGGACTTGGTATACCACCGATGCTGACTGTTGATATTAGGGTCTGTGTTCTGAGGGAAGAGAGCTTGCAGAAGGGATAGAATGTTGATCCTGAGCTCCCTCTGTTGTAATGTGACTTGGATTTTCTATTCAAAATATTTTCTTTTAGGAAATTCCCAGTGTCTACAAGGCACATTTGAGCTACAGCTGAATCAGAATACACAGCTGCAGAGCCAGTGGAAGAGGCAGGATGTGAATGCAAACGACAGATACAAGGCAGAAACTAAGGCTGCTTCTCATAGAACGTATCCAAGGAGTGAAGACATTGTACCTAGACTGGATGCCAAAAAGGATTCACTAAAGAAGGTTTTAGAATGAGAACTAAAACACATGTAATATCTGAGGCTGAGGAACACAAGCATTGAATATGAGTGAAAGTTCATAAATAAAATGATAGGAGCAGGGTAACATCAGAAAACCTACCAGAATCACTGTTAGGAGAAAATAGCACAGCTTAACAAAGCTTCTCAGATGACTGGGACATGTATGTGCTTTGTTCCCACCTCCTACCCCATGAACGCTGTATAAGTGACAAGAAGCCACCGGAAGACTACAGGCAATGAGCTTGGTACGATAACCTTGAGTTCTAGCACATTACTCCGTGTACAGTGTGGAGGGATTATGGGTATGACAGAGTCAGGGGGGCCAGTTTGGAGACTCACACAATAGAAATATAGAAGTCTTAGAGCAGAGGCAGAGAAAGGATGTGAGGAAAAGATACGAACAAGAAAATGAAAAGATACAGGCTTAGAGAAATCCAGGTAATGAAGTCCCATTTTCTTAATGAATGAGATAGAAAAGCGGGCTCGTCAGCTAGCTAGGGACATAACACTGGGAACAGGCTGACAGGGCACGGTAACAATTTTGACTTTATGGAATAGCTGAGGGATTTTCAAGGTAGGTATTCAGGCGCAGATGATACAGAGAAATGGAATTCTGGTAAGAGAAAACGGAAACAGAAGATCTCATCTTTATAGGACATTTCCATCTTCAAGCTTGTAAAATGACTACCACCAGGTAGCGTGATGAACATACAAGTGAACATTTATGCACATGGCAGGCAAGGGAAAGTCATTAGATCTTCCTGTGGTGGGGAGTTTGTACAAAGACTGTGCTGAGGAGGAAACACTTGGGAGCCTTAGTTGGGAACACATAGGGGTGAAGATTAGAGAGTGGTGTGGATTGGATCTGGTGCCTTCCCCAAAAGCCTCATGTAACTACGAATACAGTGTACTGTTGAGAGGTGGGGCCTGGACGGCAGGGGCGGATGCTTGGGGCTTCACCCGGAGCTGTGTGCTGGTTTTGCTTTTCTTCCCTGACGTGGCTCTGTTCTGCCATGTTATGAGTACCTCTGTCTTTGGGTCTGGCTCCAGGCCCATTCCACCATTTCCGGCTGCCAGCTGAAACTTCTCAAACTGTGAGCTAAAATAAATCTTTTCTCCCCAAAATTGTGGATTTTGGGTATTCTGTCTGAGCAATGAAAAAGCAGCTAAGGCAGAAACCGGTACCAAACGAATGCATGGTTGCTGTGACTTTACCTGGACAGGTGGTTTGGAAACCTTTGGAACTGGCTTGCTGGGAGAGTTTGCAAAGGCTTGAGAATGCTGACTTGAAATACCATGGAGCGCTCTGAGCCAAGCTTGAATGGAGATTCTGGTTGGAGCTCCGAAGACCAGAATGCTGAGAGGAGTGTGGATTGGGGAGGCTAGAGGCTCAAGAAGTTTCAGGGAAGGAAAACTGCATTGGTAAGTGGTCTAAAAACCACACGTGCTATGCTCTGGCAGAAGGCTTGTTGGCATTTTACTCTTGTCCAGAGACTTTGCCTGAAACTGACTCAATCTGGTGGAGAAAATCTCAAAGCAGCCTGATGTCCTGGCTTTCACATGGTTACCGCTTTCAGCTTTTAGACAACTCTATGGCAAAAAGCAGGAAAAAGTGGCAAAGAAAAATGATATAAAAATCTGCAGTTTCATGAAGCAAAACGGGCCTGCAGTAGTGGGGCCCATGAGCATGGGGAAGTTAAAGAGACCCGCATTAAAAAGAAGCCAAGCACTTGGAAACAGGACTATAAAAAAGTCACCTTGAGGGGTTGTCAGGAATCAACAAGACCCAGATTTACCAACTCAGTGGATGGAGAAACAAAAGACTTTGCTCTGAGAAGTGTACCCATGGGCCAAAGGTGGGGGAAAATCTGCCAGAGTCCAGGTACAGACTTCTACAGCAGTTGTCCATGGGGGCCGAGCTACTGCTTAAGTCAGTGGCAGACCTTGGCAACATCCGTGTGGTCCTGGCTTTATAAGCTTGCAGAACGCATGAGATGTGGGGTCATGGAGGCTTCCAGCCAGATTGCAGAGGAAGGCCCTGGAGGCTAGATACTTTCTCCCTGGGAGGCCAGTATATGAAGTCATAAAGGAGAAGCCAAAGGTGCAATGTAGACCCTCAAAATTTGGACAAGCCAGAATCAATAGACTGTTCCCTGAGGAAGTCTGTAGACTGTGGGCAATACCAGCCAAAAGGAGAGAAGATGGAGGCTACAGCCAGAGGCAACACTGCAGGGGAAGGCCCTCTGGAGTTCACACCCTGCCACCGTTTACCCTGGCTGCTGGATATAGAGTTACAGAATTTAGCCCTTAAATACTCTTCTGGGTTGAAAACTTGTTTTACCCCAACTGCCTTTTGTCCTATTCCTCTCTTTTGGAAGGAAAATGGGAAGGAAAATATTTTCCCTGTGCCACTGTATGATGGAAGTGCTTAACTCTTTGGTTTTCACAGGAGATCGTAGCTGAGAGTTTGCCTTGGGTCTCAGGGAAGATTTTGAACTTAAACAGTCTTCTAGCAGCGCTCAAACTATTAAGACTTCGGCAACTCTTAGAGAGGCATTAAATGTACTTTGCATGAGTCTTTTGGGGACCAGAGGCAGAATGTTATGGTTTGAATCTGGAGAGTCCCCACAAGGATCGTGTACCTATGGCTGCTGTGTACTGGCAGAAGGTAGGACCTGTCTGGAAAAGGCAGACGCTTGGGGCTTGACCAAGATGGGTCTGTGCTGGTTCTGCCCTTCTTCTCTGACAAGGGTGTGTTTTGCCATCTCATGAGGATCTCTGTTCCAAGTCTGGCTCCAAAACTGTTTCAACATTTCCAGCTGTCCATGGAAGCTTCAGAAGCTGTGGGCCAAAATAAATCTTTCTTCCTTAAAGTTGTGGATGTCTGCTATTATATTCCAGCAATGAAAAAGTCACTAAGACAAATAGTGATAAAAATTTCACATCAGAACATCTAAATTTCAAACAGGAGAACACATGCTCAAAAGCAGAGAGTAATTACATGGGGAAAATAAATAGCCCAGAGATGATAAGTGGTATCTAGACCTGAGCCTTCTGTTTCCTTGTCTGCAATGTGTTTAGTTTCTGCTAGTCATCCCACTGATGGGATAGAAGTTAGCAACATGGCCTTTGAAGCCACAGAGCCTGACTTTGCATGTGCATGTCATTTGAGGACAAGTCCTTGGTCGATCCACGTAACCCTTGAGATCTTCAATTTCCTCTTCTAAAAAATCAGAGAAGTATCAATAGGTTCACTGACCTACGATTAATAAGAGGATTGAAGGTAGAATGTGGAGGAAATTTAAGTGGGAAATCAATTAGGTGAGGGTGTGCATACTGATTCCAAAATTTTTATTAGAATATTAGTGATGGGGTTGATAGAGATGGTGGCACAGTGTGAGATGAATGCCCCAGTTGATATTATGCCCTTTAATTCCCCACACACGTATAGGGAATGAAACCCATACCAACCATTAGTTCATTTTACACAACAGACTCATAAGATTAAAAAGCAAAGGTTGAAATTTGTTAAAATGCTTCTCCAAAGTTAGTGGCAAATCCACAGGACTGCAGACATTTTAATCCAGGGTTTTCTTTTTTTAATTCCAAATCCACATTCATGAGACTAGGAGTTACTGTACGACAGATGCAAGTCATAGAGAATCAGTGTACACTCAGAAACACGTGAATATCTAAGACTAGATTTCTCCTATTTCAGATTGCAGACATTCCAAATACATTCTTAGAAATGTTCCTATTTACGTTAGCAAGCCATGGTTGGCAGAAAGTTTAATCTGGACCAAGAGGAGTTGAGCAGTGGTGATGGGGAAAAGATAAGGGCTTGGGAGGACCATTCCTGGATCTAACTTTCAAATATCTTCCTAAAAATTGCCTACTGTTCATTTGCAAACCACAAAGGGATGGAGAGGTTAATATAGGATTCTTCTAAGTCCTGGGTTAAAGTGATGCCAACGGCTCCTGCTTAAAACTTGTTACACAATAGCTCATGCTATGCCACAAGCTTCGGGGACTACACTCAGATGACAGGAATTGTGTCTGGAAGCATAAAATTGAACTATATGAAGCTTAGGGGCATATGCATATAATTTCATGCCCTGTAAACTGACATCAAAGAGACTGGCTAATAAACGCCTTTACCCATCAAGACACACTGGTTAAGGTACTAAGACTTGATCTTTCCACTTTAATTTGCATTGAAGATACCCAGCGCTGCATGGTATTAAGACAAGGAACTACATGGATGACCTTAGTACCCCTTGACTGTGATATTCATTGGAGGAGGCTGTATGACTACCTCAAGGGGAGGAGGTTTCAAGGGAGAGGGGAGATGTGAGCTTAGGATCCCAAGGCTGAGTGAGAGATGCGGGTCTCTTTTTATGTCAAGATTCAACAAGGTATTCACGAAGGGAGACGTGTTACTATATCATGGAATGTGACACCTACTTCAGAACATTCTGAGGTCTTGATGTGATTAATAAATCCAGGAAATTATGGGTATACAGTTAGATATTTTGTAGTAAGTATGGCTAAAAGGACACTAGTGATTGATCACAGGGAGAGGTCCCAGATTCCAATCTTACAATTCTCACATATCTTATAATGCTCCTGTGTGTCTCTCAGAAGTCTTACTCGGGGCTCCATATTCAAAGAACCCTAGTTCAAAGGTCAAAGGGTAAGTAGAAAGGCAATCTAAACTTTAATTTGAATCTCTTTGCAAAAGCTAAAGAAATCTCATTTAAATCACCCACCAGCATCTCACATTCTTTTTGGCCTTGCAATTCTGAAGACTCACTTCCTTATTACAAAACAAATCCAAAGAAGACATCGTTCAAATTTTTCACCATCATCTTTCCTTTCTCTTTTCCCGATCATCTAAATGTTATTTACCTTCCTTCATTACACTCATCTCTTTTTCCTTCACATCTTAGTACCATTCGCTGCCTGTTTTCTAGTTATGTGTCACTAAATAAAACCCCAAATGGTAAGAGGAAAACCCTCTGGAGAGGGGGGCAAGCGAGACCCAAACCAGTAACAGCCAGCCCTTGACAGTGAGTAGCTGGAGATGCCCATGTTTACTGGAAGCACCTGAGGCGGCATTTTAGGACGACTTTTAGTCAGTAGAACCTATCAGGAGTAGAAAAAAATTGAGAGCCACTGGGAGGGCAGGAAGAAGACTGAGAAACCTCAAGCCAGTGGAGAGGGTGTAACCGGTGTTTGGTCTCTGAAGACTTCTGGACCCAAGAGCTGAGATGAAGGCTAACACAGGTTCCTGAGCTAAGACAATTCGTCTATTCTTCGAGAGTTGTTTTCCTTTATCAACACTTCATGCTAGGTAGCTATAGACAACATTGTGATAGACCAAAGTGATCAACGTTTCCCTCTTAAATGTCCAAAGAGGTACATGAAAGTGAAGGAGCTCACCATGTTCATTATTGTCCTTTCAGGGAACACTAGACACAGGAAAACTACACGTCAGTGGGAAAAGGGCAAGCCAACAGCTAATTCCTTTCTGTTTCCTCTCCTTTTATGTCCAGGTTAGACAACCACAAACTCACCCCTTCTTCCCTCCCTTCTTCCCTCCCTCCTGCTCTCCTCTTCCTTTCCTGTCTTTGCGCTGCCTTTTCTCTCCTCCTCCTCCCTGCCTCATGCTCTCCCTCCTCACGTCCATATGTAAATTGTTCCTATCAACCAAGTCAGCAGAATGTTTCATTTTCTCTCAAAGACCCTGTATAGGTAAACGCTGATTAATACCCCCCAGATCCATCACACTGTCACCATGTCTGAGCTTTGCCACTTAGGAAAACACGGTGATCATGAGACACCTGTTGGCTGAGGCTGACAAAGGATTTTACAGAGATGATGAAGATGCTCAGAAGAGGTTAATACGACATGAAAGACTCACTTTATACTTGCTTCTACCCTAGAGACAGAAAGCTCTTTCCTCCCTCCCTGGAATGTCACACATTTCAGAAATAGCTTTAAAGAAGGAAGTGAAATTTCTTCGCAAGCTCCCAGATGACGGTGATGTGGGCTAAGCCAGGCTTTAGAAAGAGCAAAATCGGAAGATCCTATATGCCTCACAAACCGGTGGCCAAGAGCGAGAAAACTTAGGTCTATCAAAGACATTCTCAATTCTGTTAAAATGGTCACTTTCCCCAGGTTAGTCAAAACCAAACTCACCTCTGCCTCTAATGCAACTGTGACTCAAAGAAAAATATCCATGATCTTATATGCACAATATGCTTCCTGCCCCGAGAGAAATCAAAACTCGGATCCTCCCTCGTATAAGGGCAGATTTCTCGTCACTGAGAGACACGCTATGGCCATGTTTTATTGATGATGGCAACATGATAACAATGCAGCACCATCATTGACTCTGAGTCCTTCCAGGGCTCCTTATCCCCAGTGTTGACACTGTGCTTCCTCTGCTCCCCTTTCTCCCTCCAATAGGGAAATACATAGTCGGATAAGGGTCTTAGCTCATATCAGCCAATCTGTTAGGCATTTGAAAGAAGAGATCCCGGTAGAAAAAAGATGACAAGGCCAAGGTCCTACCTAAGCTAAAGATACCCAGGCCAGAGGGAGGAGTGGCCGATTCAAAACAGCTGTGAGGAAAAGACACAAGGGGATCCTGGTCTAGAGAGCTCTGACTGCCCGGATATGGTGGGAACCTCAGTATTTCTGACTCACTGCTTTATCTTTTTTTCTGTATTCATATTCATGCGGTTGCTAAGGTAGAAGCTAGAATCAGTCTTTGGGGTATTTGTTCCCTTTGTTCTGGGACAGAACACGTTTCACAAGTGGCTTTTGTTCTGCAGATGAAAAGAAGGCCCTGGCCCTTGTTCTTGAGGTAATCATGAACTCTGTGTGTAACTTGAGCCCAGAGCTTTGGACTGAGGTGTTAGTTTGGTTAATAATATAGAAGGCTGTTTTCAGTGGGGACAGGGCATGTCACAGCATTGTTTTAATGTGGAGAGATGCACTGTTGGTTCTGGCAGCCTGAGTCGTGAGTAGGCGGAGACCCTGACAGGAGTCCAGGTGATGAAACTGAGAAGACACCACGGATATGGGAGGTAGGAGTGGCAATGTGGGGACAAGGCAGGGCTAAAGACAGATGGTCAGGCAAACTGCCGGCTTAGGGCAATAAGGAATGAACCCTAAGGACAATGCCGGCTGACACCCATCCTCTGTATTTCCTTTGCCTCTCTGTCATTTCCTGGGTTTAGCTTCAAGGCCCACTGATACCTCTTAAACAGAAGATACCGAGATCGTCAGTCTCATGAAAATGAAAGAAACTGCACCCTTGCTTTTGTGAGCAACACGATTTGCCTTAAAAAAAAAAAAAATCACAAAATAAGAGAAACCTGTTAGTTGGGCAAAGGTGCTCAGGGAAACAACTAGCTGAAAAGTCGCATGCAGCCACCAAGCAGCTGGGAATTTTTTTGTGAGACAAAGAACAGGAAGCAGGCTGGCGGGGTAGTGTCGCTGGATTTCTCATCTACCTGGAGGCTTTGAGGGCAACATGTGAGGCTGCTACGTGGCCAGGAACATGAAGGGCACATGGCAGTGACAGAGATGAAGCACTGTGTTCCTGCATCAGTTCTGTTGGGCTTGTCTATGCTTCAGTAGGTCCCCAGCTGTCTTGGTGACATGACCAACTACCACACACCAGTTCATTCCGAGAAGACTCATTTCATGATACACAGACTGCTGTGGCACCACCAAACTCTGGCCGAACTAGTAGCACATACCCTTCAAACAGTAACACAAGGAGCCAGAGCTGGCTTAAGTACTGCAGGACCTCAACAACAGTGATTGGCACAGCGATTGGCAAAATAGCAACCTGGCCACACCCGTGGCAGTGGGGTCAACTGGGGTCAGAAGAGGTCAGTCAAAGTGAGAGACTTACCTCCTTTTAATGGTGAGCATCACACCCAGTAGGATGATGATAAACATGAGGAGGCCGGCAATCACGCCGGCCATCTTCACCGTGTTGTCCACCTGCTTCTCGGGCTCCACGGTGTTAGAATTCTGAGTGGAAGCACCTTGGAGAGAACAAGAAAAGGAGAGAGCTGCTGAGAAGGCCCACGCTCGTCACCGACAATGATTACCTTGGCCACAACTTCCACGCAGTGAGACAACTATGTGCCAGGCATTCTGATACACTGTCCCGTGTAATTCCTTTGGAGAGCTAACACCTTGTGTGATTAGATGATTAGATCCTTTGGGAAATGACACACAGAGATTAAGGGAGTTTTCCCAAGGTTCCACAAGTGCTGAGATGGACCCCCTTTATTCTAGTGAGATCAAGTGAGAGATACATTATTCCTCATACTACCTTGCCTCAATGATTCAATTTTGGATCTGCCATTCAGTTTCTGACTTTGTGGAATCACTTCTCTCCTTATTTTATTCTTTTGAAGAGTGAAAATAACAGCTTTATGTTAAGGCAGCCCAATTAAAATCAGTGTATGTTTAGGTAAGTTGTTGTTGTTGTTGTTGTTGTTGTTGTTCTTTATACGGAGCAAATGATAGGGTAAAAATTTAATGGGCTAAAGGGTATTGCCTTGTGTTCAGAAAGCACGTGCTGAAGCTGATAAACTTCGTTTTTGACATTTACGTTAATGTTGATGCTTTGGTAACTATCACATGCTAATGTACTGACTCAGCCGCTAATGTTGGGTGATGGGCCAACTTCACAAACATTCCCAGAAGTAGATATTGATTTGCATATTTTATACATGAGAAAACCAAAGAACTTGGTAGAATTCACATGGTTGATAAAGTCAGGGCCCGATTTTCTAGGTTTCCTGACTCCAAGTCTAGGCTTCAGTGGATCAGAAACTTGAATTTAACTTTTAAATCCCCTGGTTCTTCAATTTCCTCCTTACAACACCCATTTTGCACAGGCCACAGCAAAAGTTAAAGTAATAAAAAAAAAAAAGATTCCAGAGCTTAATCCCATTGCGTGCTAGGGATCAAAACTAGCCTCCTGTCCCACACATTCTGGAGACTGAGCCGGGGTGAGCAGCACCCTAGGTTGACTTCTCCTGCTGCTTCCCCATTCCATTAGAGCCACACTTGCGTATGGCAGCTTTGAAGTCCAACACATTCTCTTTCTTGGCCATCAGTCTACTTTTCTGCCACATCAGCACCAGCTCATCCTTCACGAGCCAATATACCTTCTCTGGTTGCTTGTGCCCCCAGGAGTTTCTCTCTCTTGCTTGTTCTCTCTCGCTCTCTCTCCTCTAAATTCCGATAACATTTTATAACACTTTGCACATATCCCACAATATCTATTGCCACAATGTACCAATATTATCAGCTATTTGTTCCTGCACGAGCCTCCTCCACGGGCCCGTAAGCTCTTCAGAGGCAAGAGTAGGCCTCGTTTATCTTTGTTTTCCTATGTTAGCACACAGCCTGACTCATAATAGGACCTCCTTATACGTCTGTGGTTGTTTGGTATTTAGCTGAAGGGATTATGTCTCTGCCCACACACATTTGTTCTCATGGAACAATATTGACTTTTCTCCTTTTGGCCGTCATGTATTTGCAGAGCTCAGCTGAGTCTTGAGTTTAAGGCGTACTAACACTCACAAGCTTCAGTTCTGAATCCCTAAATGCATTGCTTTGTAAAACAGCCATCCAGCACATTAGTGTACCTCTTCCTTTTTACTTAGGAGTGCAGCATGTTTCCTCCATCCTAGCACTTTCCCAAAACGGCTGTAGCTTGGACAGGCTGGGTTTACTTAGCTACGCTTACTTGCAGGAGCAGTGAGACCTCAGGAACAGAGACTGTGCTTTACGTATCAATCAAACGCTAGTTCTACCACAGGCCTCCCTCTTCATAACTGTCATCGAGTAGGATTTTCATATAAAGGCATGTGGGCCAGAATTATTTATTTAGTCTTCTAATCATTCACCATTTTGCTACTGAGCACTCATGCTCAGTGTGCTGGCTGTGGGGTCAGAGATCCTATTCCTGGAATCATGAATGGAAGAATTCATTCATTCTTTTTTACCGTGCAAAGGCAAGACCAACCACTATATTCCACAGTTGCCCGAGAAAGATCTGCCAGACTACAGCCTAGAGAACTCCTGGGAGTGTCAATTAACTTCTGCAGACGGGCCGGTATGACACTACAGAGAGGAGGCTAGTTGTGTCTTCTAGGGAACCCCCATGACACAGTATTTCCAAGAGTGGCTAGCCCACCATGAACCACACACAGTCAAGTAGAGAACCTCAAATCACAATTTCTCAATATTGTCAGTCTTTTTTGAATTTGTAGCAAATGTTGGCTCTGAGGCATATGTTCATTGGCATAACTAAATTGATTTAGTGCCAACTCTAAGTTCCTGTCTTAGAGACTAGGAGTTTGAGGGCACAGAGCTCCTGCAGAGGGTCTTATAACTGTAGGGACTTCCTCTTATGGGACACTATTATCAGCTTGCTCTAATGAGATTCACACTTCAGCAAATAATTACAAGCACCCACTCCATGCCGGGCACTTGGTGATTCAGCAGTGAGCAGGACAGGCATAGTTTCTGAACTCAGAGAGTCTATCATTACTGGTGGTTAAAGCTAGAGTCATGCAATAATTAATCAAGAATGGGTCATAACAAGCTTTCAACTCTGTTAAGCATTTGCACAGGGTAGTATATGATGCTCAGAAAGTGCGTAACAGGGAAAAGTCACTTCTAGAGGAAGTGGCCCGGAAGGTGAGCTCTAGGACTATATGGGGCAAAGAAGGCATTGGAGGAGTCTATGGGGGCTAATTAAGGCTGTATGATGGGGCAATAATCCAGGTACCTCCAGGGTATGAAAGAAAAGGAATATGACGAGACTAGGGAAACACAAAAATTATGTAGGGAGTGTAGATGGAAAGGGAGCAAGAACCAGTTCATACAGGACACTTCAAGGCACAATGAGAGCTTCTGTTCTATAGGCCAAGAAATACAGTTATTGAAATTTTCTTTATGGAATAATGATGTGATTCAATCTGTATTTTCAACAGACCGTTCCAATTACAATGCAGCACCAAGGTGGGTTGGGAAGACGAGTCCTGAGATCATTTCAGGCATCTTGGTGGGAAATGACAGAATAGCTTAGACTCAACTGATGGCAATAAACAGACAGAGACCTGATAAGAAGGATACTGTATCTGAAACAGATACGTGTTAGTGTTGGGTGACTGGAGGATCAGGGGGAAAGAACTTTCAAGGACAACGAAACAACAGGTCTTAGTTTTGTGCAAAAGGATGGAGGCTAGGCCTCTTTACGGATCCTAGAAATAAGGAAGAAAGAATAAATTTAAAGAGAAAACATGCATGTGTTTAGTGTCCTAAAGTTTGTGTCCTAAAATGCAAGTTAAGAGGTCTGAATTGGAAATAAAAATGCATGAGTCATATGCTCGAAAGTGATATTTAAAGCATAGGAGGTGATGGTGTCACTAAGGACAGAATCAGAACTGAGATGAGAAGCTGCTTTCCAGTAGACACTTGAGGGTGTGCAGTATTGAGGGAGTAGGCAGAGGAGACAAGTCTGCATAGAAGGACAGGGACCACCCAGACAGGTAGGAATAAAACCTGGCACGGGGGAGCCTCCTAGGGCCAAGAGAAGAGTTTTTCAAGAAGAAGAAAGTAGCCAACTGTATTAATTACTGTTCCTAAGGTTGAATTAATCTGCAGGTCCCAATAAAAGTGAAAGTCTTGAATAAGTACTAGAAAACCTTTCCCCAATTCCAAGATCTAGAAGTCATTCAGTGGTGAACACGGTCCAAGAGTGGAACACACCTGAGGGTCACAGAAGAATCCAGGGGACTCAAGGAGTGCATCTGAAAACAAGAGCCTGGTGGACTGCACAAATTCACTGAGTTCTTCCAATAGGCACTAAACCTCCAAGTGTAGATATTATACATACAAGTCTTTAGGAGGAACTGCACCTGACTGGCCCAACCAGGCTTCAGATATAGGAAAACAAACATGCCCTAGCACATGGAAAATAAAAGTTTACTGTAAGCACCCTTTAAGGGAATTTGCTCTAGTTTCTGGAGATCTGTGCATGTGTTCACAAAAAAGAAGGGTACTGGCAGTGTTCAAATATGCTTCAGATGCAGAGAAAGTGGCTTTGCGACTAAAATCCAGAAAACATCTATTTGTAGATTTTATACCTAAGATAGAAAACAGAGATGGAGGCAGAGACTGGGCCAGCCCTGCTCCTGCTTCAGACTCAGCAGTGCGTCTATAGGGCTCAACTCCGAAGTGCTCAGGGGAGCAATGATAGCTGTGACGGCAGCTAGAGAGAGGGAAGCCCATCAGAGCTGGCCACTAATGGAGCTTCCTGGCAAAGAGATGGTTGTCCCACCTGCCAGCACTAGAGCCACAGAGAAGGACATCTGCCTGAATCAGTGCTCCCAAAAGGCAAAGAGGGATTTTCAAACAGATGGGGCTAGAAGCCCTACCATGATACAGTGCTTGGATTATTTTGCCTCAAGTCTACATTTTTACGAGAGTCAGGTTAAGTATCAGTCCCAGCAGGAAATGACTGTCTCTGACTACAGTGACTGCCTTTTCTTCTCCCCTCAGGGACTGGAAACATGAGATCTAAGAGGAATCTGGCTGCATCCTCTTCACTTCTACCCTTTATAGGATTCCTGAGAATGATCCAAGTAAATCAGAATTGACAATTAAGTATCAGGAGATCATTTGATCCAATTAAAGAGCTTTAAGGCCATATTGGAGTCCTCCGTGTGATATAGTCATGAAAAACAACATCTTGTGACCTCCTGACCTTGCACAGACAGGAGACTATTGTCTCAACGCGAGGCTACGCCATCAGTGTGTTACCCTAGGGATCTGCATCTTCTGAGCTCTAGACACTCTGAAAGGCTCAGCTAATTTTCTTAAAGTATCAGTAGCTTTCTCTTGCTCTCTACTCTTTCCTGAAAAGCTATAGTGGTTTAGAATCCCATCTCTTTTGAGCTCCAACCCTAAGTCCTCATCTGAATTTCAATACACTTTTTCTCCTGAAGATGAAAATCTGGTGACCAGGGCATGACTTGGTTTCTTGGAAGTGATTCTGTGCTCTTAGCTCCATACATGGAGTTCAGCTGCCATATTTTGTCTTCTCCAGGCTTCTTCCCATGCTCTTGAAAAGCCATGCTAGTTGATTTTTTTTCCCAGGAAAAGTTGTAGGCTCAACCTCCACTCCCATAGGGTAGCTCCTGGGTAGAAACAGGCCAGGAATACTACTACTCAAAAAGTGGCTCTGATCAGAACATCAACATGACATAAATGTTTATTAAAAATACAGACTCTTGGGCCATACCCTAGACCCACTGAATCGTGTGTGTGTGTGTGTGTGTGTGTGTGTATCAGCATTTTATCTGCATCTCTGCCTGGTTGCTGTGCATGTTGAAATTCAGCGATCACTGACCTTGATGGTGCACTAGCCAGCAGTAAGGACTTGTCAGCCTAGTTAAGGGAGAGTCTGATAAGACCTAATTCTTCCCTTCAAGTAGCTACAGAATCATCGTGGAAGATGAGTACACTTGATGTCTTTAACTAGCTCTGGCTAATATCATGAAGCAAAATGCAGAGTATAGGCCAAAACATGGAAAACTCTCCACGTGGAGGGGCTTTCCAGCTGAGGCGATGGCCCGGGGCCTTTGAATGCAGTAACATTGTAGAGAGATGGCACTAAACAGTCCTGCTTCAGAATTGCCCCTACTTTCTACCTGCTCTTCTGTCTCTACCTATTATCACTTCCTATCTTTCTGGATTCTAACCCAACCCCTCAACATCATTTTCATGAGCAACTGACCTCAATTCTCTGCCAGTTAATGTCAACTCTCCACCTCAAATTAGCGTCCCTTAACTTCAGTGCTGTCCATGCTTTTGTTAAATTTCCCTGGTCATCTTGAGAGCCAAAGGACTTCCATGAAGTCTATCTTTCCTCTGCCTTGACCCTTTCCCAGGCTATCCACAAGCCAGGGAATGTCACCTACAGTGAAAGGAGCTGTCCAGGGATTTGCTGTGCTTCCCATCAAGCAGAAAGAACTATATACAACTCCCCATGCTTCTTTTGAGGTTGAAATGCTATGGTTTAACGACACTGGTCAAAAGTAATGAGTTTCAAATCAGAAATATGTGAGCTTACATTCAGATGCCATCATGAATGAGTCATATATGACCTTGACCAAATCTATTAACCATGGTGTGATTTGATATCCTTATTTAGAATGCAGGGAAGAAACACCAAATTCACAGAGATTTTCTAAGGATCAAAGTAATAATGGAAGTGAAAATGCTTGACAATCTCCGTGTAACTGTTCACACATGTGACATAGTGATGACATAACCTTGAAAACGATCCCTGGGTGAGGGGGGTTTAAGGGGTCTGTGAGTGCAAGAGGCTGATGTGATGCTGTTTTGCAACCCCATGCCTGAACTCATCCAGACCCCCAGAATCAAAGCAGACAGGTCCCCCGGAGTGAGGCACTTAACTCTGCTCACACAGGCAAGGCCTGTACCAGGCTTACATCTGGATGACTTAACGGCAGCAATAACATAATTTGGCAACGAGGGATTAATGATTCATTCTCAAAGTACTCTCACTGGCGACAGGCCCAATTTCATAGCTGTACTTCAGAGAATTTTCCCTGTAAAGATGCGGAGCAAAAATAGAAGTCACAGATAAAGCACATCTAATTGCAATTGATAAAAACGCAAGAAAATCCCAGGGGAGGCATAACCCACACTGACAATCCTTGCTGACAGTAAGGAAAGGAGGCCGGCTCTCAGGGACACAATTCCTAAAAGCTGCGCTCTTTAAAACACACAGCGGCCCCTCAGTTATCCAAGGGCGTATTATCCCCAATGTGGCTTATTGGAGGCAGTTGACCTCCGTCTACTTAATGACTCCTTTTGTTGAAGAGTTTCTCTATCTTGGCTTTGGCTTGGTGTACATCTGGCACCCAGTGGAGGAAACCTTTGAAACCCCAATCTAAGCTGCTAACTCTATGCCAAGGAAGGTTTTAAGCATGGCGGGCATCTCTGATTAGGGAGATATTTTGCCAAGAAGAGACAAGAGGGAAAAGACAAGGAAACCGGGCAACCTTCCGGCTCTGCTATAGTCAGGTAGGAACTGACTCCTCCTTGATTGTGCTGGAAACAAATTACCAGAAAGGTCGCTGTTTGGACGATGGGACTGAAGTGCTAGAGAGGGAAGAACTTGATGGGAGGTGTCTGGATCCTTCATTATATGCACGCCTCTAGACTGTAATTTACAAATTGCATCCCAAAGCACAGAAAGTATTTGTAATTGTGATCATGAACTACTTTGGCAGTCTTCGAGGACTGAAATTGTAGCGAACAGGAGGAGAGCAAGGAGCCTGGGGAGAAACAAATGCTGTGGCTGACTTTTTTTTAAATGAAAAAATAAACGTGTATTGCAGATATTGTACACTAGCAAGTGGAATGTTGATACAGAAAAAAATACAGTGGCTAGATGATTAAATCATATTTTCCCCCTTTTTACTACTTAAAAAAAGAAAGGAATCATCACTAGAAGCCAACAAAGGCTCCACGTCAATCAGCAGTATACCAGAGAAAGGGAACCTACTCCAAGCATTTAAGCTGGAGCAAATTTGCCAGAAAATTGCTACACAGGGATCATGAGGTGGGGATGAGATGACCTAGAGGTGTCAGGAAGCCACGACCCAGCCTCAACTGGAGGACCACAAGGAGGGAGAGAGGTCAGAGCCCAGAGGTCAGGATCACATGGTGGAAAGCAACATTCCAGGAGCCCCGTGGGGCAAACTGAAACCATGGCATAGATACCACTGGTGTCAAAAAGGGGCTGAGACCAACAAAGGAGAAAGTTTCTTTCTGTCCCTTGACTTGGCATTTCTAACTTATGTGTCCCACTGTCCAAACCCAAAAGCCAACTGACACAGGGGTCCAGAAAATGCACCTGCCTATCCCAGCCGGAGAAGCAGAGTGAAGGGGGATGTGAGACCAGCACAAGCTGCCTATGAACAAGCGACACTAGGTTCACCTGTCTGCTGCATTGGAGAGCTGCCCGTACTTATAAATCAACAATGAAGTCAACAAATTGATGGCTAGGTATTAAACTTTTTTTTTTTTTTTTTAAGAAAAAGACGGGTCAGGATAGCTAACAAAAATGTAAAGCATAAATGTAATTAATGATAGAGTTAGCACACAGTCAGGGCTTTAGTTACAACCCAGGCTGATGTTTTAAGTCCTTTGCCTACAATACCTCGTTTGATCCTCACTGTAAGCTGATACAGCAGATATTACCATTATACCCATTGAGTGACGAGAAAACTAAGACTCAAAAAGACTCAACAACAGTAAACGTGATTGCAGCCTGGCAGTCCAGCACCGAGGTTATTCTTTTTAATCAGTTATACGTCCCTGCTACCTCTTTAATAAATGGGGGGAGATACTGAGCAGCCAAGAAGGTGGTAGTCTTTCCTCAAGCACCCGGAAGGAAGAAACAGCCTAGCACAAAGAGATCTAGAAACATCCTAACCAGCCAGAAAAAAAGTTCGTTGAATCTATCTCTATCCCTGCTGTATTGAGCAGGTCCATTTTGCACCTGCCTTTGCTTGATGCTCCCGCCTATGCCCTCCTATCAGCTTATCATATTCTAATATCTAAGGAATTGATGAACATGTCATGTGGATCTTGTTATATGGGCCAAATTATATGGGCTTTACTCAAATGATATTTAAACTTGACCTTTTTAACTTAAGTTCCTTCATCCTTCTGCTTCCCTTGTATATCAACCATCATCTCCAAGCCCTTAATACATCAAGTTCAGTTTTGCTATTAATCTCTGGGATTTCTCTTGTAGACCTTTCTTGATATTTAGCTACCAAAGCATGTCATAATTCCACAGGAAGATGAATTTTGCTCAAGTTTAGGTGACCCTTTTTTTTTGCCTTATTTTCCAATATACACTCTTTGATCTCAGTGCCTAATTTTTAAAAGTTGCTGACTACCTTCATCACACCATGGAACATGGCCCTCTCACTGGATCTGGAAGATAATGGAGTACTTCAGAGGGATTATTCCATCATTCTTTTAAGTGACATCACCTAGAATGTTTCTCAAGTAATAAATAAATTGCCTCAATTCATCACATGACAGTAATTGCTTTTAGCCGAGATTTAACTCAGAGTCAATGTCAAGTAGCTGGAAAACACTACAGAGAAACAGTTTTATTTTTTAAAGATAACTCCACTCTTGTTGGGGAAAACCATTTAATAAGTACTGACTTCAGTGTGAAGAAGATACATACTTCTAATGCTCCTTCTTTTTCACTATGGCCTAGCCAGACCTACGAGGTTCAAATTCACTTCATCACCGCCTATACAACTAAATTGGCTAAATCTTGCTGATGGAAGGTGCTCTCGTTTTCAGCCTCAAATGGAGGTTAGCACCCTGTGAAATGGGCGTTGTGTTAATTGATCGCTTGAGAGTGCTCCGGCCACTCAGATAAATCACTGCCCCAGTGCTGACTGGACTTTGTCCCATGTGATCCTGAATCTGTTTCCTAATGAACTTTGTTTCCGAGAGGACTTTCATGTATACAGTGAATATTCCGTGGAGGTCAAATTCCAATTCTGTTGGGAGTACCTGTATGAGACTCAAATGGAGTACCTCTTAAGAGTACAAAATGTCTTCATTCTAAAATATTTTTTAATCTGTTCACATTTACCCCTCCAGAGTTAATTAAAAGCAGCCAGCCCTACTGATCAGGCACAGTTATTATTGACATATCCCACGTAGGGGTGGGCTGGGAATTCAGTTACATCTCCTGGTAACCTCAACTGCCCTCTTACACCCTGGGAAGCCTACTCTATGGACAACACCAAGACCGGGGGGGGGGGGGGGGGGGGGGG